>JAVKLF010000042.1:11572820-11590147 GCA_034783495.1 Millerichthys robustus
CAACACACGAGCTAAAATGAGCCAAAATGCTAGCTAAAATAAACAAAAGGCTAGCTAGAAGTTAATAGTAACAAAAGGCTCGATAAAAAGTAAAAATAACAGAATAGTAGCTAAACACGAAAGTAGTAAAACAGTTGCTAAAACTAGCAAAACAGTAGCTGAAAATAGGAAAAGGCTACCAAGAAGTTAAAAGCAACAAAATGGTAAAATGGCTCAAAACATGCAGATATAATTAGTCTGCAATAAATCATATGGAAAGGAAGCACACGGATTTCAATCCTAATGCACTTCATGTTGAAATTTATGGAAACACACAAGTATTTGCAATAAAAGTTTTCTTTTTTCCCCAAATATCACTTTAGCTTTTGATTTTGCATCCTGGCAAATGTCTGACTTCGCCTCATGTGCAGCATTGCAGGTTATTTCATCCCTAAGAACACGGTGATCGTTCCTAATCTTTTTGGAGCTCATCATGATCCTGCAGTTTGGTCTGAGCCGTACAGCTTCAAACCAGGTAGGGGCTTTTAGTCTCGCCTGATCCTTTCAAAGTTTTTTCTGCAGTGTATATACATCTATATATTAAAGTTGCTCCTGTCTTTGTCAGAGCGTTTTCTGGAAGGAGGAGGAGGTGCAGCTCGTGCTCTGATGCCTTTCGGAGCGGGGGCTCGGCTCTGTCTGGGGGAGTCTGTGGCCAAAATGGAGCTCTTTCTGTTCACGGCCTATTTGCTGAGAGATTTCCAGTTTGTTCTTCCAGAGACAGAAGCATCCCTGCCTGATCTAAGAGGGGTGGCCAGTGTTGTGCTAAAAATCAAGGCCTACAAAGTCGTGGCACGTCCCAGGCCTCTGACTCAGGCCTGAACTACAGTGGTGTGGAACTCAATTGTTGCTTTTATGTTTTGTATTAGAGCATATTTGGTAGATTTTTCTTTATTCTGAATAAAATAGGACATTTAGCACATTCTGTAATTAGTATAGAGAAGTCATCCTATAAACAGTGTTTATATGGGTTTTTGTGAGGTTGTGCACTTCATATTGCAACAATGACAGCACCACCTACAGGACAATTACTGAACACAGTTTTATGCTCACCTGTCCCTGTATTCAATCACTACCACTAATTTGTGCGAGGAGTTTTGTGTGATGTTGAATCGTCAAAAATAAAACAAACCTAAACTACAAATACTATTTTATATTAATTTGATAGTCTTTTATTCTTGAGGATGTTGTCGAACATCAGTAAAGTTTGATTGTGACTCTGCGGCACTGAAACCAGAGAGCTCTTAAAACAGGACAAAAAATAAATAAATAAATAAAAACAAAATTTTTAGACTTTTTAGAATGAGATTGTCCAATGTTATTTTAGGATGGCTGTAGAATTTACTTCATTGTCACATTCATCGAAACTGTGTCAGAATTTTTAATTTACTTTGATATCTGCTTACGTTGTAGCCTACTCAATTTAAGTGAAAATATAAAAACTAAAAAAAAAGAAATATGGTCACATAGGGCTGCAGAAATAAACAAATGTAAAACAGCCATATTAAAAACGTATTCAAAAGACATATTGACGCAGCAGTGTGATACATTATTTGTGTCGAAGTTTCAGGCTGCTTTTAGAAAACTTTGCTTTTAGGGGCTGTCATGAGTACGGAAGCCGAGAGCAGACATGGTACGTATAAACTTTTTTTCTTGTGATAACATAACTTAACATAATCATGTTGTTATCATGAGAAAACTATCAGAAAAAGGTTTATACGTACCATGGTCGCTCTCGGCTTCCGTACATGAGTCATTTTCTTTAAATAAATTTTGAGACACAGATTCTGTTCCAGTATTTGGCAATAAGCAAGAAACAGAAGACATTAAGAAGAAAGATGAGTTTCCTGCTGTTGTTAGGACTTTGCTTCGTGTTTCTTTCTACAGGTGGATTTAATGCAACTGGTAAAAATAATTTTTTTGAATTAAAATAACTTCATTAACTAATTTATAATCCATGACAGTTTGTTATATTTATCCAACATAAAGCTTAGTTTGCCAAAGATTAACCTGAAGTAGAATTTCAAAGTAAAAGTAAAAGTGTGCCACAATAATAACACTGTGGACTTAAGGTTTAATATAAATATAGCTTCAAAGCAGATATTTTCAAAAACAGTGAAAATCAAGGTGGAATCGTAACAGAATCATGAAAAGTTCAGTTCAAAGAGAAAAAGTCCAACCTGAATGTGTTTCATGTGGTTAAATCTGAGAGAATTTGAATTTCTTTCCCTGCTTTCCATAAGGAAGGAACATTTAAAACATTTAAATTGCGTTGTCATAACTTTTTTTTTTCTTTTTGGAATCAAATCGTTTTTAAAATGATATCTGAGCTGTGACCTCCTAGAATAAACTGTGTCAAAGTGTGTTCCTGTTCCAAACAGCTCATCAGATGATCGCTGCCTTACAAGGACAGAGAATTACTTTGCCGTGTGGTTTACCGTCCATTAAATCCTGCTTCTCGATAAACTGGACCGTGGAAGGCCAGTTCATGAACTGGGTTTCTGACGTGGTGATGGACGGAAGAATGAGCTCCTCCATAGCTGGCAGGTATCGTCTGCTACAGAACTGCTCCCTGGAGATTGTTCGAGTTGAAGCGGACGATGCTCGACGATACACTTGTAGTAGTGGAACTCACCGTTCTAGTGTTTCACTCCGGATCCTTACAGGCAAGTGAAATCTTGTGTTACGCACATTTGTTTAGGGCTGTAATGTGGTTTTGTTATTTTAATCCCCAGTTCAGGAGACCCCGGCTCCTGCAGAGGGCACAGTGCAGCTTCAGTGTTTCCTCAACAGATTTAAAGGACTTGCTCATTGTGATAACAACACAGACTTACTCATCAAGTGGTCTGCCCAGGATGATACTCCATTAAATGATAAAAGATTTAGATTTGAGAACCAGAGTGCCTGCTTCTCAAAACTGACCATCAGCATAAAGCCGACAGACCATCACAGAAGGTGGAGGTGCCACCTGACGCAGAACAACGAGGTGAAAGCCTCCATCAGCTATGAGACGACAGTAAAAGGTGCTTTTGTTTTTGGTTTTATTTTTACAAAGTAAATCGGTGGTTTAATGAACATAAAGAATAACCTCTGTTCTCCTGTAGGCGGCCTGGAGGAAGTGTTTGCTGCAGTCGGTGAGTCAGTGTCACTCACTTGTAAAAACACTTCCTCTCTCAGTTTTGGAGGCGACACAAAGTGGACTGTGGAGCAAAGGACACTGACCAAAGCCTTTTATTTGAGTAAAGACTCATCATTAGTGATTGATAAAGTGAGCCCTCTGCAGGCTGGAGACTATCAGTGTGCGGAGGTGTCTGCTCAGCAACAAGTCTTCAACAAAGTCAGGTTGCACACTCTCGATGGTGGGTGTGAAAACTGCTGAACAAAACCAGAAACAGTCACAGATCTCAGATGTTTGACCTCTCTCTCTCTCTCTCTCTCTCTCTTCGCTTTATAGTCACTGCAAAAAGAGAAAACCTGACATTGACCTGTGTGCTAACTTGTGCAGAGGAATGCGAAGAAAGCTTCAACTTAACTTGGTCTGCAGCAAACAAAGCGAGCTGGAGGAGCACATGGGTGAAAGTCAACAACACACTGATTCATGAGCTGATCCTCCCGGTTTGGCCAAAAAGCTCAGATGAAATAAGTTGCTCGGTGTACAGAGAAGGTTCTCTGATGGCGTCGAAGAAATGGCACTCTGACACCTGTACGTCTTCGTGCTTATACATCTCATAAAGCTATTCATTATGTAGCCAATCGTTGCATGGAAAAAAAGAACCCAGATAGCTTTTTATCTCCTCAGCTCTGCAGAAACTCGTCTGGTTAGG
Source organism: Millerichthys robustus (assembly GCA_034783495.1). Classification (NCBI taxonomy): domain Eukaryota; kingdom Metazoa; phylum Chordata; class Actinopteri; order Cyprinodontiformes; family Rivulidae; genus Millerichthys; species Millerichthys robustus. The sequence continues at coordinate 11,576,681 of JAVKLF010000042.1, forward strand.
CCTCCTCAGCCTCCTGATGTTTACAGCTGCAGGACTTTACTTCTACAGGAAGAGGAAGCAAAATAAGGATGCAGGCAGTGAATCTGGTAAAGGAATGACTCATCTAAACTGAAACCTTTCAATAAAAATAAATGTGTGATTTTTTCCCACCTCTTTCTGCAGAGAACAAACAGTCAAATATTGCAATGGTAAGAAGTCCTTTTGTGTTTTACGTACTGGTGTGATTTTAAAAATCTGTAAGAGAACTTTTTCTTCTTTCTAGGCTCATGTTTATGACATCATTCAGGATGAGGAAGTAGAAAAGCAGCGAGCGTTGAAAAGAGAAGCACCCACAACGGATGATGGTTTATACACTTTATTACAAGCTGTGAACTGAAATAAACAGCGATTTCTTTTACACTCAAAGGCATTATTTTCAAAGTCTGTTTTACAAGAGAATGTTGCAAACATTCGTCAACGTTCCTGAATCTTTCAGCAGGGCTTTGGACAAGAATGTGAAACTAATGAAAGTGGAGAAAATATGGAATCAAAACGAAGCAATTTTGTCTGAAATTCATTTGAATTAGGAAAACTTAATCAGCGGTGAGGAAGATGAATAATCTGCAGCCATTTTAGGTCTAAAACAGGATTCATTCTGCAACAAAGAAGAGCATATTGTTTTATGTGAATATAGTTTACAAAAAAAGACATGATTTTTAAAGTCGATTCATTTATGGTAACAACACTTACATGAACACAAGCTCTCTTCTGGAAAACTGTACAAACTGTTGATTCGGTTTGTTGAATCTGTAGGGTAAAACAAAAAAACCTAAATAAAAGCAATTCTCTCACGCCAGAGTTTTAGACTTTAGATTTCATCTTGTGAAGAAAGGGGGCGGAGTTAAAGCTGTTTTGTTCGAACCCTGTGAATGATGTGGGGCTCATGAGATAATGTGACATCTGTCAGCGCTCAGAGTATTTAATTAAAATCCATCCAGTGGTTGATGAGATATTTTACTGATTGAGCAAAACTGACCAAGATGGGGGGGGGGGGGTACTCACCAAACACACATGGAAGCGTCACATTCTCATAAATCTCTGTAGACCCTTTGAAAGAACCTGAACAGAAAGTACAGAGCCTCAGTTATACAGTGGCTGTTTTTGGTTGGTATAATAGCTGAACGACTGATCCCACCTTCAGCGGACCCCCGGAGATGTCCTCTGTAACACTGGGCGTTGCGTTTGTAGAAAACCATGAATACTGTCAGCGTAGTCAGAATGAAAATCCCACTAACCACGGAGGCCACAACTGGAACCACAGTGTTACTGACCTTCGTCTTCCTGGTAATCTGCTCAACCTTGGTTGGCAAAGCTGAGAAAAAGAAACTAAATGAAACAATCCCAGCACCACAGCAAAAAAAAGGGACTATTAGTACAAAATGCTTATATAAAGCAGACCTGTCTGGGAATTAGGAACTGTGAGAACAGAAACCGTTGTAACCAAAAAGACACCTTCTGCTTCAGTAAGAGAAAAAGGAATTAATCATAAAACCATTAGTTTTGGGGATAATACAGACTGTTTAAAGATCAAACCTTGGACTTGTAGATTGATTTTGGAGCAGCGTTGTGATTGTCCAACTACGTAATTACATCTGTACCAACCCCCGTCGCTTTCAGCCACAGACTGGATGGTCAAGACAAGACCGTGTGTTTGGACCCTTGCGGAGTCCACAGGTGCATGTGTGTCTCCTTTCAGCTTCACCCAAGAGATGTTTGACGGTGCTGCTGTGGCATTCACTTTACATTTAAGTTTAAAAGGCAAACCAACTGTTGCCTTTTCTGATTCAAGGGTTCTGCAGTCTGAAAGATCATACAAAGCATACTTTTAAGATTTCTCACCTATAATTAAAAGTATCTATGAATGATCAATTGAAAATACTTTTACCTTTCACTTTTAAAGATATATTTTGGACCTGGATGATGTCCCACCCTTTCCAGATTTCACATCTGTACAGCCCTTCGTCTGCTTTTTCCAAGGATTTTAGCCAAAGACACACTCGTCCTTTCCCGTCGTCTTCCAAACTCACGCGTTCTGCTTCCAAGGATTGTTTAGGCCACTGAAAGAGGAGCTTTTCAGGACTGGTCCCTGTGGCACTTCTTACCCACCTGACTCGGTAAGAGCTCTTTGGATCTGTCATGTTGGAATTTAAACAGGATAGAGCTGCGTCTTCTTCTTTAACCGCTGACACCATCTCAGCAGATCCAGCTTTCAAATAACAATAAGATTTGTGCAGTTTATATCTTTTAGTGCCCAAATGACAAGCCACATATTGCATTTGTTCATAAACCAAGATTCTGATGTGGCAAAAAAAAGACATAAAATGTGCCAAAATTTGTTTTAATCTAATTATGAAACTGACCCAATGACACACTCACCTCTGCAGTTGGGTATGAAGTTTAATAAAATGGATGAGAGAAAAATCTCCAAACACAAACGTACCATTTTCTGTATCGCAGCAAAGGCAAAAGAAAATCTTTAATCAAATCTTCACTTTTTGTTTCCTACAGTTTTCTGTTCCTTTAAACAAATAAAAGGTGTCAACTTGAAACTAACTCCTCAGTCACACCTCCTTTGTTTTTCCCACCTTTCAGCTTGTTTTGCAACAGTGCCCCCGTGTGGCTATACGAAAGCATTACATCCACTTCTGAAAACAATATATTTAAAGGTATTTATGAAGCTTATAGCAGGGTTTGGAGTGGGGAAAGTGATAAAGCAGTCCATAGTTCTTTCTCCAAAAGATCTCTTTATCTTATGCCCAAGAGAAACACTCATTTTCCTTCCTGAACAGCTCAACGTTTTGTGAAATTGCAAGGCTCTTGTGTACATTTTGCTTCTTGCATCACATGCTTGACCACTGCCTTGCTACAGCCTTAAAATGCAGTAATGCAGGAACTTCTCCCTCGCAGACTGAAACTTTTTTTTTCACTTTACTTCCTCTTCTGATATGATTACAGCCTCGACAGTAAAAACTTTTCAGGGCCAGCGATAGATAGTGCTCTCAGCACGATTCGCAGAAATGGACTGCGGTGTTCAAGGTTTGTTTGCCTTTTTTTATATTGTGTTAAAGCTAATTCACCTCATTCAAATCTTCTGATTGTGCTCTCGTTCTTCGACCTCTCTCTCAGGAGGTAAAGCTTATGGCTTTCTGAAATCTCAACAGGAGGAGAAGCTCAACTCTATCAATGAGGTGAGCTAAGAAGACATTTAATGCACATTTTGGTGAAGAAAAGTAAAAAACACAAAACCTCTGGTGGTGCAAACATGCATCAGATTTTTATTGATCTACTCTTCAGGCTTTTCTCACAGATCCAAAGTTTGCAGAAGAGGAAGATCTGGCTGCAAAACTTGAAATGTTTAAAAGTGAGCGCTCAGCTTTTATCACTGTGTTCATTCATCAAATGCAAAAGCTTCAGTTTTGGTCTAACATTCTTTTTTATTTGTGTTTCAGATAAATACATGGAGTTTGATCTTAACGACAAAGGGGAAATAGGTGACTATGCACCATTGTTTGCTTATCAAAACTATTTTTGGCTTCTGTGAGATTTTTTTTTTAGTTTCATTTTTGACTGGCTGTTTTCATGAACTGCACCTAACATTGTGAATCTGCTTTCTATACATGGACTAACACTTTTATAGATATGATGGGACTGAAACGTATGCTGGAGAAACTCGGGTTAGCCAAAACCCACTTAGAGCTGAAAAAGATGATGTCAGAGGTTGCTGGAAGTGCAACAGGAGACACTATCAGCTACCATGACTTCCTGAACATGATGTTGGGGAAGCGAAATGCAATTCTAAAGCTGTGAGTATGAAAGACCAGGATTTTCAGTAGACATTTTTGAAACAATGAGGTAAAAGGGAGATGGGTTCAGGCATGACGGTGGAAAACAATCTCATTTAGAACAATAAAACAATATAGATTTGTGTCAAACTACTAGAAATGTTAATAACCATGAGTCACTATTGAGTTGATCAGATGAAAAAATGTTAATAAAATGTGGTTTGATACTTTTGAATATTAAAACAAATTAATTATATTATATTGACTGAACCAAGAAGGTCACTGGAACGAATCCTGTCTGGGGACATTTCTGGGTAGAGTTTGCATGTTCTCTTGCTTGCGTGGGTTTTCTCCAGGTACTCCGGTTTTCTCCCACAGAACAAAAACATGACTGTTAGGCTAATTGGTAACTCTAAATTGTCCCTAGGTGTGAGTGAGAGAGTGAATGTTTGTTTGTCCTGTTAGTCTCTATGTGTCCCTGTGATGGACCGGAGACCTGTCCAGGGTGTCCCCCGCCCCTCGCACTGTGACTGCTGGATATGAGCACCAGTGACCCCCGTGACTCTGAAAGGAAGAAGATAATGGATGGGTGGATAGATGAATTAACCAACATCTATTGATTACTGAAAACAAGCATTTCAATAATGTCTGAGTATAAAATGTGTGCAGAAATGTTGTGGAAAACTACTAATCATGTTTTTTTTATATATGTATATTTAAGGATCTTGATGTTTGAAGGAATGGGAAAAGAGCAGGAGCAGAAGAGTGCTGGTCCACCTTCTCGCAAAACCTTTTCAGACCTCCCCTGAAGCTGCTATATTTGTTTAAAAATAAATGAACTGCTGCTGCTTTATAATCACATTATAAATTGCCCATTGCAGTAACAGAGAAGAAAGTAAAAAACAAAATTGATTAAAAAAAAACATGCCTTTTTTTCTGCAAAGTAATAAAATTATTTGTTTTTATTGCATTGCCTGAAACCTTCCTAACATGCTCTGTGTACTTTGATGAAAACACTTTTCTTTTGATTTCTTGGCTAAAAATCAGAACAGCAAACTGACTAAGATGAACAAAGTTGTGCTAATCCACATATTTGCATAAAAGCGGCCCAGTTCAGAAAATTTCACTCACTTGATCAGATGTTTAAAAATAAACAATTGTCAGTGATTCCTGAAGTCTGATAAAAGTGTGGTCATAAAGTATAAAAAACGTATCAAAAAGACATGTCACCTTGTTTTCTAAAGAACCCAGCAAAACCTGTCACTATAAACAAGTCTGCTATACTTTTATTAAAAAAATTAGCAAACTCTGCGTGTGTGTTTATTTGTATCTAAATGAACTTAAAGCCATCCAGCATTTACTACAGTGAGACGTTTTTGCTGTCAGCTTAGACCTGGAACTTTGTTTTGAAAACCTTGAAATGCGCTTCCGGAAACAGGGACGCTTCTTTCCGGCAAAACACCGGAAGCTATAATTCTCGGGGAGAGAGTGGACGCGTTAGCAAAGCTTACAAGTAAATATATTAATAAATATTCATAAAAAGGTAAGTAACCGCGAATTTGTGTCACGTTTTATAAGTTCACAAACAATGTTAAGCTCAAATACTGTTTTTATCATTAAAATTATTTTCCCCACGTTCTGTGTTCTTACGTTTTTCGAGGGGCGACACAAGCTAGCGTGCAAATGAAAAGCTAACATCAGGTAGCTTTTCAAAGAGGCAATCCTAAATTAAATCTAACTCAGGGTTAGAATTCGGTTTCGTGAAGTTTTTTTTAGCTAGCTTTGCTGTTTTCTGGTTAGCATGTTAGCCGGCCTGTGTGGGTGGATGTTCGTTGGTTCACGGCTTCTCTGCTGTTTTTTAACAGGAGGATGAGCAGCTCAGAGGAGGTGTCCTGGATATCCTGGTTCTGTGGACTCAGAGGAAATGAGTTCTTCTGTGAGGTAAGCATCAGTTTCATCACATTGTTCGAGAACTAGAGGTCTGGTATTTTTTTTCGAAGTTGTTGTTCACTACAGCTGTTGTTCCCTTACAGAAATACCAATAAGTAAGTGTCAAATTGAGTCTGAAATGCAGCATTTTCTTTCAGCTGAAGTAACAGTGTAAACCTTTCGATTATAAGTACTGAAACAGAAGAACACAAGATGTAGAACTGACAGAAAGGAGCAAAACAAATGTAGAGTCATGCAGATAAAATTAAGCTCTTTGATCATCTAACAAGGTAGACGGGATGTAAAATCTGCCTAAATTGAAATCCTGATTTTCAGTGTGGTGCTCTACAGTTCCAGGTTGGAAATGGACAGCTGTGGGTTTCTTAGGGTCGGGCAATATTGAATATTGCGCAATTAATTGTCAATAAAACAGTCAACAATTCATATCAGGTGCACATGTGAGCCCAATGATTTAAAGTGACCAGGGTTTCCAGATGGGGCATGGTTGTTGTACTGTTCCTTTAAAATTGTGTTGAGTGAAGGTGTTTCAATTTGCCATTATCGTTTTAAACCAGGTGTAAGCTTTAACTCCTAAACCAGAAAGGAACTATTTAATCTTCCAGTTCTCTCTAGGACCCTATGATTTCTCCATGAATTTAACAAACAACATGAAATCCAGTATAAAACGTGGAATCTCACATGTTTTATACTTTTTGTTAAACTTCTGTGCAATGCTTTTTGTATCACTGTATTGCAGTATTGTGCTGCTACAGCAACAGTAATCCGTGTCCTTAATATTAATTCTTTTTTTCCCCTGTGTTTTAGGTCGATGAAGACTACATACAAGACAAGTTTAATCTGACCGGTTTAAATGAGCAGGTTCCTCACTATCGCCAGGCTTTGGATATGATTCTCGACCTGGAGCCAGGTGAGGCTGTCAACAAGCAGTCATTTCCAAGAAGAAAGAAATATAAAGGACAATCAAATGAACTGCCTAAATTGTTTTTCATTTAACAGATGAGGAGCTTGAAGACAATCAGAACCAAAGTGATTTGATTGAGCAGGCAGCCGAGATGCTTTACGGCCTTATACATGCACGCTACATCCTCACCAACAGGGGCATTGCTCAAATGGTAGGTTGATGCATGGTCATTTTAGAGCTTTTTATATGCTGTGCGCTGAAATCATCAGTAGTGATGTGAATTTGTTGCTTTTTGTAGTTGGAAAAATATCAACAGGGGGACTTCGGTTATTGCCCCAGAGTTTATTGTGAAAATCAGCCAATGCTTCCTATCGGTACGTCAGACTTCTCTCAAACGTCACTTAAAACCAACTCTCTTTAACTTTAACATGGTGAAACCTCCTTCAACTCCTCTCCTGACTGTAGGTTTGTCAGACATCCCAGGAGAAGCAATGGTGAAGCTTTATTGCCCAAAGTGTATGGATGTTTACACCCCTAAGTCTTCTAGACACCACCACACAGATGGAGCCTACTTCGGCACTGGGTTCCCTCACATGTTGTTCATGGTGCACCCAGAGTATCGACCGAAGCGACCAGCCAACCAGTTTGTGCCAAGGTTCGTCAGATGTTCTTTATTATTATTTAAATGTTTCTGAACAATTTTAAATTGAGATAAAATGCATACAGCTGGATGTTGCTGCAAACGTTCTATATTAAAGTTCAGGGTTTTTGAATTAGGGCTATGTGGCGTATTCCTAAGTAGTCAGTGTCTTACATGCAGTTGGTTTGGAAAGTGAGAGTTTTATGAAGGATCAAACTGACAGAAACATTGTGGTTCGTGTAAATGCTTTACTGTAAATTTTTTAGTCTCATATTTGCATGAGGCAGTTGTTTAAACTAACATCGTTGATTGCAACACTTTTTGCAAAACAGACCACTGTAAATGATTCAAGTAACTGATGCTACAGTGGCATAAACATTAACAATATAGCTTTTACAGAAACTGCTACAAAATTTTAGTTGCGCTCTGAATAGTTGTTAGCTTGACTCCCCCATGAGAACTTCTTGATTCTTCAAACTGAGCTTGTTCTGTCTGTCTACTGCAGGTAAGACACTAAATACGCATAGCTACTCCACAAAACCTCAATTTAAATCTTTCCTATCACATTATTTATTAATGGTTAGACTGTTAAACTTTGATAGTGAGGGCTGACTGCCTGACTCCTACATCAGTTCTAATTATCTGTAAAAGTTGCATTCTTTTGTACCAAGAAATGTTTGTTTCTTTCAGGTTGTATGGATTCAAAATTCACCCAATGGCGTATCAACTCCAACTTCAGGCTGCATCTAGTTTCAAAAGCCCAGTGAAGACGATTCGCTAAAACTCAACTTAAAAAAACGAAAATGGACTCATGAACTTTGTTTACAACTAGTTTGAAGCGGTGTACTATATATATTCCCAATAAATGGCTGTACAGTTATGGAGGCTCATCTGTGTGAATACATTTTAAAGGACCCATTTCTTCCTATTTAGTTAAACCGACAAACTATTTTTTATTTTTACTGAAGATGTTAAGAGAACAGCTCAAACTTTAGTGCATCATTTTTGAGGGTGTCTCCTATAGATAGGTTGACAGCAGCAGAGTTACAGTAAATCAGTGATTATTGCCAAATATGGCTCTTGAGAATTTGCCATCTCAATGACTGTCAAGACGCTTGACCTTAAATTGTAATGAATAATTATAAAATTGTTACAGATGTTAAAATATATCTTTTTTTTCTTCCTCCCAGGACTTTGTTCTTGTGTTTTTGTTTCACAACTGGTAATTATTTAGTGAAGAGGGTGAAAGAAAGTGGTATAATATGCAACAAAAGGTTACACAGGCCGGGATGAACTGTAGATCACCCACTGTCGTTCACGCCAGTGTTAAATTAGGATCATTTTATGTTGAGAAATGACAAAGTTGTATCCATTTTGGTCAAATGCACGATTTAATCTTGGAATATATGTTGTGACCTACTCAGCTACCACAAGTTTTAGTTCAATAGCTGCTAAATTGACTGAATTACAGTCAGTTTTTGGGGCGGGATGAAGGTCTGTCAGTTATGGAATCTAAAAGGTAATCAGTTTAATCAAAATGCGTCCATGAGATGTGTTGGTATCAGACAAAAGCTAAAACATCCGTCACTGATCAACGTATTAAGCACAAACACTATCTTGTGTACGGTACTTAATACAAGCGGCTAGATATCTGCTGGTTGAGTTTGTTCATTATTGTACACATAAATATACTAAACACAGACAGCCTCAAATGGAAAAAAAGCAAATTAGTGCATATTTTTATTTTTTTATATAAAGACAGGGATAATTCAGAAAAGCAACAATAGCTTTTGCATCTAAAACCTACATTTGTCATCTGAAATGCTACTTTTTCATCCTGGAGATGATGGTGGGTTTGTTTTTATTCAACTGTGAAGCTACAATATCAATAGATTCTGTCTGGGTTGGGGAAAAAAACTTGCTAAGGAAACAGTTCATCTAAAAGGGGATTCACACTTTCCTCTACAGAAAACATACAGCAAGTGAGAAACATCTAAGTAAAACTATGTGGTTAAAAAGGTTTTATGAACTTGTTTGATAATGTATTCAACATCTCTAGCTGAAGCCTCGCAGCTTACAATAAAACACCACAGTACATAAAAATCACAAACAGTTCTGACTTTTCAAATAAATTACTGTATAGCAGAACATGTAAAAAAAAAAAAAACACTCAGGCAGCTGCCTTTGTGTTTTACATGTGGTTGTTGTAACAAATGTTTTTCTAAACATCACTTGAGTGAACAATAATGTACATTTCTAAAATAAAAAAAACAACGATTTATTCCTCATACAATCATGGAGGTCTGTAGCCTTACAAGGAACATCAAAACCTGAGATCAGCAGACCAAAGCTAGTGAAACTTTTTTAATCAACCAAAATATGTTCGACAGCCACAGACTAATGATACCAAATAAAAAGTGTCTGACGTGGGAAAAGTTGAATAAACTTGGTGGACTACAAGAGGAAACGATTAAGAATGATTCAGGGTTTTCAGGCAAAAAAAAAAAAGACCTTAAATAAGAATCTTCAAAAAGTTCAACAATTAAACAAGCAGACTGATATGAATAACTTAAAAACTTCAATTATTTTTTTTACAAATACTATAAAAAGCACATGTTTACAAAATAGAAAAATATTTCAAAGTAGATAAATTTTTAATTCAAACTTTACAAGGACATGTAAGCTACTGGTTCCTTGTTGGTTTGCTGAGCAAAGATTTCTTTTTATTTCTTCTTTTTTGTACCTGAGCAAGAAAACAAAGCCCCCCTAAAAAAAGATTCCAAATTTGAGCACAGATTATCAACTTTATTGACGCGAGGTATGTCATTTGTTTTATAAAAGGAAAAAAAAAGTCTCTCCTGAATTGAACAGACAAGTATCAACACAAAAGGAACGTGTTCACTCGAATGCCTTAACGTCTTCCCCGAGTAGCACCAAGGGAATAAAAGCTAATTGTAGTTTCTGAACTAAAGTGGAAAAAGTAGATTTCAAACAAAATGATTGTTAAAAAGCACTGTGAAAATAAAAAAGCATTTTAAAGCAAACATAACGGAGATCACTCAACTGAAAAGGCTGGTCTTTAAACCAATTAAAATGTTTATGCTAAGCCTTTAAAACACAGCGACACAATATAAGCTTTTGATCAGCAATGTGGAGCTCTACCTACTATTCAACTGAACATTAAAACCAAAGATAGAATAATCCACTCAGTTAATAATTATTCTGGGTGCAGGTTTCTGTGGTCTTTTGTGCGCAAACAGAAGTGTACCAACTGCTGCAGGTGAAGGACAACATCCAAGTGTTGAGTCAGAGACAAAGAAAAGCTGGGTTACAACTCTGACGCTCCGCCGTGCTTCTCCTGCAACACACACAAAAATTACATCGATAATTACAGTCATTTTCAACTGTCATTTTGATCACCTGTGATATTTTGAGTAAAATAAAAAACATCTCCTATAACGCATGTTGATTATTTTACCCATGATGAAATGACATCCCATCACCAGGTGGAGGTGCACAGGGTCCAAAAGTGGCCGGCATGATTTGCTGTGTAAATTCAACATTTTGCTGCATTTCTGCCAGATACTTGATTCCCAGTTGTACTGGGAAGTGGGAATTTCCCACAATGTAAAGCCATGAATTTAAACTGGAACGCCCCACTAGACAGCAGTTATTTACCACAACTCAGCAGTGAGTAAAACTCTTACCGTACTTTCCGGACTATAATGGCGCATGTAAAAGTCTAAATTTTCTCAAAAATCGGCACTACGCCTTATGATCCGATGCGCCCTATATAATAATTCTGGTTATGCTTACTGACCTCGAACAGATTTTATGTGGTACAAGGCGTTCAAAATCGGTCAAACTGTTTCTGAATTAGTTTTGAAAACTACGATGCTGCACCAAATTTAATAGTATTGTATCGTTTATTTTACGTTTAGTCGTCCACATAGTACTTCTCGGTGTTTACTGTATAAGAGGACGTTACGAAATACCACAGAGCTCAGTTTTTGTTTGTTAGTGGCGCTCAGCCGTAGCAATGAGACGAGGAATGTGACGTTTAGTTCAAGTTAAACATGAACCATAGAAGTTAATTACAACTGGCCCTTTAAGGGCCAAAAATGTTTGTGTACAATCAGTTATTTCCTCTTTTTTTTACAAAACAGCTGAATAAATGCCAATAGGATTTGAAGTTCAAATTTTAGATTTCAGAACTAAATACAAAAGCCCCATATATATATTCTTTTTAACCTTAAATGGGTGCTTGTGTAATTCTCTAGCGGTAACTATTAATTCCATTTTGCACCTTATCTTCGTCAGCATCTGCAGATATGACGATCCTCTTCTCCACACGAGTCTCTGTGGAGCCACTTTTCACCACCTGTATGAGAGTAAAATGCGTCGAAGAGGCATCTAAAATAAAACCTAAAACAATAAAGCGAGAGGGAACCGATGCGTGCCACTAACCTTTGAGATCTGAGTTGTGGTGGTGGTGACGGTGGTGCTGCTGGTCGTCTCGGAGGAAATGGTCTGAGAACTGGAGAACGTAGTGCTGTCTTTGTCCTCGTCTGTTCCTTCATCCGTCACCTGAGGAAAAACAAACAAACAAACAAACACCAAAAATAAAAAAGGGGACTGAATATTCATTCAAATCAACAGAACTCTGACCTCCTGCTAAAGAAAGTGCAGTGGACGCCCCCCGAACCCAGAGCAGCTTGTTGTCGGACCTCCTTTAAGCCAACCTGACCTCCTGCAGGTTGGGCAGATCTGGTGCTGGAGCCCCTACCTTTGAAGACTCATAGGTGACGGTCTTGGTGGGGACGATAGGGACCTCTGTGGTGGAGATGTCACTGGACAGGGAGTTGGAAACAGCTGTGATGGTAACAGTCTGGGTCTGCACCAGAGGGGGCTGTGAATGGGAGCATAGCTCCATGAGCGGCTGTTTAACCGGACGGACGCCTCACAGAAAACAGTTTCCCTTCATACCATGCATTCTCCTTAGTGCAAGTCATTTTCACCACCACCAGCCCGCATTAGTTTGAAGCATTATTAGAATTTGACAAATACTGAAGTCATTTTTAACATTTAATGTCCAAGTAGAAAGTGTGTTATTGTTACAACAAGCCGTCACCATAGTGAACATCTCTGCACACCACTGTGCAACACCTCAGCAGAATGAAAAAGTCAATTTTAAAGTAATTCTTGCCACTCTCACCGCCTTTCTAAATTTGTCTTTTTTTTTTTGTGCACGTGTGTCACGGTGCTGCAAAGGAGTGAGCGAGTGTGGCTATTAAGAGCCGAGCAGAAAAAAGAAACTGCATCCCCCACCCTGAGGTGATTCAGGAGTCTACCTGGAAGCAGCGTAACACCTGCGGACCATCGCTCCAGAAATAGGAAGCTAGGGAAGATCCAACCGGTCTGCCGGAGCACTCCGACGCTCCGGGACACGGTCCTTCTTCCTCCCAGACCGCATCTAAAACTTTGCAGAACTCGCTGGGCGGAGGAGCCAGCTGGGTCATTTCCACCTCTACGACCGGCACAGAGAGCGCCTGAAAATCTATCACTTCCTCCTGATTGCATGGCTCCTCCTCCTCCTCCTCAAATAGAGCACCGAGAGCTTTGAGGCTACCAGGCTCACTCTCAGTGGGGCTGGGTGGGCCTGAAAAGACCTGAGAACTGATGGTTTCCTCTTGAGAAGCACTTGTCTCTGAAGGTTTGCAAAGGGAACTAATGCACACACTCTAAAAAAAGACAAACACAGTCACTGTGTGATCATGGACAGGTCTTAGGAATCACAGATGTTTGCATGCAGATACGTCAGAGGTCTTACAGAGAGTTAAACATGATGTATGAAAGATGTCAACAAGATGGTGGTTATGTTAATGTTTTTTTATGATTTATTACTGTTGCAGAGCTGCAGCTTAACTGTGCAGGCCTGAGAGTAAAACAGACTATAGGTACAGTTTAGATTAATTGAGGAAACTGGATTACCGTTAGTTTTAGTCAGGGGTATCCAATACCAGTTTTTCTCAATCTGAGTATGAGTGCTTCAGATTGGGTACTCGCTGATACAGAGTACTTACTGAGTTAGAATGTAACACAACTTTAAAAACACTGTACACACGAGGCGGCTCTCATTCCTTATTGGCCTACAG
>JAVKLF010000042.1:11602365-11613976 GCA_034783495.1 Millerichthys robustus
CATCATTTGATGGCATCATATGCAAAGATTTAGCATTTGAATTATAAATTGTCATTTTTATGCAACAACACAAGCAGTCTCTTTGAACTTTTTCCCACTGAATGGACAAAAACTCTAAGGTTCAATGTAAGAACCCGGTTTTCCTGCTGAGCCACACTAAAGCTTAAGCTGCAGCGAGCAATTAGCCAATTATCTAGAGGACAGATAAAACCTTTAAATGACCTCTTGTTGCCAGGCAGATATAGATCAGTCAGATTTCTGTTAAAACGTGTGTTTACCTGAAGAATGTGTGATGTTCAACGCAAACTTTCCACAGCTTCTTTGAGGCTTTGTAGTTGGGCAGTTTGAAGCCGATAGTGCTCTCATATTGCTCCTGCTACAAGTGGGGAAAAAATAAATCAAAATAAAGCAATTTTATCTGCAGTACAACATAGAGCAAATTTAACCCTTTTTTGTAAGTTTTTCATGAAAATAACCTCATACCAGTTCAAGGCTACATCAGTTAATCTTTATTTGAACTAGATACAGAGTTTGGGAACAGGCAGAAACATTAAAAATCAAAAGGAAAGATTGGGATTTACCTCTGACGGTCTGATTTTGATAAAAAAGCTGCTCCGTTTGTAAGAGATTTTGAGCACTTTAGGCCAAGGGAAACGATTGATCCTCAGCTTGTCCTTGTAAACCATCAGACCGCTCGAGCAAACCCCCAGCGTGATGTCGACACCGTCAAGGTCCTGTGTGCAAAATAAAAACAGAAAAGAACCTTCACACCTCATCCATCTCCCATGCACTTACAGAAAAGATTCACTAGGAGGCAGACTTTCTCAAACAACACACAACCCCATGGTTTGAGGTCATGAGGTTTGAAACATTATTAATCCCTTGTTTTTTTTTTGTTTTTTTTAATCCGAAAAGGGGATGACATCAATTTTGTAATTAAATCTGGATGCGACTGATGCAGTACACGCACGCTATTGCAAAATGCTGTGAAACCATTTAAAAATGAAATAAAACAATTCAAACTATTAGGAAAATAAAATCTACTCACTTTGGCTTGATGCAGGTCAACACCGTACATTGCAAGTTTTTTAGCATTTTCCAGAAACAACATGTCTGCTTGGGCTGGACTCATTGCCCTGACACAGAGGTGAGAGAAATTTAAAAAAAATAAATATATGTTTTTTATTAAATCATCATCAGACTTGACTAAGAATACAAACATGTTTAATATACTTCTATAACAATGAAAATCAACTGTTTTTTAAAAATTAATTCAGTCTATAACCTGTAGGTGCGGTGCAGCTCCATCACTTTCTCTTCCAGCTCTTTGCTCTGTCCGGGGGCCAGGCTCAGATCTTTAACATAGTCCGTCCCGTGAATCTCTGGGTCATATTCCCCCAGCTCTGACTGGACTGTGTAGGAACCCAGCAGGGACAAAGTGACAAAGGAGCAAGGAAGAACACCTTGCATAATGTCCTTCCTGAGCTGGAGACACATAAAGTACCTAAAAAATATGGGAATAAAAGAAAGTCACGGTATGAAAATGTCAAATGTTTATTGCTGTATTTTAAATAAATAATTAGGGATAAAACTAGACACCACTGAGACCAAGTAAGACTAAAAACGCTGTTTACACGAGACACCTCTCTGGAAATAGTGTTTTTTCTCTGTTTATTATATCATGTTTACATGGATCTGCTGTGGTTTCAATGCCAAGCAGGGTTGCCAGATGGGACATGTTGTACTGTTGCTTCAAAATGATTGTATGTGGACCCAAACTGTCATATGTGCTGCTTGAGAGTGTTGTAAGATGAGGTGTGCGTTGTGTTTGGTGAAAATGTGCACAGAAAAAGAGGGGGGAAAAGCTGATTTTCATTTTTATCTGGCAACCCTGAGCTCGCTCCTGCTCGGATCGTGCAGTGATCACAGATTCAGAACCAGTGAATAAACTAACATTTCTTCTGACACAGAATGTTGTTGGTTTTGCTATCACGTGCAGCTGAATTGTGACAAAAATGTTACGGTTTCACTGAAAACCTGCTCCATGTGATCAGCCCCCAAGTATTTTTCCTTCAGCAGCAGAGATGCATACCTGGTGAGGTCTTCAGTAAGCTGTGCTGGATCAGGAGGGTAGAACTTCACGCTGAATGTAAACTCATAAACAGCACCAGGAACCTGTTTCCGGATCTCTTTCACAGGGTCCAACCATGTCTGTGGAAAATGTAGAAAATACACACACACAAAACAAACATCAGGACAGTATCTTTACTTGTTATTGTTGCTTTAAAGGCTGTTATAGGACATACGAGTAGAGACTACCTTGCTGGTTGGGGTTTCCCAGTGAGCAAGACCGAAGTAATCTTTCTCCAGCAGGTTGACATGATCACACACTTTCGTAAAAAGCTCTTGGCCTTTAGCGTGTTTCTGAACAAGACAGACAGAAATTCTTTAGACTTTTTATCTGCATGGCACAGAGAACAAACTGTATTCTGGTGGGTCTCTTACATCAAGCTCGCACTCAAACAGAGCATCATCCAGTAAGGTGACTTTGCACTGCATGTTTCTCTGACGTTTGGCACCTTTAGCCTCCTCCGCCTTCTTCTCGGTCTTCTTTTCTTTCACGGGTTTCTCTTTCTTCGCCCGCTCCGTGGCTTTTTCCTCACCAGTAGTTGCCTCCTCCTGTTCCGCTGGTTTCTCCTCTTTTTCTTCCGTGTCCTCCTTTTTCTCTTCCTCTGCTATTTCGGGCTCTTCCTTTATCTCCGGTTCTTCTTTCTGCTCCTCTGGAACTGGCTGATTGGACCAACACAAAACATTTGAAGAGGGTCAAATCTTGATGTCAAGAGGACACGACACACTCGGTGGTGACAGCGTTGAAGAGTACAGCAAACGGTAAAAAGCACACATCCAGATGTTCAGAACAGCATATTATACCAGCGTGGGCAAATTCTGTTGCAAACTGTACTTTTAGGTAAAATTTGCACAAATACGTTGTTTCAAGCAGGCCATCAGTAGGGTTGGGCGATATTGGCGTTTAATCGTAAAGGTAATCGTTTAATGTAACGATTGCTGACACTTGTGTTCTGAAATAATACTTACAAACCATCAGTCAAACTTCTTTGTAAGCTGTGATTGAAACCCACCTTTTCTACAATGTGGAGTGGCAACAGATCTTTAGTGATGCAATACGCTGCTTACAATTGTGAGTGCGTCGCATACTACAACATGTCATGTAATTATAGTAGTTGGAAAGTGGCAAATATTAATTGTTGACAGTTTTTGTGATGATTAATTGCACACAATGCGATTTTGCTCAACCCTAGCCATCAGACAATAAAAAACAATTATTGGACACAATGACACATGAATATCTCCACTACAACTTGGGTTAAAACATGAATCTGTTTGCAAGAAAAATTCAGGATTTATAAAAAAAGGCATCAGGTTAATTTTTGAAAATTTTCTACAACTCTAAGGGAAGGTTCCTACCTGAACTATAGCACTAAAAATGTTCTGATTCTTAACGCTATAGTATGATTTGCCTACTTTTCAGACACAAAGGTGGCAGTATTCCACTTGTCCAATTCCTAACAAGAAGAACAACGGGCAATTCTTCCCAAATATCTAACCAGAATCAAAAACTTCTAAATGAAAACGTGGGTTTTGGATCCACACAACCATTATTAGTCAAATGTGATGTTCTTCCAGGATGTCTGCTGGACTACCAGTTTACTAAATCTCACACGCGATTTTTTGTGTACTTTGTCCTGATATTTTCAAGGGATTAGAATAATTGTGTTCCATGAAACAGATAAAAAGACCTGAGTAGCATGAAGCAGTGTTGTTAAAGGAAGAAGAGGTTTGGGTACACTCGTGGTTTGTAGTCTCACCTGAATCTCTGCGCTGCTCACGGAGTGCTGATCTGGAGCCTGTTCAGGCTCCGGTTCAGTTTTTAGCTCCGGCTCCGGAGCTGCAATCGGTGCCTTCATCTGCTCCTCCAGCTTTTTCACCTTTCTCTCCTCTTTCTTTTCTTTGCTCTTTCCTTTTAATTTTCTCTTTCCTTTTTCCTCTTCCTTCTCTTGGTTCTCTTCAGTCTTTTCTTCTTTCTTCTCAGCCTCTTCTTTCACCTTTTCGGCTTCTTTCTTAGACTCCTCGTCTGGTTTTTCCTCTACTTTCTTTTTTCCCTTTTCCTCTTTTACTTTCTCTTGCTCTTTCTTTTTATTGGTCTCCTCTTTGGGTTTCTCTTCTTTCTTTTTAGCCCTTTCTTCTTTAGATTTTTCCTCCTCTTTCTTTTTGGCCTTTTCCTCCCTTGCTTTCTCTTCTTCCTTCTTTTTAGCTTTTACTTCCTCTTTCTTCTTTGCCTTTTCTGCTTCTCTTGCTTTTTCCTCTTCTCTCTTTTTTAGTTTCTCATCTTCTCGCTTTCTTATTCTTTCCTCCTCCTCTGCTTTCCTTTTTGCCTTTTCCTCTTCCTTCTTTTTTACTTTTTCGTCCTTTTCTTTCTTCTTGGCCTCCTTCTTGTCAACTTTTCCCTCTTCTTTCTTTTCCCCTTCTGTTCCTTTGTCTTTCACCTCAGCAGTCTCTTCTTTTTTTGTTTCTGGTTTTGCCTCCTCCTTAGTTTCTACATCCTCCTTTGCCTTCTCCTCCTCTTTTTGCTCTTCTTTCTTTACTGATATTTCGGCATTCTTTTTTGTCTCGTTCTTTTTCAGTTTCCCCTCATCCTTTTCCTCCACTTTCTTCTTTGAATCTTTCCTTTTCTTTTTGCTGCCTTTCTTCTCACCTTTTGCTTCAACTTTCTTTTTCTCCCCCTCTTTCTGTTCTATTTTCTCTTCCTCTTTCTTTGATATTTCTTTGGATGCCTGTTTTTCCTCCACACCTTTAGACTCCTGGTCTTCTTTTTTCACCTCATCCACCTTCTCTTCTTCTTCTTGCTTCTCAGCTTTCTCCTCTTTTTCCTCTCTGGCTTTCTCAGCCTCAAAGCCCTCGCCCTCGGAGCACTGTGACCGGCGCTTGAGGAAAGAGGAGAAGAGGCGCGACAGGCCTTTGCCTGCGGAGGTTCTAGTGCGAGGCTTCAGCTGCTCCTCCTCAGGGGAGGTAGCTACATCAGCAGGCCCAGCAGCCTGCTCCTGGGATTTCCTCCTCGACGGCTCACCCTCCTGCTCTGACGCTGTTGCCTCCTGCTTCGGTTTATTCTCTGATTCAGTTTCTGACTCAAGCGCAGCTCCACTGGCCTTCCTGCCCTCTGTGTCTGCCTCGCTCACAGCGCTTGCCTCTGTTGTCATGGTAGCCACTGGGAAAGAAAACAGAAAAGAGTCAGAGATGGAGAAAGGTCACCGAGCTCCCTGGAGCGTGACAGTGCTCGCTGCATTGTGACTTGGAACGAACAACAAATAAGACAAACAACGAAGAGACGGAGTTGTTTGAAAACTTACACTTCAGCTACTGTGCACGTTACAAAACTGTGTTGCCTGAGTTTTATTACTCTTACAGGCTGAATTTTTTTCTATCAACTCAAGCTGCACAGGATCCAGACTCATAGAATAAACTGAAGTTTTAAAATGTCACCTGTTTAAAGAGGCAACGGAAGCTAAGACTGAAATTTTTGTTTTCATGTTATTAATAGCAAACTTTAAAAAAATATCTTTTTTTAACTCATTTTTCTTTGAACACATTACAGATTATTTAAATATATCAAGTAAGACATGGATATTCAATTCAATTCTTGTTTTAGGACTTTGGCCAGTAGGAAAGAAATTAATGGTCATTTAATCAATAATGACATAACTAAAAAACACAAAAATAAACAACATGATAAAAAGACAAATTACTAGATTTTCATAAACAGTAATATTAAACAAATCCCACACACATACCAGAATAAGTGTAAAAAAAATATTTGTTTTTTAATACTTTAATCATTCCTTGGGGATATTTTATCAACCACTTTTTTAGGTCCACCAATTCATATGCTTGTTAACACAAATAGCTAAATCAGCCAATCATAAGACAGCAACTTCATGTGTATAGACATTTACATTTTAGAGAAAGCGACATGTATTCAAACTGAGCATCAAAATGTAAAAGAAAAAGCATTTGGGTGACTTTAAACATACCAGACAGACTGGTCCGAGAATTACAAAAACTGTGAAAATATATTCAGTGATTGGCATTTATGTGGACAAAAATGCCTTGTTGATATCAAAAGTCAGAACAGAATGGGAAGAAAAGCAACAGAAGTCTAAACAACAACTTGTTACAAACTAAAGGTAATTGTGTCTGTGAACATATTAGCAGAATAACTACAACAGCAGAAGACCAAGCCTGAAGTGCTGCTCCTGTCAGCTAAAACAGAAAACTATGGAAGTAAATTGAATTCACTAGACTGTCTCGACAATCACCAGATCTTAATCCAAATGAGAATCTTTAGGATGTGATGGAACAAGCGACTCATAACGTGGATTTGCAGCTGATAAATCTGCAGACACTGTGTGATGCTATTGTGTCAATATGGATCAAAATCTTTGAGGAATGTTGTATCTACTTCACAAAAACACTAAAGGACGTTCTGAAAGTAAAAGGATGTCCAACTTCTAAAAAAAATATCCTAAAATAAAAAATAACTAAAGTAATTTAACAATACTTAAACTCTGAACTTCTTTCAGAGGCACAAGAGACTTTAAAAAAAACATGATGCAAACTCCCACCTATAGATTATAATCTAGTGCTGACAAGTACACAAACATTATTTCATCACACAATAGTCTTCCTTGTTGAAGAGTGCACCAAACATGGAGTTCTGAGGGCCTATTGCAGGCTCATTAAATCTCACCAGCACAAAGGAAGCATTCTGCTCAGGATCTGCTTATTAGCACCGCCTGAGTCATCCTCGCCAAGTATACCCGGCTTTATATATCACACAAACCCAATCTGCCCAGGTCACCCAACCCACTGGGACTAACTACGAGCATCACGTAAACACCATCAAATTATATGAGTATATAATAATTTGTGCTTAGGCTGCACAAGAAAAGAAAGAAAATTGTGATATTGATAAATATTGCAATGACGATATCAGCTGCAATCTGCTTTGCTGTGTAGACAAGACCCATGTCTCAGGTGTTATGCAATCACCCTTTTACCTTTAAGTGGGATATATCTATTACAATGCCTTGCTGCACAATCGATTTTCTTCAATATGACAGGTCTGCATCATTAGTTCTATTGACAAATGTGTCTGTGTTTGTCTCTTGCATATGTAGTTCATGTCCCACCCTATTCTTTATGAAGTTGGAGGGGAGGAGGGGCACATGCCAGACAGGCAGACGGGACGATCTTCCAGATGTACTGGGCTGCCCCAAAGGGTGCATCCCAGATCTCTGTACCGTACTACTGGCACTACGAGACAGTAGGAAGGGAGGAGGAGTGGGGGGCACACAATCAGACCAAATCCTCTTTAGCCCTCCCATTGTTTGTGTCCAGTGACCAATAACTATGCTGCACTCCATTACTAATCCTGCCTCCCCCTCCCCCACTAGACCCCCCCTTTGCCCCTATAGGCCTTTTCCCTGGGTCAGCACGCACACACAAAAGCACACACCTTTATGCATCAACGGCTGTTGCCTCCTGTGGGGGTCTCAATGCTCCGTCATCTCAATTCTGATTGTCAGGAAACAGACACGCTCCTAATGGACCAGCTGAGCTTGTGTCTGCTGCCTCCTCCATTTTGTGTTGCCCATCTAACATCTCTGCTATCAGCCAGATGAGCAGGGGTGGGGGGGCATCGCGACCGACTGAGGCAGCAGCGGCCACGCCACACAATCTCTCAACACACACCATCGATCTTCTGTTAATTTGACTAACTCTTCCTGCCCTGCTGTGCAGAGGTGTAGAATTATAGCATTAAACAATGCTATAACGTTAAAAATTAATCTGACCTCAATAACGCACAATTAGTGTCTGTAATGAGCTGAATTATAGATGAAACAGGCCACTCTCTGAGCCTTGGAGGGCTCTGCTGGATCAGCTGCAAAAAACACCGGAACTGGAGTTCAGTAACAGTTTCATTTAAAGTTTGCACTGATTTTATTAGAGTTTAACACTCAAATGGAAAGATTGTTTTAATAAAGTGAGAGATCTGAATTAGTAGATCTCATTAAAACTTTTATTTATGTTAATTAAGTGTTAAATGTAAAAAGAGATGTTATTTTTACATCTATTTAGAGCAAAGCACTAGTACCTAAATAACTCTAGTCTCTTTATTTTCCCAGTTTCTGGAATTTAATTTGATCCTAAAGCCTTGTCATCCACCCCCCCGCAACACAATCAAAAGAAACAAAGAACAGCTCAGAGAGAAGCAGGAGGAGGTACGGTGTATAAATAGCCACATGTGCGCAAGATGCAGGGGCTCATTAATTGGTCTTTACAGACAAGCTCATATCTATTTTTGTTTACAGTTTGCACGCATATGCACATGTGCAAACATGTGTGCAACAGCAGCTAATGCTCCCCACAACATTTCTAAATTCCTGTTTGAGAAAGCCAAATAGTGCATGTTTTTATTCAATTTAAGTATTTGCACCTCTTTTTCTTTGCCTTTATTTGGCCACTGACTGACAGGAAATCTTGGTAAAATAATATAAGAACATAAAGAAAGCTTGTTTCCTGGGCAATGAGAGCAGGCTTAAGGAATTAGAAGGAGTTTAGAGGTAATCAGCCCACAAGTGACCAAGTGAGATTATCTCCATCTACCTGCCTACAGTATCCACCTCACCGTCTCCATCCACTGTTGGTCCATCTCTATGGGTATGTGTGTTCGAGTATGTGTGGGAGAGAAAAAACAAAGCTAGTAGTAGTGATATGCTGTGCTGATTCATGATTTTGTGAAGCGTCCTGGATACCTGGCTGAAAATCAAGAGATGTAACTAAAAACAACACAGCTCATACGAACCCACTGTGAATACACACAGAAACATCCCAATCATAACAAACCAGTCTCAGAGTTCAACAATAAAATCTTACACCCCAAAAACAAAAAGTGTGTCAGCTACAGAGGTTTATATGAGTCTAGTTCTTTGGGAGCGTCCAGGCCTGAACTAATCAATATGCACAGATGGCCTGTGAGCCTGATGCTGTAACATGAGGCGACATGGGAAAAGAATGAAGAGGCATGATTGATCTACTGTGGTTGCCCTGAAAGCAATTTGGCATCCATTTGGAACATCATCTCAGCCAGAGCCCATTGAAGGAACAATGCATCTGCACATGACCAAAACATAATTTATGGTACACTGAAAAAATAAAAAGAAACAGCTTTGAAATACATTTATGCTGGTTGGTTTAAAATAAATAAAATAACCCCTAAATTCTGATATTAGAAGTGAATGTAAAACCACGATGTATAATCAATTTTTAAAAACTTGACAATTTAAGCTATTCCAATCTGCATTTATGTAAATGATATGGTGTCTGTTCCTTGTTTAGGAACGCTCACACGACAGAGTAATAGTCCAACTGTACAAACACATCACAACTCCCAAAAGAGGATTATACCAGCTTGCTCTTCTGGGACCTCGATGAACTCACTCTCACCCAGCAAAAGCAAAAACATCTTTCAACATCACCTCACTTTAGCCCTATGTGATTACAGCACCGCTGATTCAGCAGCACGGCAGACCTGGAGCTCACTGCTCCTGTTATCCCTGTCATTTTGTTTTTGTATGTGTTTACTCCTGTCATTCGTGCAGGAACGTGGCAGTTGTCCTGCCTGCACTGGTTTCTCTGTCTCTGCCTCATCCTCCCCTACGTCACATCTGCAGCCCTCTGCGAAAGATTATCTGACTATATATATTCAGCCGTATCATCGATGGAGACGAGGATTATTGGACGAGTTGCTCTCGGGGATGTGCAGGAAAAACAAACAAACAAAAACACTGACAAATGGCACCCTTTCAGCAGCAGGGATGGGTATTTTTAACCCATAGATTCCTCGAGGGGGCAAAAAGCAAGGCAAGTCAGGCAGAAAGAGAAACGCAAACAGCAGAGGGCATGCATCTTGTAAAACACAATTTCAGACCAAGAACATGATTAAAAAAGGAATAGATTTGGTTTTATGGTCATGTCAACAACAATGGCTGTATCATGGCAACAAGGTATAATCAACAAACAGCTTCTGTAAAACAAAATTTTAAAATCAGACTATGAAATTTCCAAAATATCTCATTAACTATGTCATATACATTATAAATACCACATTACATAGCTATATGGTGTTATATCCCTGCTAGGAGAATAAAACAACATAACCTGAACATATTTACATCTTCAAAATAAAAACAGTAATTCATGCAGTCTTACATAAAACAAGACAAAATGAAGGTCTTCTTGAAATCTGTGTTTTAGGCAGGTTTCTTTTTCATTCATTTAACAGAAATTAGTCGCACATATAAAAAGAAAACAAACGACTACCTCCGCGAGGAGAGGGGCACTACTTTTAATTAACAAACCTGAAACTAAAATAAAAACATGACGATAAAAGGATGTATCGTTGGTCCGTTTGAAAAGTGGCGTCATGATACAACTGATGCAATGCGAGTTTTTAAACTTTCTTCGTCTTAATTCAAGCGTTTGCACAGTTGTGTGTTGTATCAGGTCAGCGCGTGCACGCCGGGGCATTTAACCAATCTGTGCCATCTGAAAATGGCGCCGAATGTACAACAAAAACAAACCCCCCGCTCAGCCTCCTCCTCCTCCCCACCCCCACGACCTGTCGCGATAAAAACGGGCTTACCTACTCTGGTTTTAGCATCAACCGAGAAGAAAACGGCGCGAAGAAACGGTCCACGAGAGTCCCCCCAAATATCCCGCGCGCCGCGCTCAGAGGGGAAACAGTGTTCCGGAGCGACACATGCTTTGTTTGTGCTGCCGAAGGTGTCCCTGATGCTCGTAAAAGGGGCGGAGCCTCTGCGCCTCCCAGCAGGCGGAGGAGAGACAAGTTTCAGGCCGGGCTGAACTCCCTCGTGGCACTGCTGCAGAATCCCACAGTGGGTTTGAAACCGCTCAGATCAGCCCTGGACGTGTCCAAACCATCTCGGTCCGGCCTTTCTAACTTTATCTCTCAGACGTTCAACCTGTGCTGTAATAATCTCAGTCCTAATCTTACCCATCCTCGTCACGCCCCAGGAGAACCTAAACATCTTTAGCTCTGACACTTCCAGGTCTGACTAGTTGTTTTTTTGTCAAAACCAAAAGCTTATATGAACAGAGGTGTGGGTGAGATGTACCTGGATATGTGTTAATAATATATTTACCTTTAATCTTTTTCATATTTGTTTATATTTGATCTAGAACCAGATCAACTTCATCAGAATCTCAATCAACGGCATGGAATGAAAATAAAGACCTAGCAACATAAAAGGTGATTGATTCAGTCGTGTGACCGTGCTGGTATTGATCATCACTACAAACAATTTGGAACGAGTCCTAAAAGACAACAATCATTAACAGAGTTCAACATCTAGAAACGGGGAAACAGCAGTTTGATTTTTTTTAATATGTCCCAACTAGTGCGATACAAAAAGACATGGTTTTTCGATTCACAACTGGGGGGGGGGGGGGGGGG
>JAVKLF010000042.1:11627568-11652014 GCA_034783495.1 Millerichthys robustus
TAGTTGTTGTTTCAATGATGTACACATTATTTGCACCCAGTCAACTGACTGCATTTTTGAGAATGGAGTCACCTTTTAAAGAATTTTCCCCAACTAGAGTGGATCAAAACAATTTGTGAACCTTACTAAAATATTCTGCTCTTGTCCGTTTTCTCGTTATCTTTTAGGTTATGGTAATGTTGCTCCTAAAACCAAAGGCGGGAAGGTTTTCTGCATCCTGTACGGTCTCTGTGGGATCCCCCTCTGCCTGGTGTGGTTGAGCACGTTGGGTTCGTTCTTCGGTGACCGGGCTAAACGTCTGTCTCAAGTTCTCCTACGAAAAGGTGTTTCAGTGGTAAGCATCCAGCTCATAATTGAATCTATGTATAAAAAGGGACACACATACCCATAGAAATTGTTTTCTTCTCCCCCACTCCAATAGAAAAAGGTCCAGTGTACCTTAACGGCCTTATTTCTTTTATGGGGGCTGCTGGTGCATTTGGTGATCCCGCCATTTGTTTTCATGGTTGTGGAGGGTTGGAGTTACTTGGAAGGCATCTACTTCTCCTTTATCACACTCACAACGGTTGGTTTTGGAGATTATGTAACCGGTAGGGGCTGTTTTTCCTTCTCCTTGGAAGAGTTTGTTTGTGGAGTTGTATTTCGAAAAGAAAAAAATGCCTGAGCATCAACTCTCATTTCAGGTGTAAACCCCAACATCGATTACCCTCGGCTCTACAGGGTATTTGCTGAGCTTTGGGTATACATGGGACTCGCCTGGCTGTCTTTGTTCTTCAGCTGGAACGTCCACATGGTTGTGGAAGCTCACAAAGTGCTGAAGAGAAAGAGACAAAACTGGCACAGGCACCACCACAACCAGGAAGTAGAGCCTAAAAAGGAAAAGCAACACCTCGATCTTAGGCCAACAGTTGTCGACATCTTCAGCTACCTCTCTAAGGAGGGCGGAGACTACAGCACCGTCATCAAGGAGATCGGGTTGGCGGCAAGGAGAAAAACGCAGGTGGAGAGCATCAACCGCTCCAAGAGCTGCAGCGACATCTTGGCCAACATTCAGATCTTGGACCACTCGCCGCTGCACAAGCGGAATTTCAGTTTCCACAATGTGTATACGAGCGCAGAGTTGGGCAACACTGAACAAGAGGAGAATCTTCTGAGACAAGGAAGCGTCAAGAAACCTGAACAGAGAACGGATCACCAGAACAAGAGCGAGTGTTTTTCACAATCAGACCCCATCTTGTTTTCTCTACCAGCCACAGATGAATCGACAGAGGAGAAAGTGCAGCTTCCTAGGGGTGGGGACACTCGGTTTACGATTTGTAAAGTAGCAGAGAAAGATGTGTTATCAGATGATCATGAAAATGGATAAGCAATACCCTCATCAAGTGAAGTAGTGGGACTGATGTTAGTTGCATTTGTCAAATTTCTGAAGAATATCACACTTGGTAGGACATGGCTCAAATTTTGATGTTGGGTTACTTAAAAAAAATAAATCACAAGCATAAGGAACAAATTCCGGTTAACATTTTCCTGTAAGACACCATTTAAAGTTGTAAAAAAAAATTTTTTTTTTCTTTATCGTATAATTTTTTAAAATCTATTGTATCTGAGGCTGTACTGTCAAATAGTTTTTTTCACAATGCAGCACTCAAGTATTAGCTGAACGACCCAATGTAAACTTATTTTCTTAACGTCGTGAATAAAAATGCTTTTTTAAAAATCTATCCATGCAGACTCTTTCTTACAACATTGCTAAAATTAAAGACAGATATGCTGGTAAAAACACAATATTCAGTTTATTTCAAATCGCAGCACAAAGCCTTGTGAAAAACTGTCCCGATGAGCAACTTTCCCTCGTAGGGCGCTGCAACAGTGGAGCCCATCAGCTCATGACCATCATCACCATACTCCAGGGTCACCACTGGCTGATCTGAGAGGATGTTCTTTATCCGGAGGACCTGCAGAAAGTTATTAAACCCCATTTGATAATAAATATAATGTAGTTCTTAAAGAAATATTGGTAAGAGAACTAACCTCAGAGCCAGGTGGATCTTTAGGATTAAACAATCCAAGCTTCATGCCATTTGGATGACAACCAAGCCACAAGTCTCCTGTCCTGTGGTCCACCTCGATGTTATCACAAAGCGATCCGACTGCTACAGACTGTTTCAAATAGACATAAATAGACATAAGGCAAACAAGATCTGATATATTTTGTCCTGCAGACAAACTGATCTCAAAATATGAAACTATTTTATTTTCTTTCTCCCCATTTTGCTTCTACACGTGTAGGAGGAGATGACTCCATTTGGTTTGTTTTGACCTAAAAGAAAAGTGTTGAACGTGAAATATCTCCATACAAGGCACCTCCATAAGTAAACATTTGTTTAAATTAGTTGAAAATAGATTAAGCTAATAATGGAAGCTGCTAGTTGTAGCTCTGTTATTGGGAGAAAGTTTAAGATGAAAATCCTCTGGAAGTCTGAACTGTTATTTCAGAGTGGGCATGGTTCTGCTAACAGCTAATAGAACTAATTTTTTCACATTTTAGATTAGCTTTTTCACTAGCTTTAAACACCATTAGCAGACCAGTTAGCATTCACTAAAATTAGGTTTAGTCATCTTGAAGTCTGCTAACAGCTAACTAACATGAACAGGTATGTGTCAGTCCCATCAGTCTTCAGCTGGAAAGAGATGAAGACATGTGACGCAAACTGAGTGACCAAGTCGTCTTAGTGGTTAACAAATAGATTTAACATTAGCTTCTACTAATTTTTACTTGTTTAGCATTAGCTTCTGATAATTTTGTTTTTACATGTTTAGTGGTTTAGCGTTAGCAAAGCTATATTTTTAATTAGTGGATTATGAGTTTGCAAAGCTAACCTTTTGGTTACGTACTGTATATGTCCACCACTGGTCATCTCTGTTTTAGTGACAATAAAAAAAACAAATCACCTTAACATATACCAAATGTTCTCCATCTCGTCGTTCAAAAACATCGATTTCATGGTCCATGATATCAGAAACGTAAATGTACCTGTAAAAATTGAAAAGTACATTTCTGTCTTATCCTGTGTAGATATTTTTTTAAAACATACTGCTCAGAAATGAATCCCTCTGGAAAAACATGAACATGCTCAGTACAGCTCCTGCAAAACAGATGATTACCGTTTGTCAGGAGATATGTTGATCCCATTTCCGGACAAAATGCTGTCAGCTGCCACCCTCACTTCCTCTGGACTGTAGTACACCACATTGCACCAGGACAGACCCAAGACTATGGTCAGGAAGTGAAGAGCATGATTGTGAAAGTAGTTGTCATTTGTGGCGTAGAAATGCTCTGCTCCAACTGCAACGATGTCATTCACACTGATATAATAAGATGAGAAGAAAGAAACACACGTTTAAAATGTGTTGCTAATACAAATAATAGGTTTAATATCCAATATATACCTGTGCAGTAGAGGGTGAGTTATAGTTTTTAGGTGCACAAGGGCACCTGTGTCCTCCTCGACAAAACGAAAGATTTCCACCTGGCTTTTGTGATGAGGGTGATTGACAACAAACAAATATACAGAATCATCTGCAAAGAAATGATTCATTCTCAGGGTGAAACTTGGAAAATAAAATCTGATTTTTGGCATGAAGTATAAAATCTGGTCTTAATCTGGTCTAAGCACAGATATTTATCTCTTTGTTAATTTGGAGACAATGCTTTGATTACAGAAGACACAATGCAAATTTAATCTTAGCATGAAGGAAATTATTAGCAGGGTTGAACGAAGTACAACCTAAAACAGCTAAAATAAAGGGAATGGGGGCAGTGGTAGTACTGCAGCTACAAATAAGATTGAAAGAGAGTAACACTAGACTTTGTACTACATCCTGTGAACTCTTTATATGAGATTGGATCATAAATCCCTCTGGTGATCCACAAACTAACAGAAGCCAAACACTAAAACATGAGTTCTTAATGAACTGTATGTAATTTTACTGCATAACAACTGGATTTGAATCTGACTTTAACCAACTTGTTTGTTGTTTTGTAAAGTGCCCTGAAATTACTTCTGAGGTGAATTGGCACCACATAAACAAACTGAAAATAAACAAAATAAAAAAAAAATTTTGTTACTTTTAAAGCTGAATTTAATTCCTATGTAAATGTACAAGGTAGATTTAAAAACATGCCATTTTAGGCAAACCTTTCTTTGAACAGAACGGATCATACCCTTCTTTTTTATTATTTAACTAGTCTAGTCATATTGTAAATGTTGACCAGTTATCACGTGCAATAGGGATTTTGCCAGTGTGTGTGTGTCTGTTACCAAGCTATCACAATCGCAGAACATAATCTGCAGACCGGGAGTTGTCCAATCCTGGTCCCAGGGCTGATAGTGGAAAATAAAAAACCTGAGCTTGTACTTTTTTCAGTTTTGTTTTGTTCAAACAAATATACCTGCTTCTGTATTAATATTGTTTAATTTCAAGAACTAAAGCAAAATAAACAACCATATAGATGGAGACAGCTGATCAAATGTTTGCAGAACACCCAGCTCATTTTCTCCCAGTAAACACAGACCTGTTGGTCGGATGTTGTTGCCTGGGACACTGTTAGAAAAGTCATCAGACTTATTTCTCCTCTCTGGAGAAATCAGTAAACATCCTTCTGCAGGATCTTCTCTGACAGCTGGATTTTTAAAAATCTGCCAGCTTCCATAATGTCACCAGTGTATTTTGAGCACCACTCCAGGTACTTCTGCTAGATCTGAATCAAGGTTTTGCAGAGATCCATGTCCCACCCGGATGCTGATTGGCATTCTGATTTCTCACAGGCCTGTCCATTGTGTTAAAAGTGAAAACTGCAGCTCTGTATGAACATCTAAAACTGAATACTTTTGGAGCCACCTCAGCTAATTCAGTTTTACAAAAATAGAGCTATAACTGGATGTGGTTCTGTGTCATTACCATACTCTATTTTACAGGCAGGTAAAAATAAAAACATAAAGCTCAGAGTTAATTTTTTTTTCTCTGGGACATATATTTGTCTGTAAAATCTAGAGAACTGATGTAACTTTTAATGCTTTTACCCGTTTGGTCCTTGTATACACTGATGCCATGTGGGTTAAACGTGCTGAGGTCCAGTTCTCCTCGGATCTGCAGCTCCACTGGGGTCGGCTTTGGGTGCAGCAGATCCAGCATATAGATCTTCCCAGGTTCATCAGAGAACCACGGTAATCCAGGATATTTCAATCCCTGAAGGAAAAGCAGAAAATATCAGACACTTCCTTTTAAACCGCCTTTGTATTATCTTTAAAAGGAAGACAAACTGTACTTCCAGAATCAAACCAAACAATTTGTCATCAATAAAACAAATTATACTGATCATGATGTGATTAAGAACATGAAAATGAATTTAATAACAAAAACCATACTGTGCTTAAGAAGGCCAGTCCATCTTTAAGTATGGTGATATCTTCAGCCCCATAGTCTGAAGAAAGGAACAGAAGTCAAATAAAATCTTTATCAGCTTTTTAAACTTCTGACCCATAGCCTACTTTAAATTATTTGGACTTCGGCTGCTATAACACTTTCACACAGCAGCGTTAGCAGGAGTTAACCTAAACTTCAGACACTTAAAAATAAAATAATACATACCTATTTTCTTTAAATAATGACAGCTGAGGTGTTTGACGGGCATTTCTCTGGAGGCGAGGGTCATGTTTCTGCAGATTATAGCTCATTAGCTTTAGTTTACAGCGTCAAGAACTCCTTTTAAAGGCCGCCTAAAAAAAACAAATAATAAATACTTACTTGAGTCTGAGAAATGCATGTCCAATAAAGGCCGCCAAAGCAGCTACAGCAGCTGAAATCAACAGTTTCTTCATGGTGGCCATGTTGGACCGTCACCTGCTCCAACAGATTGGACTTAAAAGGAAACAGTCAACCAGCCTCTTCCGTTCTTATCACCCGCTTTATTGGTCCTTGTTGGGAGAAAGCTAAGAAATGTTGGAGCTGTTATATTCTAAATTTTACTTACCAATATATTTGACTGTTATATTTACAGTAAACTTAGAATTACTTTGACGCCGCTTATTAAAGCATTTTAGGAGTGAACGCTCCTCAGAATCTACAAAAATGGCCTTTCCTGCGAAAATACTGTGAATTTTCTATGCAGTGTGAGTTTACCTACATTCGCTGAAGAATCAAAAAAATTTATTAAATCTAAATAAAGGGTGAAAAACACCGCAAGGCTTTTATATAAAACACAACTAGATAAATGCTAAAATCAGCAAAACAGATTAAATTAGCAAGAAAAAAGGTAGCAAAATGGTACAAACTAAAACAAATTATTAGGTACTATTAGGTAACAAAAAGTTAGAGCTAAAACTGGCAAAAGGCAGGCTACAAAGAGCAAACGTAACAAAAGGATAGCTAAAAATCAACAAAAAGCTACCCAACAGTGACTAACAAGAGCTAAAATTGGAAAAATGCAAGCTATATGGAGCAAACTAGCTGGAAGCTAAAAGTAACAAAAAGATAGCTAAAAGCTAAAAACAGCACAGAGCTAGCCATATACAAAAACTATCTATAGTTAAAATTAGCAAAAGGCAGGGTAAAAGTAGCAATAGACTAGCTAAAAACTGAAAATAGACTAGCTTTAACTTTCACTTTTGTTACTTTTAGCAATAGACTAGCTAGTGTTTAGCTTTTAACACTTTCTGCTTTTAGCTAGTCTATTGCTAAAAGTGGCAAAACACTAGCTAAAAGCAGAAAGGCTAAAAGATTTACAGCTAAAATGAACAGAACAGTAGCTAAAAACAAAAGTAGCAAAAATAAATAAATACAACCCACAAAATTAAAACATGTATGCTGAAACAGATTTTTAAAAACAATGTTTTTTTTAAAGTATTTAAAATATTTCAATGTATTTCTATTTATAAAAAAAAGTAAGTAAAATAAAGTCATCAGAATATCCATCCATCATCTTAACCCACTTTTTCCTTTCAGGGCCACAGGGGTCTCATTTGAATATTAAAAAAAAAAATCTAAAAGAATATACAATACATTAAAAATATAGGCTATTTAAAGTCAGAGCACAAACCATGTCCTGAAAACCTGAACAGTTTGATAAATTACTGCCTAAAAAGCACTGATTTTTTTTGCAATAAAAAATGTGCAAAAAAAACCAAACAACTAATCAGTTTGCACAATGAAATTATTGTGGTATTCTAGCAATTTAAATTCATATGAACAACTTTTTTTTGAAGCACAACTTCTTTTTATTTTCTGTAAGACAAAAATCGCTGTGACAAGAATTAAAATTACAACAGTAATGAAAAAGAAAGTAAAAGACTTGATGACTTTTCGTTAAAATCGATTAAAAAGATTCTTATGACATGAAAACAAGTAGTTGTATCTAATTTTTGTAAACAGTTGCCACATACATCAGTACATTTCACTCTGTTGGCTCTGTGGCTCAGATAAACATCATCATCCATCAGTTTCTCCCAAAGCATCTTTAAAGAGATAGTTTGGATATTCTAAAAAGGGATTTTGTGGAACACATCTCACCTGTTGTCCATTGACCTTTCTACAGATAATAATGTGCATGCTCCAAGTCAGCATTTTGCAATGCATTGTGGTCTAGATATTTACAATAAAGATACAATCAACATGTCTTTGAATGATCTCTTTTTTCTGGAAACATTGAGTAGTTCTGATTAGATTAACGAGCTAATGGCTAGTTCTACAAGGCCAAGACTGCCAGGGCATATTGGTCCGGTCAAAGGTAAACTCTTCAAAAGGAGGTTAGATATACTACGGTAACTCTTAAAAAACCCACAGAACCTCAATAAAAACATGTAAATGATTACTTTATGCATGATGTCACAAGCTAAACTTTTGTTTCACATATCTGCAGGATTATCTAGAAAAACAAAAACCCAAATTTTTGTTTGAATTGTCGTATCCATAATTTAACATCATTACAGACTCTAGCTTCATGCCACTGTCTACTTTAAATCACAGCACAGGGCTTTATGAAACACGCTGCCAATGAGCAACTTCCCCCCATAGGTGGTCGCCACAGACGAGCCCATGATCACATGACCATCGTCTGCGTACACCTGAGTGACCACGGGCTGATCGGAATGGATGTTCTGGATGCGGATGACCTGCAGTCCCACAAAACATAATCAGGAGAAATACACAACTAGAACTAGAATACCAAAGCTTACTGTGTAAAACAGACAAACCTCTGATCCTGGTGGGTCTTTAGGGTCAAACAGGAAAATCTTTCTCACGTTAGGGTGACATCCCATCCAAAGGTCTCCGGTTTCAGGATCTACTTCAATATTGTCACAAAGGGAACCCACGTGTACTGCCTGATGAGGAATCACAGGCAGATATATTAACATGGACACCACAAACCTCCACTTTTCATCGCTGAACACCATTAAAATTATTTTAGAGCAGTTTGAACAAACGCTGGTTTATAATACCTTTTGCTGTTACTTCCACAGTTGACAGCTATTTAGCTATGCTGTCGCAGCTAACATCCTGAGGTACTTCCTGCAGGAATTCTGTAATACTTCTGTCAAATTAACTGTGAAATTGACAGTGTTTGCAGACAATGTCTGCAAAACATGAACCACTACACTAATTGGCCAATCAGAGTTGTTTTAGGATCACAGCAGCCAACTTTGGTTTTAATCAAAAAGTGTTATCTACAACAGGTAAAATATTAATTGTTAATAAACTTTTGATGAAATCCCACTTTAAAAGATCGGAACTACTCCGGTACATTTTTTTAAATATGAAAACTTTACCAGTGGTTTATTATAAAACAACTGATGAGAAATATAAACAAAAAGGTTAACATGTCTTGAAGAAAGGCTTGTCGGCTGCCATATTTTTTGCCGTCAGGTTTCTAAACTCTAGCGTGAGAAATGGCAAATGTAGTTACTGAGTTGTAGATGTTTAGAATTTTAACTCAATTTGTCAAGCGGTCCATATTTCCTGGTAGCACACAGACACGTGTGTACACACACACACAAACTGCCTTTGCCTTTTCAGCAGCAGGCGATAATTTAATTAACGATTCTAAAAACATTGTAAACAAAGTCCATAAAGCAAACATGTATGTTGTTTCGTTTTACCTTCACAGGTGTCAACTCGTTGTCTTCCCTCCGCTCCAACACGTGCACATGGTGGCTAAATAAACTTGACACATATATGTACCTGTAGATGACGCACAAAATTACCGCAACAAAATTTAGATGTAAAAAAAAAAAAGAAAAAAAGAAAGAAACACCACAGCCCTGTGCAGATCATCCCTACTTTTTGTCTGGAGAGACGTTGATCCCATTTGCAAAGTAATAGCCGTCAGAGACCACCTTGACCTCCTCGGGACTGTAGTACACAACATTGGTCCAAGGCAGAAGCAGAAAAATCTCCAAACTTTTCAGGATTTCATTGTGGAAGTAGTGATCGTTGGTGGCATAGAAACGATCCACTCCCAGTGCGACGATATCATTCACACTGTAGAGAAAATCACAGCTCCAAGAGTTCTTACATCTGATCAAACATGGAAACAAAACTGAGAACACGCAGACAGTGTTGGCAGATTTATCCAGTTTTCAGACCCTTCTAATGACCTTTATTTTTTCCACAAAAAACAGCTAGTGACAAGTCTAGCAATTCTTTTGCTACTGCACTTTCCTCAGCAAGCAGCGAGTGGTGCCGTGAGCCCCTCCCATTTTTCAAAGCGCAGAGAAGCGATGCAACTCGCTGAAGCCTCGCGCAGCAACCCAGACTGCAGTCAGAGCAGAGAGGAGAGGCCGCTGCGAATGAATCACGCGTGCGCAAAGCAGCCACTGCTCCCATTCTAGCTCACAGAGCGGGATGTAATTTTTACGGTCATGAAAGTAAATCCCAGGACCCAGCTGCATTTGACTCACAGCCTGTCACTTCTTTACCTCGTCCTCCCCGTGTGCCTCTGTAACATTGAACAGTTTGATGGTTAAATTTGATTCTCTCACAAAATTGATTTATGTAATATGGATCTACACATTAAACTCTTAGTTCATTTGTAGTTCTAAACTAACTTTTCTTTCTCTTCAACATTGATAAACATTCCTCCTACACCCTAGATCAGTTATTACCAAATGTCTAAATGTGCAAAATAGGGGATGACACCATTTAGCGACTTCTAACTGCTTTTAGGACCGCCTTACTGAGGAGTTGGCAACAGTGCCCATCCCTTCTTTGTAATAATAAATAAATATTTTGACTCACCTGTGCAGAAGTTCGTGCTTTATGGTTTTCAGATGGAGGAGTGAAAAGTCATCCTCTACAAATTTGAAAAGCTCAATATGGCTTTTGTGCTGAGGATGATTGACCACGAATAGGTAGACCGTATCATCTGTGGAATGATGAGAAACAAGAAAAACGTGAAAACCAAGCAAAGTGCAAATATCAGAGGACGAACATGGAAGACTTAAGGAGCAAAAAATTCTAAACTATAACAAAGATCTAAGATAATACAACCATGATATGTTTTAATTTAAAAAAGAACCAAGAGCTATTGTTTCCTTCTAATGCATTGTTGTGTTTACCTCATATGCAAATATATAAGACATATAAAATTCTAGAATTCCTCGAAGGCATGCACATCATCCCCCACCTCTCAGCTACTACCACATCAAATTTTTACTGAATTAAAGCCATTTTGGTTTCAGCTGATGTTGATTAACTGTGGCAGCTATCTTAAATTAGATGCACTTCAAAGGTTTATCAGTGAAACTGCAAGTTTCATTAAAATAGGTCAGGTTTTTCTGTGTTCTGTGGGGTCAGCTGGCTGTGGCGGCCATCTTGACTTGAGTCACCTTCAAAAGTTAATCAGTAGCGATACATCCAGCGATCATTTACTGATATTTGTGTCAAAATTCATCCAGCTGTTCATGAGATGTTTCACTAACAGACAAACACAATATTTTACGTCTTTGCTTTTCGGCTGCGAGTGATGATTAGGTTTTACCCCTGGGATCGATGTACAAACTGATGCCATGAGGGTTGAATGAGTCCAGGTCGAAGTTTCTTGGCATACGCAGCTCCACAGGTTTCAGAACAGGGTCGTTGAGGTCCACGATGTAGATCTTCCCTGGCACATCTGAGGAGGGCAGTCCAGGATATTTGAGCCCCTTAAAACATTGGACGCATATTGATTTGCCAACTCTTTTCTATTTGAGGTGTGCAGGGTGGTTGGGGCTTAGTTTTGGCAGTGTTGCACAATAAAACACTCACAGTGCTGATAAAGGCAAGTCCATTCTCCATGATAGTTATGTCCTCCGTCCCATGATCTGGATAGATAAACAATGTTGTTTTTTTAAATATTCCTAAATGTTCTTAGAGTGGTGTTGCCTAAATACTCACCCAGCTTTTTCAGCGGAACACAGTTGGGCAAATGATTCGGAGCTACCTCCCTGAAGGCGAGATACCTATTGCTGCAGAATTTCAACACAGAAAAAAAGTTGCCATTATTGATTAAAGCACGAGGGTAAACCGTGTGTTAAGCCGTTACAAGCTCAAAACGGCGCGGAAGAAAATTGTCATTATACTTTACCTTATATTAACAAGCCTCTCTCCAAGCAGCACTGACAGAACGGCTACTGCTACTGAAATAAAGACAAGTTTGCCCATTTTCCCCACAACAACAAGTTTTCCACTAAAACTAATCTTTAGGTCTGCAGCGCGAGCGAGCAGCCGCGCCTGCGACAAAACTGACTGGCGCTGCGTTCAACAACACAACAACGTTCTGTTGTTGTTTGTGTAAACAAGCTTATATTTCTACAGCTTCTTATATCTTTACGTAAAGTGAAATGACGCATTTTTTTTTTAAAAGTCGCGCTTGGGGACGTCTGAGATAGTCCAAAGAAAACAATAAAAAAACTGAGCGCAAAGTCTTTTGTAGCAGTAATTTCTGACATTTAAAAAGCACCTGAACGCGTCATACAAGCTGCTAAATATATGAACAAAAACCTAAAACCTTGTAGTCCAAATGCAGCCACGTGGAAACGTTGTAAAAAAACATGAAAGAAGCGCAAAATGACCAGACAGGTCAAGAATACACAAAACAAACACCAACTGGTGTAAAACAAAGAGCAAATTTTTAAAAATGTGACAGAAAGAGGCAAAAGAAGTGAGTATGGTAGGCCATTTCAACATAAAACCGTCTTCACCGCAATTATTCCACATATCTGAAATTGGTTCATGACTAGAAATATTAGTCAATAAACGTATCTCGAATAACATTTTAAGTCGTATAAATGACGTCAGATTTGCCATTAAGTTATACGGATGATTCATCTAGACGACTTATCTATTTCAGATATCTTTAAACCAAATACCTGAGACACAAAACAACCTCTGAAAAGTTTTAACACACATCTGAAATATGCATAGAACCAAATCTTTAAAAGAGACATTGTGTGCCACACTCCTTATGTTGGTTCTTTAAGGGGGCCCTTATTTCGGGTCAGGTAATGTGGGACACAGCAGAGGAATGTGACAGACCATAATTGTCCTTTAACCTTTTGCCCTAAGGCAATCTTGCCAAATAGCAGGGTCATTCATGTCTGCAGTTTTAACCCTTTAACCCTTCTAGAACAATTAGGTGCATTAGTGTTTGTAACAAGGAAGATGTTCTCCAATTCATTTACATTCAACTTTTAGTCTTAAAAAGAATAACATGGTACCTTTGGTAGCAAATAGTTCAGATCTTGTGAACAGTTTAATAATCCACAGTCTTAAAAGCCATATATATATCAGGGCTATTCAACTGGAGGCCCAGAGACCACATCGGGCCCGCAGGTGAGCTCAGTCCAGCCCACTGATGACTTCAAAGTCAAATTAGTTTTCAGAAGTCAGGCCCTTAAATGACTGCCTTTCAGGAACTGTGACCCCTGAGCAGTTTAGTTGAATAGTCCTTCCGTATAAAATGTATTACTATTTCCATCGTGGGTTTCTTAATCTCATCAAGAAATAAACTGTTTCTTCAAACGGAAAGTTCTCTTCATCAGACAAGATACTACTCGTTCATCACTTCTCCATCGACGTAAACTTTAAAAGACAAGGATCATCACCACCACCAAACAGCCGAACACCTGGTGGAGGGAATGAATGGAACCACAGCAAGAAAATGCCTCAGGCTAACAGGACACATCGAGCGCCCACACGCTGTAAACGTACATTTTCGCCTAAAAGCCGCTTCACTTTAAATCCACGTGCTTACAGTCGACCCAGTCAATCAGAGGGTTACAGTCAAGAACATGTGGTGCCTGAAAAACCCTGTTTAAATTGTTTATTTTTGAAGTTGTCCCCACCCCACCGTAAAGTGATGACTCCTCCCGACATAAAACAAAACGTTACAAAACTGTCTATGTAATCAAAATCATGTGTAAGAGACTTCATAAAAAACAAACATGGACACTTACAAACACATATAGAAGTGAAAAGTAACATAAAGTTGGCAAATCTACCGACCTTGTGAAAACTCAGCATTGGG
The DNA here is from genome assembly GCA_034783495.1 of Millerichthys robustus. Taxonomy (NCBI): domain Eukaryota; kingdom Metazoa; phylum Chordata; class Actinopteri; order Cyprinodontiformes; family Rivulidae; genus Millerichthys; species Millerichthys robustus. Next base: position 11,641,130 of record JAVKLF010000042.1, read on the forward strand.
CGCATGCAACCTGACAGTAACTGTAGAATATCTACAAAAATAAAAAAATAAAATAAAAAAATGAAAAAAGTCCAATTGAAGAATGAGAATAGTATCTAAACAACTTCAACAACACTAACTCCCGTACATTACATCGTGTGCAACCGGCGAGCGCCGTTTGGTGCGGGACACACCGGACCCCTGCGCCACCCGCCCACCCCGACCCTCGTTTTGTGAAGTCACGGAAAAGGTTCACAGTGTAATACAGCAGGGTTCCCCATCCAAACAGTTTCAAGCAAGACTGTATATTTGGAACATACAAAATAAATTTTATTATCCATTCTCTTTATGTCTACATCTTATTAGAATTTCTAGACAATGGCATTGTCAAATAACACACCCAAATTAATTTTCTAATCGAACCTGACAGGTGCAACAACGCACTTTCTGTCAAAGTCCAGGTGTCAAAATATACTGAATGTGAAAAGCAAATTTTTATTTTATGTTTTTTTTTTTTAAATCATCTTCGTTATTTTTTTTTCCCAACATAAAAAGGGGAGCCATGGGCCTGGGTACCCAGGACACGACCACGAGCACACGATAACACAGGTGAGGAAGTGGTTTCAGGGCTGGGCCCCGGTGGCTGCGGGGACTTGTGTGGCCAGAGTGTTGGGGGCAGAGATGACCGGAGATCCAGCAATGTTAGCCAGCGGCTGTGTGGAGGACATGGAGTTGATGCCTGAAAAAGAACAGAAGCTCATTAAAAAAACCAAATAAACAATCAATCAATAAAAAAATGTTCTAAAATAGGATCTCAGGCTATTTACACATCTTAGTCTTATGTTATTTCTCTGTCCTACTAAAAGCTGTTGTTGGTGACATGTGAAAGCATTTAATTACTTAAATTGTATTTATAAATTACATTGTTCATTTAAGCACGTCACCACTTTGTAACTGACAGGTTACAGTTAAGATAAAAACAAAGAATCGAGGCTAAAAAGCTATAATGTGCAACAATAAATTGAGATTTTACATTAGTTTCTCTGCTCTGCACAATATATGGGTTGAAATGATCGCAATGTTTAGTAAATTAGCAGTTTGGGTACACACCAATACAGAGTACTTATGGAGTTAGAACTTAAACATTACACAATGAATTTAAAGACACGTTTCTTCTATTTAAAACAAGGCAGCTCTAAATCCTTATAGGTCTACAGCCCGTCTGACTGGATCATATCAAATATCCCTTTACCACATCAGCACGATATAAAATAAAGACTTCTTTGTCACCTTTAATATTAAACCAAGTCTTTGCTAGTGTGTTCCAACAAAATCATAAGTTTCCAACTGACAGAGGGGGACTTACCAGCCATCATACTTGAGGAGCTGACTGGAGTGGAGCTGGCAGCCATCCCCCCAGGAGTGGCCCCTCTTCCCTGATCTTTGACGATGGGATCTGAAAACATCGAAAGCTTGTGAGCTCCTCGGAAATCACATTCTGTTCAACAACTATTGTATCACATCCTGCTTAAAAAGGGTTCAGATCGAGTGAGGGGAGAAGGAAACGTACAGAAGTAGGGATGATCCATGGCCTCTCTGGCCGTGAGGCGAGCTTGATGGTCGTAGCGCAGCAGTTTGTCCAGGAAGTCCAGGGCCTCTGTGCTGACCAGGTGCTGGTTCTCACTGTGCACAAACCTTTCCCATCTCTTGCGGGAATGTCTTGAGACAAAAATGATAAACAAATGTACAAATGAATGAACACGCAAAAATACAAGGGAAGCTAATTTGACCGTGGAGCTGAATTTCACCCTATTTTCAAGGTAAAAAACACAAATAGAACTGTGTACCTTCCCAGAATGTCATTAAACCGTGGATCCAATTCAATGTTGTACTTGTCTATGTAGTCATACAGGTCCTCTGTACCAAGTACTTTCGCAATCCGCACGAGCTGCAATAAAAACAAAAGAACAAAAAAAAGTCATCTCCATTTTCTACCATTTAGTCATGTAGTGATGGCAACAGGTCCAGGAAAGAACCCCCGACCTCCTTCTCCCCAGCAACACCCTCCAGCTTCACCTAGGGGGACACCCAAGGCATTTCCAGGCCTACTACTCTACTCTGAGCTCCCCCCAGATGACGAAGCTCCTCGTCCCATCTTTAAAGCTGAGCCTGGCCATTTTATGAAGGAGGCTCATTTCAAACACTTGTATACTACTTCTTTCAATAATGAGTCATACCTCATGACCACAGTTGAGGGCTGGAATGTCGACGGACCAGTAATTTGAGAGATTTGCCCTTTGACTCGACTCCTTCTTCACCACGACCAACCTAAGCATTGCCACTAGTTACAGAGGAATCTTTCTCCCGCTCCATCCTACCATCACGCGTGAACAACTCTCAGAAAATTCAACTCCGCCAACTTAAGGTAAAATGTTATTTAATCATTTAAAATATCCCAACTCTCACAGGACCAACATTTTCCTAATTTAAACAATAAAATACATATATGACAGGTATCCCAGCAACCATGCACTCATAAAACATTCATCACACACCCGTATCATTTATTTTTGATGCATCACAAAGCCAACATAAATGATCTGGCATTGATTTAAAAATGTCAAACATCTTTCATCCGTTAAACTTTAACATGTTGAGAAACCCCAAAAAAACAAGAACCTCTGAAGTGCCCAGACCTGTATTGGCATGTACACAAGAGAGAAGCGAAGAAGGTGGCTGACCGTGACATACAAACAGCTTCTTCCACATCGAAAGCCAGCGTTTAGAAATACTTTTGCCTTCTATTAAGTTAAACAGAAATATGACGTCAACAAGAGCCACACTACATGTAAGTTTCCACACAAAGGAGGAGGTGGGGAGGCACCCGGTAGCAGAAGACGTCAAAAGTTTCCACCTAACCCAGAAAAAACTAAGCAAATTACAAAGTCTGCTGCAATTTTCATTGCAAAAGATTTGCGTCCACATTCAGTGGTTGAAAACCAGGGCCTTGTGCTCAATCTTTCACACTTCAGAACGACATCATCTCGTTTCCAAAAATACTACTGCGATAATTCCCACACTCTACAACAAGATGGAAAACAGTCGTGAAAACGCTGAAGAAAGCAGACAACATAACTAACCCAGTGGTTACCTAAAGATTCCAACCCCTAAAAAACATATTTACAGAATCAAAATAAATCAACCTCCTTCCGATGAAGGGGGGAAAAAAATGCTCTGTTTGCGAGTACAGGCAAGACAGGAGCACAATGAATTCTGAAGCTTTTTCATTCTTACTAAATTAAAACACAAACTTGGCATTAATGCCACAACAACCAAGAATTTAATGAATGTGTAAAATAATGTGTAAAATGTGTGTAATGTGTAAAATAAAAATAGAACACATTTTTCATACCTGATCATAATTGTCATGACCGTGAAAGAAAGGTTCCTTCCTGAAGATCATGCTTGCAAGCATACAACCCAGACTCCACATGTCCAAGCTGTAGTCATACATCTACAAAACATAAAAATAAAGCAGAGGGGGAGACAAGTGTCTGTTATTAAAAGGTTTTCCCCTCTCATGTGGCGAAGTTTTGGTTCCGATTGACCTCACCTGGTAATCTACCAGCAACTCGGGACCTTTGAAGTACCTGGACGCCACCCTCACGTTGTATTCTTGGTTTGGATGGTAGAACTCTGCCAGACCCCAATCGATTAGACGGAGCTGGAAGGACAAGTTTCAGTGTGTTTTTACAGTCTGTCCAGATGCGGTATGCAAAACGAGACGCAAAAACAAATCAGGGTGTGACCGCACCTTTCTGTGTTCGTGATCAATCATTACATTGTGGGGCTTCACGTCACGGTGCATGATGCCCATGCTGTGGCAGTAATCCAGAGCCTTTTGAGTCCAACAAAACAGAAACGGAAAAAAATTTTAAAACTAAAGAACGTTAAACTGATTTTCATGGATTTGAGTCGACGTTCGAAATGCAACAGAGCGGCGCTTAAGGCTACTGCTTACCTTTAAGATTTCATACATGTAGAACCGTATGTCGAAGTCTGACAATGTCTGATACAATTGCTGTTGAACAAACATTAAATTATTTAGTATTAACTCAGAATTGCAAGTGAAACAATAATATAAAACAAAACCACTTATTACCTTGAAATCTGTGTTGTTGACATGTTCAAAGACCAGAGCAGGAGTTCGAGACTAAGGAAGAAACAAATAAAAAATACACGCAAGTTTAAGCGGGAAACGTAAATAAATATGCAACACATAGATTTTTACAGGGGAAAAAAAAAATTACCACAGGATCTTTAACGATATCTAGTAGTGAGATGATATTTGGACCACCCCTCAGATTCTCCAGAATCTTTATTTCTCTCTTGATTTTCTTTTTCTTGACGGGCTGCAAGACAAACAAAGTAGGAAAAACAGAAATAAAAAGCAGGTTTTAAAGGCTTAATCTTACTAAATTTGCAAAAAAGGCATCTGTCAGTAAATATTTGAACTGATATTTATAGTTGTCAGCTTTGTGGGTGTTGTTTTCCTTGTTGTTTTTCTTTTTTATTTCTGCCACTTACTATGATATATTTTAATTGTTTTATGACTGAATGTTTGTGAGCTGCTGCCAGTCTTGGTCAGGTCTCTCTTGAAAAGTAGATTTGTATTCTTAATGAGATCTATACGTTTAAAATAAATTAAATAAAAAACATGTAACATCCCAAACACAGAAAACAAAAATAAAGAAATAATCAAAACGACAAATGTTTTACCTTCAGTATTTTAACGACCACTTTTTCATTATTTGTGATGTTTATGGCTTCGAATACTTCACTGTATTTGCCTCTTCCTAGTTTTCTGACAAGCTGATAGTCATCTTGGTTCCTAACAGGAGAAAAACAAAGAACTAGTCATTAACAATGCTGAGATGAAATGATGAACAAAATATCAGAATAAAAAACAAACAATAAAAGCACTAAATAAAAATCAAATTTTCTTACCCCCATTCAACAACATGGGACTCGTAGTCCCAGTATTCCCGAGGCCTCTGTGTGTTTACATCAGGGTAAACTCGAGAGCGGCTTGGAACAGGGCCAGACATATTCTGCTCAAAATCTTTTCTAAAAAATGTCCTGTAATAAGAAAATGAAAAACCAACACATTCAAAAACCACAACAACAGACATTTGCAATAACAACACATTATATATTGTAAGTCAGGTACTAAATGAGCAGATCTGCCTCACAAGAAATATAAAGCAATAATTTTATTTTAACGGCACAATACCTGGAAGTTTTCCTCCAGGATTATGGTGACAGGTAAAGTAAACACGAGTTGCTGAGGTGTCACTGTGGTAAAGCTAAATGGGACAAAAACAAAGAAATTACTCTACAAGTTCATTTAATCATCTTCAAAAATTAAGTTTTAGAACTAATAAAAAAGTTGTATTCCGAATAGAATACATTCTTCAATACAAAGCTCAATCAAAACACGTTAAAAGCAACTAACTTTGTAATTTTGCGTAAATAAAAAAACATCCTTTTTCTTTTAAGGTGTTCAATTTGTGTTTGCATTTGACAGTGTGTGAAATGGAGAAACCTGAATGTGAAATGGGGGCATCCAACCAGTCTAATCAGGAGGTACAGGGTTCAATACAGTCATCACTGGGGATTATAACAAATACCTCCTGTTGAGGAGAAAAGAAAATAACACCAGAAAGTAGGCTGAATTAAATCGATAAAGTCAATCAGGCAAACACGAGCAAACTATGTGAGCCAGCACACGCCAACCAATAATGCTAAAGCTAATTTGGGTTGTGTGTAATAAATACGGCCAAACAAAGCATTCAATCGACAAGTGGTTTCTCTAGCTCGTGATATACGTTCATTAAAAACAATTTGTCCGCTTAATATTTTGAAGAAAAAAAGATTAGAGTACGCACTACGGCCCACGGCCTATTTACGGCTAACAGCTAACTAGCAACAGACCGGTGGACTGGACCATTAGTGGTGTGTTGGATTGCGTTCCTCTATCGAGAATGCGCTTCCCAACCAGCTCCGCCTCGTGTCAACGGTTACGTCAAAGGCGAATTCGCAGCAAACACGCGTGTCTGCCGTCAACTAAAGGGGTGGAGCTGCACAGGAAGAAGCGCTCTCAATCGGGGAACACAACTCGATACAACACCTGGAAGCTGGCAGGGATGCTAACTAGCTTTAACTGGTCAACAGCACAGTGAAAAGCCGGTTGTAAAGTCATTACTAGCTCTCGACCACATTATGGAACTTCTGGTGAAGATTCTCAGTCATCCAAATCACGATCAAGCCAAATAAGTTTTTTTAAAAAACAACTGGACTTCAATTCTGAAGCTAAATTTCAGCTTCAGAATAGAAGTCTAATTGTTTCGTATCTTTGTTTTTAACCTTATTTGGGTTACGGAACTTCGCTGTGATTTCATAAAAAAAAATTCGTTAGCAGTAAAAAATAATAATAAACCAATGAGTATCACAGACCTTTCATCACGCTTCGAAAAATACAATTCTTACAGCTAAAAAGTGCTAAGCTAGCAAGCTAGGGGAGTGAATAGACTGCTGCTACTAGCGAGGCAACTGGCTGACAACGCCTTGAAAAACATCCCATAAACGCTGTGATTGAGAGGCACAATAGAACCGCGACTGAATTACGTCTCCTTTAGCTTCTCCTCGCACCTAAAGCACCCTACGCTGGTTCTAAAACAACGAGGATTTGCGATTAAAAAATACAATTACCTTCTCAGCGTTGTTGGGACGTCAATATGGCGATGGTTGAGATCAAGAGAGCTTAGTGAGAACAGCCTCTCCAGCAGAGGGCGCTCTTCGTTTCCCCCTTTTTTATGGGTATTTTTTTACTTCTTCTGCCACCAACAGGTCTGGTTCAGAGAAACTTTCAGACCAGGACCTTAGCAGTCATAAACAGTGCTTACTCCAAAACTCATAGTTGTGCAAGTTTTACACAGTTCACCATAGACCTTAATCTTAGAAAATGTGATTAACACATTTATCATTTTATGCATCATTTATTAATACACTTTGTGTCCCAAAAATCAGTTTTCACCATTTATACATTCTTATAAACTTTTGAGTCAAATATTGAAATAATATATTGTTAGAATTTCAGTTATTTGCAAATTTGTGTTTTGCTTTTTTAGTCATTCTACACTGACATGAGATCCGTCTTTTAAAAAAAAGGATTTTCAAAGGGCCTTTGTCAGACGAAGGCTGAACCTGATGAATGAACAACAGTGTAATAATGATAAAGACCAACACACGGTCTGTTGAATCTTTTAAAGCCAAAGAACAACCCCAGGTGCATTTTCCTTTTTATTTTTAAAAGTAAGCAGCCACCTGTAATCAACAGATAAATGAGGGTATAAACCTTTTGTGGGTCTGGATGTAAAGAAGCACTTGTTTTTAGATGAATGGGTCTTTGTAAACTTGTGGAAAACAAACATAATGGTTGCTTCTCTGCTCTCCGATCACAAACACACATTTGTCTGACTCCATCAAATGGATCTGGTGGAGTCTGTAATTAACCTGAGAAGGTGTGGCCTTGAAGGCATCACATAAAAACCCAAACTGGACTCTCACTGACCAGCAGAAGACACATCCAGGGTGACAAAATCAGCAATGAAGCTGTAAGACTATTTTTTGTTTTAGTGGATAAAATTCAAACGTCTTTCTTCAATTCTGACAAAATCTTCTTTGTTTCAGCTTCGTGTTTTCTCTGCTCCTGCTTCCATTTGCAGCAGTGGTGGAAACAGGCCTAGTTAGAGGTAAATATTCACGTTTCTTTTACTCTTTTAGTTTTAAAGCAACAAAGTGATTTATTAAATTAGGTAGTCTCTTCCTTTCTTTTTCAGCTAAAAGGCAGAACGTGTTAAGTTTTCTAAATGGTAAGATTAATATTGTTTACAAATAAAGCTCTGCTCAAGATAATCACTTATGTTGTTCATTTCTGATCTTATAGAAGCTCTTAGCGCGGCCGCTGAAGAGAACGAAGCTGCCGAGATCACAGGTCTGTGATTCACTGAGCTCTCAGAGAAATACAGATTGAATTCGTTTTGATTCCCTAAAATTATAAACTGAAAATAACAAAAGAGAACAGAAACAATAGAAATGGTAGGCTACATATACATATATATGTTTTTACTTTTCAATTTTATTTTCATTAAGAAAATGCTTTTAAAGACACTCCCTGTAATTTTTCACCTCATGCTTTCCGTCTACAGGTCACAGAAACTCCTCGAGCAGTCCCATGCAAGTCCAGGATTCAGAAGGTGCATTAGTTTAATAAATTCTAAAGATAATTTATTAATCGTTATTCATTGCTTCTAAACTCACTTTGTGTTTAAACTCTCTCCTTTGCAGATTTGTCTGATGCAAAGTCTACAGAGAGTTTTGAGGCTGATAAATACCCAGGTATCTCTCCAAAATGTAGGAAAAACATTCTTTTATTTTATGTTTTCTTTTGGTAAAAACCTTAAAAGAGTCTTAATATTTCAGATCCTGTAGCATCTGACCAAAGCGGAGAAGAAAGCAAAGGTGCAGTACCATCCAGCTTTAATTTGTCGCTATTTGGGTTTTTTAAAGTGGGGTTCAATGAAAACATTGTGAGCATTTAATATCTTATCTGCTGATGATAGCTCTAATGATGACCTCATTTGGGAGAAACAAAGTTCAATAATGAGGGATAATGAGCTAACAGCTAGCAAAGCTAAGATCAAAGTGCTGTTTTAAAACAAATTACATTTTATTTTCTTTTAATTGCAGTTATAAATGCTACTTTAACAACAGCTGGTTTAGACTGGAGATATTTCTGGAGGGGAGCAAACCATTTTGTTCTTGGCCTTTGCTTAAACTCTCTTTGATTTAATCGGAATTAAACTTTAGTTCCTCAAACTGTGGCCCTTTAAAGTGTTATCTACAACAGGTAAGATATCATTTGTTCCTAAGCCCAAGGATGCAGATGTTACCGATATCTTTAACTCCTCCCTCAGACCTTGACAGCAATGAGATCCTGGTCCCTAAAGCTGTGGCTAAAGAGCCTGTCCCGTCGGGAAGGAGGATGACCCAAGGGGTCCAAAACATTCGCATTCAAGGGGAGCTTCAAGCGAGCGGAGATCAGACCGATCACAACAACACTGGTAGAGCGACGCCGGCATCTGACCGAACCAATCAGAGCACATATGACCAAAGCCGGGCGGGAAGGGTGAACAGGATGTCGGTCATGGATGGAAGCAGAGAGATGCCAGACTGGGATAGCTCCGAGGACAAATCGCCTGCAGGAGGTGAGAGCAAGCTCACCGATTACGACGGTAAGAACAAATTACTCCAAAATATACAGGAGCAAATTCAAACATTTTACAGAATCAAACTGAATCTTTCCACAGAGAGCAGAGAAAACACGAGCTCTGAGACCTATCCGCTAAGTAAGGAGGCATTTTTTTCCCCTTTCCTCAAATGAAAATACAAACTGAGGCAACTAATATGCACAACAAGTAATAAAAGAGATGCTGGTGACTGATACTGTTTTCTGTCTGAACACCCAACAGAGCCCAGCAGCTTTTCTGCTCCAGCCAGGAATCGAGCTGCCCGATGATCCGCTCCGTTTCCTTCTGCAGCGCAACCATCTGTCCAAACACCCCGTTTTTCCCTCAGATTTCTTATAAGTGTAGAATTGTCTGTTACAATCATATGTATAACAGTTATTTTCATATCTTTCCTCTTAATGACTCAGGAGCCACTGTTTGTTGACTCACTGGAAGGCAGACGGTTACTTTCTGGGGAGTTTTCTTAAGCTTTAAGTACTTTTTTTGATCATGTAAGAAAATAAAAAGCAATAAAGACTTTTTGATTGAATTTTGGGTCCCTAAAAATGTTTTAATGAACTGATCAGAATAAGTCTGAGCTACAAACATCAGGTTTTAAAGTGTTTAATTGACGATTGATTAAATACAAAATGTATCCAAATGACAGGAATGTCCCAATCAGCACAACATGAAAAAACATTCAAAATACACAAGACGACGGCACTGTACGCTGTTTATCATTACCAACAAGTCTACTGGAGCACAAGCAAACTTACATATGTTAAAAAAAGAGAAACATGAAATTAGGATTTTATATTTCCTGTTTACCGGTGTCATTTCCTAAAATGTTGTAACTCACTGTAGATATCTGACTGGACTCCATGTAACTCCTTAAAGAATACACAAAGTAGTTAAAGAAATATCAGTTTATGAAAGAAAAAGACAATTTCAAAACTTTTCTCGTGTTTGAAAAGAGGTAATGTTTTACCTGATATGGAGATTCCGTGACTTCTGTTGTCATCTTCTTCGACGCTGACAAAGGCAGATTCCTTTTACCTGCTCATCGAGGGGGAAAATGATCAGTTTGCTGCTCACTGACCAAAACAAGGACAGGGTTAGGAGCAGGGGTGTAAATCAGCAGCTTTATCACGATACAATATTATATCGATTTGTTTGGACGACGATGTGATGTTTCTCGAGATCACGAAACCTGTCAGGGTACGATTTCGATTCAGTTCAATGCGCAAGTCTGATGTGTTGTTGCACCCCTAGTTAGGAGGAAGACTCACTGTCATGAGAATCCCGTTCCCGTCTCCTCCGGTGGTGAGTGGCGAAGCAGAACACGGAGATGGTGATGAAGATGGTCAAGACAATGTCGGCTGCGAAGACGCCCACGACAGAGCTCATGTTCATCAGGTAACAGGAGCCACAATCTGAGGGAAAACAAAACATGAAGTTACATTTCCGCACACGTTTGAGTCAAAAAGTTTAAGGACTTGTCGATACCTTCCTGTCCTTCCTCTGAGCCTGTAAGACAAAACATAACATCAAATCTT
>JAVKLF010000042.1:11662664-11673119 GCA_034783495.1 Millerichthys robustus
ACAAAACAGTTTGTAAATATAGGTTTTACTTAATTTAGTCTTAAAATACATTTAAAATCATTTGTAAATCTTAAAGTTATGATTCAATGCAACAAAAATGAACACATTTAAAAGGTAAAAGATAATAGTTATCGTTTCTTCTGGCAACATGACGCTTATAGTTTTAGTAGAAAATTGAATGTTTTCTATGAATTTGATCTCAGACAGAAATGTCAGAAGTCAGCTTCATTTTTTTCTTTCAGTTTTAGCAATGTTGTCAATTTACAAAAAAATGCTGTCTCAGTAAATTAAATATGGGAATTTCTGATTTTGACTCATCATCCTTTGTTTATTTTGGTCAGCACAACTTTTTACTTAAAAAACTTGGGAGTTTAAACTTTTTTGTCAAAAGAAGCTCTACTCCTTAAACTGGCAATTTAATTATTACTGTATGTCATTGTAATGTAACATTTTAATAATAATATGTCATTAATGAACTATTTGTTCATAACTTTTCAGGAGTTTTCAAACTTTTGAGCTTCTGACTTGTAAAACTCTAAGAACTAAAAGTTAAATAGTTTTAGTTGAATGACCCAATTGTTGCTAAAATATTAATTTAATAAAAGCACAATGACAACAGAAATACCACTTTTTGATTTATGACTGTTTCTTTTATTTACCGTTTGGAACAACTTCAGTTGAAACGCACAAGTAGGAAAAATGATTTTGTTCATTTTGCTTGTTTTTGTGGAATGTCTCAAAACCTGCTTGGTGTTTTACGGACCTTAAATTTTATGAAATTGTTTTAAACATGATGCCACTTGAAGCATTAATATTTTTATTAGTTTTAAAAGTGCAGCTCCTGGCATGAAACTCGAATAAAAACTACATCACAGAAAACAGATATTTTTGGTGCTATATTTTCATCTGAACAGATTTTTCTTTCACAGTCGTTGATCAGAAAGCACCTTCGTGTTTATCATTTCTGTTTAGTTCCTCCTTGCTTGGCTGACCCCGTGTGGGGGCGGAGTCGGGGTTTCCCTCAGAGGAGGGGCGGGGTCTGCAGCTGGAAGGCTGCCTACAAGCTGCGGCGGCTCAGCAGCCAGAACAGACTCCAGCGCCCCAGCCTGCCTGAACGGCACCAGTTCCTCCGGCTCTGAGAACCACCGACCCGAAAGGAAGACCTCAGAGATAAACCCGTTTCTGACATGCACTTTGAGAAATGTGAGTACCACCTGGCTGGTTGCACAGCTGCGTCGCCATGGCAACGGCAACAAGCTGAGTTTGACAGGTTGCTTTGTTGATGACACAAATACCTGCTTCATTGTTGCTTTGGATGTTTGTGCTGAACTTGAGTGTTAAATGTCGGTCATGTGAAATGTCACTGTTTCATCAGCTCATAGGTTACCGTTCACGTACCTCGTTTGGTTTTGAACCCCGCTGTTTGAACACCTTTGTGTCGGTTTATCCTGTCGGTTGTCAGAAGAATGCATGACGTCACAGTTTGGGTGAATCCGAGAGTCAGGACTTTAGCATCTTTGGGGAAACTCTGACACCTCTCCACCCTTTCTCGCACGTTTTCATTTCCTCTTTTCATTAAGGTCAGACGTCACCGTGTGTGATGGGACAGTCGCTTTCCTATACAAACACAAACACAAACACACACACACAAACGTCTGTGTGCCCTTGTTCGTGAGTCTGTTCAAACCACAAAATGAGGAAACTGTTTGTGCTCTGCTTCTTTCTGTTTTTGTGAGCCAAAAGAGAAAGGTCGTTGGAATCCCCATCCTCCCACGCATGTGACTCAGTGTCCAGGGGTTTCCACAGCCTTTATTTGAATTTAGCACAAACTGGTTCTGAAGCAGCGGCAGCAGCAGTAGTAGTGATAGTGGAGTGGCAGTTTTGTGCAAATAGTCTTTCTTATGGATGAACTATTAAAACCTTTGCTTCCTGTTTCTCTTTCGCTCATGCTGTGAATGTGACGAAGAGCTGAGCAGCATCTCAAAAATACTGCTGCTGAGAGATATCATCAGCTGAACGAAAATAAAATGAATAAAAAAGGCCAAAGGTCACAGACCTCAGCATAAAGATCAAATGAGTCAGGACTGAGAAACTCGTAGTAACACCTTCATGAGCCTGAAAATGAAACTTTGAGGGATCAAAAAGTACTGACTAATGCAGTGAATTCTGATCAAGTGACCTTTATGTTGTGTTAAAGGGCATACGCACACGCACGCACGCACGCACGCACGCACACACGCACACACACACACACACACACACACATGCTGCCCTGACATCTTTGCTCGGCCAACACGTCTGGGAGTCTTTTGTCACTCCTCTAGTTTTGGTGTTTTGTGCTTTTTAATCGCCCGCCATCGAAAGGAAAAGGCGAACGATCATGTTCTTGTGTTTGTGTGAGCGTTTGTATTTGTTAGCAAAATATCCCACAAACCACTGTTCAGCCTTTGATGAAATGTGAGGGAGATAATAACTGAATGTGCAGGTGAAACTGGATAACTTTTAGAGTCAAGCTGGTTTTGAAACGACTGCCACAACTGACCTTAATCAAAACCCAAAACTAGCTAAAGTTTACTCGGTTTGGCTAATACTGAGCCAAAGTTTGGCTGTGGTCGTAGCTTGAAGGAATCTGCAGCACATAAAGTTGGAGTGCTAACAGATTCTGCAAGATACTTCTGGGTTAGCCACTGGACAGATTTTTATGATTTTCAGCATGTAATCACTGGATGTACCTCTTCAACTGATTTGCTCAGAGTCAACCCAGTTCAAGATGGCTGCCACAGCCAGGTGACCTTAAAGAACACAAAAAATGACTAAAATTCTGTCAGTTTTGCAGTTATTGTGTTAAAATTTGCTGTAATTGTGTCTGAGAGTCATTCACAACACATTTTTAGGCACTTCTCTTTGAATAAAAGCTCTGCTTTAAAGCATCAGCTGTTGGACGTCAAGCTTGTTTGTCTGTTAGCAAAATATCTCATGAACCAGAAATTAAATCTGTAACGAAACTCAGAGAAACAGATTGTTAGATAAACACCTACAACTTCATCGATTTTTGGAGGCACACTTAACTAAAGATGGCCGCCGCTGCTCATTGACAACTTATTAATGGCTATAGCGCCATCAGATTTGCAGATACTGAGCTACAATTTGATGTGGTAGTAGCTGAGTGTCCTCCTCAACAAATCAAGAGGGTGACATCTCGCAGTGTTGCATGACATCGCTCACAGCTGACCAAATCCCCAAATTCTGTCAGCTTGAATCTTTTTCTCTTCTACTTATAAAGAAGTAGTTCACTGTGTGTGTGTGTGTGTGTGTGTGTGTTTGTGTGTGTGTGTGAGCCTCTGACACACCAGAGGCAGGAAGATGTGGTTTTAGCTGTTCTGTAGCGTAACGGAGCGGGGCAGGAAGGTGTCACAGAAAAATGAGCAGTGGCAATCCCGTGCTGGAGGTTTTCTGATGAAGCTCTCTGGTTTGACACGGCCACACTGCGTTTGTTCCTAATGGAGGAGGTTTTTCTCTGCAGTCTTTGAGCTCTGGTTCCACACACACACACAGACACACACACACTGAGAGAGAGAGGTGGAAATAAGGCCCAGTGTTTTATCTTTTACGTGTGGGATGAAGTTTTTTTTTGAGGAAACAAAGCTGTGTGGGTCATGTTTAAAGTCTGTTGGAAACAAAAAAAACAAAACAATCTGAATTCTTCTTTTTGGCTTTTATCTTTGTTCCTATTTTTCACCTTTCCTTCACCTGTTTGATGGAAATGATACTTTTTTATCATAAAAGGGGAAAAAATGTGGCATCAATGATTTGGTGAAAACAAAGGAGAGATTTAATTACTCAGGCTGGATTGTCTAAGGGGTAAAATTAGCATTTTTGAGGTGAATTGCTCATGGCAATATATTTTGCTTCAGAAAGGTCTGTTATTGGGTCAATTACTTAATGCTAAATCATAAAAACAGGCAATTTAGAACCTCAACTACGCCATCTTCTTTTTTCATAACAATGTTTGGATTAAAATACAAAAAAAAGAGTGATTTACTCAAAGTGAAATCTCAGTCTTTATTGTTTTTATCAGTTACATTCACCCACCAGCTGATCTACAGAAAAATTTATTATAATCATAAAAAATGTGTTTGAATTCTTCGTTTCCTGTCAGTAAAAGTACATTTTATGTGGCAACAGTTATTCCGAAGAAAAGCTCCCTTTTAAACATTTAACCCTCAGAAAATAGGACAAAATATTTGTGGGCTTTTTATTTGTTTCATCACTTTGTGAGTCGTAAAATTCAATCAGATTAGTGACAAAACATGGCTGATCATCTCCATCTCATGACCCAAATACAGTCCTGTTAAAAACACGCTTTCAATAAATATATTTCAGTAATTTTTAATGATTAAAAAAAACCCAGAAGGGGTTTTAAATCACTCCCTTCAGATATAGTGGTGGCCCAACATAAAACCTCACAGTCATTTTTTTCAGATCTGTTAAAGTTGATCATTCTAAAGTTAAAGTTGATGCACAAATGGAAATAAATGAATTAGAGGTTGTTGTCAAGTTTGGAAACAGCTGAAATTTCAAAAAAGCTCACATAAACATACAGGTGGACAATATGGGGTTTTCAGTAGATGTATACAGTTTTTATTCTATCTTATATTGTTTGGATCAATTAATCTAATAAAAAAAAACTGTTCACAACAACTGGAATCATGTTTGAAGATTAAAGCTGCTCAGGAGACAAAGCTTGTTAAAACTTTTAGTATAAATCCTAATTTTTTTATTAAAGATAACGTGACATCATCTGTCTGAAAGTTAAGTTGAGTTGGGTGTATTGAAGCTGAATAAGACACTGGAAAGGAAAAATTCAGAAAGACAAAAGGAAGGCTCAAACTCTTACTATTCAAAAATTGGGGCGGTGAGGGGTTGAAACAGGAAACGTGTGCAGGAAAACCCTCATCTTGTAGCTGAAGGAACAGAAAAGTGAGCATATAGACCTTTTGTCTAATAACAGAGGTGAAATTAGCTCCAACTGTACCATTTCAATAAAAGTTAGTCTGACCTTTATGTATTTTGCACAGTTTTGGGGTGGTGGTGGTGTGTGTGTGTGACATTTTCCAAATTAGGTTTTATAAAGCATTTAGAAGATATATAACCGAACAAATTATATCCACACAATCCCTGACTAAAATCCAATTATTTGACTTCAAAATGTGAAAAGAATACAGAAAATGTAATTAACGTTGATTCGCTTCCGCTCCTTCCACACCAAAATTCAAAGATCGCTGAAAAATTCAAACTGAATTTTCTTGGCTTAAAAGTAGTCCAGCTGTCATGAGAAAACTGCACTAAATCCAGTGAGGAAAAATACCAACGAGGGCCACATTCGGCCCGCGGACCTGGAGTTTGACAGACTCAAATAAGCGTTCCCTGTGGGGTTGTGTCTTCTGGTTTCCCCAGCACCTAAAGAGAAGCCGTGTTGCACCCTGCCCACAGTGAAGAAACTCTTGGAGCAGAAGAGACGCCGCGAGACATCAGCTGTGCTTCCCCCCTGCTCCTCCGCCAACACAAGCCCTCCCACCGCCGTCACAGTAAGCCGGCACGCCGAGGGTCTCGGCATAGAAACGAGTCCCACATCGTTTGATTTTATTCTTTTCTGTCCCCCTCTGTCAGGAGCTCTCCTCATCCAAACCGTTTCCCTGCACAGGTAAGAACTGAGCCCTTACTCCGGGAACAAGCTGTCAGTCTCAAAACTCGGCGAGTCGAGCAATGACGACATGTCTGTCTGTTCCAGGTGCAGCAGTAAGTTACTCGGACATGGCGGTGAGCTTCGAGAATTGGCCCTCAGCCTCTGAGAGTTACTACAGCAGCGTTGCAGGACCGAGCTATGCTTCGGCCTACAACATGCCAATAACCTCTGAATACAACACACAGCAGCAGCTGCCATTTCATGACGCCATCCCTCAGATCTTTGTAGGACAACCTCAATACGCCTCAAATATATTTCTGAGTTCGTGAAGATGTTACTGATTGGCTTAAATTGGTCTGTTTGGTGCAGGACTGCTCGGTAGCTCTCTCAGACTCCAGCATGAGTTCATCTTGGCCACTTCTGAGTCCCGGTCCGTCCACGCAGCTCATCTTCGGTCTGTCGATGGACGCTGGCAAGCTGGAGGAGGCCCGGATGCTGCTCAGCGGGATGGACTACAACGTCGTTTGTCAGGACGAAGACGGTGACACGTGAGTACTCACGAGTCTTTAGGCTCATTTTTAAAGGCCAGAGAGCAGGAAAGAAAATGCAACTCTCTAAGTAAATGTATGACGCTTGTCATTCATGTTTCTCTTTAAATAGAGAGCTGTAATCCGAAACCACACTAAAAAGAAAGGACTTCTTCCTGCTTTAACATGAACTGCTTCAAACTCTATATTTATATTCTTCAGCATAATGACATTTGAAAAGTTAGTTTGTCTGCAGTAGATATCTTACCTGCTACCGATGGCTCTTTGAATAAAATTGTTTAGGAGAAATTAAGTTTTAGAATTGATAAACTTACAACCAATTCAAGTGAGGCCAAGACAAAAGTGGTTCACAGCTGTCTTTAAAACCCACATTTAAACAAACAAAAAAAAGGCTCATTCAAATACTATTTTATAAATCTATATATGCACTGAATCTGGTTCTGTGAGCTGATATCGACATGCCGTTTCTTTTAACAGCTCTGATCTCCTGATACTGATTTTCTTTCAATGAACTAACTCATACCAATTCACATGCATTCAAGATTATCCTCAGTAAGCTCAATTGAACTGTGCGTTCATGGACCAAAACAAAGTACGATTTCTCGGTACTGACCATTTCAAAACCAGGAAAAATATAAGATTTTTAGGATTTGTTTGACTGGTTGCTAGTTTGAGACAATGGTTCCCGGCATCCCTGTTTGTGCTTGTAAGCGACCAAAGCCCTAGCTGTGTAATGCTAAACTGCAATAACACAACTTGCTATCATTACTGTTTTAGATTACAACCGTTTTAAGACAGCAGACACTTGGACTAGCCACAGGGTTGTCAATTTGTTCAGAATTAAACTATTTCTCTGAGGTTGATCAACGAGCTATCCACAGCAGGTAAGATACCAACTGTATATAAGCTTTCCTTTGAACCCCATTTAAAAGAGACTGGTGGTGATAAAAGTTCCTGAATAAGAAGTTGCAGCACAAGAAAGAGATAAAACATACTTCTTAACCTAATTAGAAAAAAAAATCTTACTATTCAGTAGCTACTGTCTTAGCTATTGTCTTATATAAGAATAAAAGAAACAAAACCCCCAGTTCCTCACAAGAACACAATGTGAGTAATACAGCAAGAGATCATTCCAAACAATACCACCCCCTCTTTATCACACATACACGTGAAATGAGTAAATTGTTTGTGTGCTTTCTTAAGTACACAATTTATTTACTACTGTACAGTTTCGGTTTTAGTCGCGAGCTGAAAAGCGAGAACCGCATTTTTGAATGATTAAGAAAACAAAACAAAAACACACATCAGTGACTCAGACGCACGTGCTCAAAGATTAGAAAGTAGGCCTACAAGAAAATGGGAAAACAAGTTCAATACCTGAAGTTGTTGTTTTTGTGTGTGTGTGTTGCCCTCATTTGTAAGTCATTTTGCTTTGATGCTTTCCGCAGCATCCTGCACATCTACACGGCCAAAGGCCTCCGGGAGTGCGCCTTCGCTGCTGCGGAGAAGCTGAGGGACCTCGGCAAACTCGACGCCAAAGAACACAAGGGGAAGGTCAGAATAAAGGAAACTCAAAAAGAAAAAAAAAAGAAGTTTTTTTTCTATTTAAAGTCTGAAACTGAAACATGAACACAAGCGCAGAAACATAGCGTGTGATGCATGGGTTTGTGCAGACGGCTCTGTTGGTGGCAGTGACGGCCAACCAGCCCGAGATCGTCCAGGACCTGCTGTCTTTAGGGGCCGACATCAACGCCTGCGACGTTAAAGGACAAACCGCCCTCCATTTGGCTGCTCACTATGGCTTCCCGGGGGTTCTGCAGGTACACACGGAGCAGTTTGGGCTTTAAACAAAATGTTTACTCAGAGATGAATTCACTAAAATGGTGGGTTTGTTTATTTTATTTTATTTTTCTGCAGGCTATTTTTACGGGCAGACCGAATGTCAACTTGGAGGCCCGTAATTTTGAAGGTATGTTTTGGCATTGAAATGCAAATGAATAAATACGGAGGTTGTTCGATCTTAATGCATTGTGTGGACATCGTGAATAGTCCCTGGTTTTATTTTTGTTTCCAAAGAACCAGGTTTAAAAACAATAGAAACAACTTTTAGATATAGTTTCTCAGATTTTTCTTTGGACTTTGGCTTCCCATTCTCAGTCTAGTGCCTAACCACCTTTTAGAGGAATTTATTTTATTTTTGTTTGTTGAGCTACTGAAACCTATGAATCTTTCAGGCACAAAAAGACCAAAATGCATATGAGAGGAATCAGAAAACAGAAAACTTGGTAAACATTTAGGCTATTAAAAATAGGAGTTTTAGGCACTTTGGCCACCCTTCTTATATGTGCCATAACAGGGCAAGAGAAAAAAATGCTACGTGGGTTGTTTCCGCCTCTTCAGATGAACTGATGAAAAATATAAAAATAATCTAATTTAGTGCTTTAAACCCTCAAAAAGCTGAAAGGAACTATTGACCAAAAGCACTTTAAAGAAATATACAACTGACTTTCGGGAAGCAAAGTCTACTGAAATTAGGGGTGGTTGAACCTTTTTCCTTACTGTGCTTAGTGATTGATGCCTTCCCTCTCCTCTTCAGGTATGACTCCCCTACACTGCGCGGCCATTTCCCACAGTGTCACGGTGAAAGCTCTGTCTGCCACGGGGCTGACGGATATGCTCCTTCAGGCCAAAGCCAGCGAGAAGCTGTCGTGCGTTCAGATGCTGCTGAACGCAGGAGCGTCCCTCCTCAGCCAGGTACACCGCTTCATCGCCCAGTATGTCAAACTGTGAACTTTCGGTGAGAAAGTACAGCTCACTCGGGGGTGGGGGGTAGTGGCTGTTTCATTTAACCAAAGTTATGTCACGGTGTCTTTCGTTTTCCCTGCTCCTTTGACTTTTAAATGCCATCGTTTGATTAGTGGTTTCATTCTTCTTCTTTGGTTTTAACCTCACTCCCTATTCTTCAAATTCCAGGAAATCAAAAGCAACAAGACACTGTTGCATTTGGCTGTGAAGGAGGGGAACATTGACCTGGTGCGCTATCTGCTGCGGATTCCCCTGCCCAACGTGAAAGACTTCGTCAACATGAAAGTGAGTCCAACACTGAAACTCATGACGGCATTTTCTAAATGACTTAGACAGTACGTAGGCTACATTAAGAATTACAGTCATTGTGCAACCTGAGTCACGGATCTGCTTCTGCTTACAGGCCCACGGTCACACAGCCCTGCACATGGCGGCTGGTCTCCACGGCAACCCCTATCAGGAGGAGATCCTGCAGCTGCTCCTGAGCAGAGGAGCCGATCCCAGCATCCGCAACCTGGAGAACGACCAGCCGGCTCACCTGCTGCAGAGCGGCCACCAGGGGGAGCAGGTACACCCGCTTCGACTCAGACCGTCACGTCAAGGTGTTTTAAATATCAGAAATCATGATTTTTTGGGTTTGTTTTCCAGCTCAAGCTTTTGCTGAAGAAACGCAGTGCTTCTTCACGTCGACGTATCGTGTCCTTGCAGGACCAGGAATGATTTCAGACCTCTTGTAATCCTCATTTGGAGAGATTGATTTCTCTGTTAAGAAGAGGAAATAAGTTATTTTTAAAAATAAAACTCTGGGAGTCGCTAGGCATTAAATATGCTAATTTGGTAAAATATGCTGCAATACCTACATCTATTTCTTACTATTTAGTTAAAGCTGTATTGCAATATTTATTTGGTAGTTATATGTATTTTATGACCTTAACCCTCCTGCTGTCCTTGGGTCAAATTTACACATAAGGCATCAGCAGTCATTCTTGACCTGGAGGGTCATAGCTGGAGGGTTAAAACAGTTGCCAAATTTTTTCTGCCTTATTAAAAAGCACTTTGTTCAAAATTTTAGAATACAAATAATTAGAACATTTATTTTCGACAAAATGTATATTTAATGATCAAACAGCGTGAGGGATTCTGTGATGTTCTGAATCGATATTATCATACCTGTTGTAGATAGTTCTTTTAACAACCTTAGTTTGGAGAAATTAGAGTTTTATAATTTGTTACCGGAATGATGAGCTAATAGCTTGTCATTTTAATTTCTAAAAATAAACTTATTTCTTTAAATTCAAGCTGTTCAAAAGCTTTCTACAACAAGTTATGCCTGGTTCAAATAGCAAGATTTTAAAATTGTTGACTGATTTTCAAAGACTGAGACACCCCCCACCCCCCCCCCCCCCCCCCCCCCAC
>JAVKLF010000042.1:11693888-11714124 GCA_034783495.1 Millerichthys robustus
GCGAGCGAGCGGGGGCTCCCCCCGCCCGCTCCTGCTCCGTGTCTTGCTCAGCTGTGACTTGCGGGCCGCACTAACTAGGCTATATACTTTTATATTAAGGTGGGGGCCAGAAAATATCATCTTGCGGGCCGCAACTGGCCCGCGGGCCGGGAGTTTGAGACCCCTGATTTAGAGTAACCAATTAGCCTAACGTTCATGTTTTTGGTCTATGGGAGGAAACCAGAGAAAACCCACGCATTTACGAAGATAACTTGCAAACTATAACCAGAAATGTCTCTGGTTGGGATTCAACCCAGCGACCTTCTTGCTTTGACAAATCAGCTCTACCAATTGATCCACTGTACCACCCCAACTTTAAGTCTGCTAACAAAATTTATAAGAATGTTTTTTAAAACTTTATTGTAAATAAAAACAAATGAAGTTACAAAAGTACAAAATGACAATACAAGGGAGCCAGGAATGATGTCACAAGAATTGCGGGGAATCCCCAAAATCTGGGATATGCTCATGTCATCAACAGGTTTGTGTCAGACTCACCCGTCTTCAGCTTGAAGGAGCAGCAATTAGCTGTTAGTATTAGTATTTTTTTTAGTTAGCAGATTATGAGTTAGTGAAGCTGTGCCAAACACTGCTATCTAGTATTTATGCCTGGCCTGCATGTGACACTGTAATACTGCTACTGTGTGGATACGAGACTACAACAACAGGCTTGTGTACTCACAGAAAAAATATAAACAGCCTTTAAAAGTCCATTTAAAATACTCACCACCTAGGGAAGTCTCCAGCGCTCCAGGAGTTGAAAAATACCAACACATCAGATGTGATTTTCCCATCTGCTGTTTTCATGTCGTCTTTGGAGTCACTGTTGTAGTTACCACAGGCACCACACATTTTCTTGGACAGATTAGTGTCAATAGTGACAGTAACCTCCTGTGAAATAGAGTAGGTGACCCGCACAGCTGACTGGCTTTCGATGATCACCCTTCTGTCGGAGATTTGGACTGATAGCTCATTTGTCACATGGCTCGGAAGAGACACTTTCCTGCCATTTATCTAAAAGGAAAGATTTTCCAATTAACTAAAAAATATTTTAAACTTCTAACCTTTTCAAGCAGATCCCTTTCAACTCCTCACCCAAGTTTCATGTTGGCTGTTCACCGTCACCGTGGCATCCTTGAAGAACACGTACATCGCTGCAACAGCAGGCTCCCTCTTGCTACAGATCCTGACATCTACAACAATGCGGAACCACGGCTTTGAGTTTTCGTCGCACACAGACGCCAACTCGAATGCCCCCTGTGTTTTAACCGTTCCAAACATGCCGTCAAAGGAGCCAAGCTCGCCGACGGGGCTGACGCTGCAGTGGGCCTGTTTGATGTGACAACCTCTGACCCCGTCTCTTACGTCACAGACCTCTCCATTGTCACAGGACAGCGTCTCACATTTTATGAGCCCTGAGGCCTGGCACACACAGTGAGAGTTGCAGTCCTTGTCCACTACTGCTTGACCCACCTGTAACAAGGGGTAGAAGTTGAAGTCATCATGTAAATATAAGATGTACATTTACAAAGTATTAACTTTCACAGTCAACCCAACACATTTGCTACAACAATGAAAAAAATCTAAATGATATATATATATATCCACAAACACCGACTGAATATCCATATATTTAAAGCCGATTTCATAGTAAAATTCCATGAACATGGGTGTAGTGTCGTTGCTGATGTCAGGTTTGAAAATTATCCCACAAAGTTTCAGGAGGTAACACTTGAGTGTTTGTTGTGCCTGCGTTTTTCTTTTAGTAAATTCACATGCATGCAGAATAAAAATCTCATTCAATATAATCTTTGCAAAACATTACAGTAAAGTTAAAGGTATTGCATAGTAATGCTAAAGTATTTAGTGGCAACGCCAAAGAAAAATAATCCTCCGATTAGATGTTTGACATCTGGAACAATCCAAATCTTTTGAATGGCTCCTTACAACGATCATTAAAAACTAAGTTGCAGACAGTTTTATTTATTTTACTCCTTGTAACAACTTTATTTTTTCCCTAAACCACAGGGTATATTGCCCCTCCTTCGCTTTTCACAAAACTACGCAGGTAAGTGGAATAGAGCAGCTCAAGGTGAAAAGAGGAGGGGGGGTTCCATTTGACAAAGCACACGATACTGCTCAAGTGACGGAATTATGTCATCACGCACCAAGTACATCATGATATCACTCATTCAAAGGTGAATAGCTCTGTGAAACAAACGGTTCGTCAAGATCCATATCCCTTCAAAGAGCCTTTTGTCCCATCTCTACCCCTGATGTCCCCTCAGGGGTTTCATACAATTATACAGATATTGAAATGTAGCAGCTTAAGCCAAATCATTATGAAATTTGTATAAAACCTTGGTCTGTAAGTATCAGGATGACATGCTGTTTTTCTTCTAAGAATACTAGGTCTATTTATTATTGATCTAATAACCAAGACAAATCTGTAAAGTCTTTACCGTCAGGTATTTGCCGTTGTGCAGGCACCCACAGTTTTCAAGAGGAACGCACTGGATGCCATTAAAAACAAAGCCAGCATCACACTGGCATCCTTCAAAGCATCTTTCAGAGCAGGTAACCTGTTGAATGAAGCTAGCACATGTCCCAGTGCAGGTGTCAGCACACACTTCATAGTGACTGTGCAGAGGGCAGGAAGCAGCTGCAACGGGGCAACATTTGCATATTGAAATACAAGAGCAGTAAACTTAAATATAATGAAAACACAGGTATGTGGAAACCTACGACAGAATGAGACGCTCCTCCATGTCTGGATTTGGATTCCTTCATTCTGGCAGGCCAGTGCATAGGCCTGCACGCTGTCACACAGAGTGTTCTTGTCTCCACCCGTAGAACAAACATCAAACACACAATCAGACAGGTATGCTGCAGGATTGATTGTACCGTGGCAGGATTTGAAAGGCCCGTTAGGTGCACTAATAATGCCACAGTAGTCAGGTGTTCCGTACAGAGCAGCCTTGGCCTGCTCACACGCAGGACATTCTCCTCCACAGCCGCCGCACACATACCCAGGCAGGTCCAGCACCCACGCCTTCCCAAACTCGTCAACGTTGTTAGTTAGACTGCCTCCAGGGAGTTTGAAATCATCACCACTTTTCTTGTTGTAATCGCCACAAAGACCACTCATCCTACCCTGGTATGTTGAGGGAACAATCACCTCAACATAATACACTGTGTCATAGAGGACTCTGAGTCCAAACTCGGTTTGAACTATTATGTTGCGACCTTCTTGCGTCACCATGAGACGGCCCTCTTCTAGGGAGAGGGGAAGGTTGAGCAGCTCGTCGTTCACCTGAAAGTCAACAGTAGAACATGATTGTGAGAACTTTTGTGAAGGAAACGAAGATGAACAAGTATTTTGGATGAAATTGTTGAACTCACAAGGACTTTCCATGGCACTCGCTGCTGGATGTAAATCACATAACCATAGACTGTCACTGCAATAGACTCTGTCACAGCCACTTTGCCGTTTCCGTACTTTTCATTGCCCTGAGTGACTGTAAACGACGTGAGCTGTCCTTTGTCGTCATCGCTCACCTTGGCCAGAACGTACACACAGGTACCCTGGAAATCAAACTTCCTTCCATCAAAGGAAGTGTAATGTGGATCACCAGAAGCCACACACTTTCCTTCTCCTTCTGGATGGCATCCTTTCACTCCGTTCATGAGCTTACAAATTTCTCCTGGACGACATTTGGCTGCTTGGCAAGTTATGGCCCCATTCTCTCCGCAGGTGCATTTCTCCATGCACTTGTCTTCAGGGAAGAAAGAGTCACCTAGCTTGTAGTACTGGCCATTGTAGGAGCAGCCACACTCTCTCACAGGCACGCAGGTATCCCCGCTCAGCAGGTAACCTTGGTCGCACTCACAGGCTTCTATACAGTGTCTGTGGCAGGTGGCAAAGGAGGCTAAGCTAGCACAAGTTGATGGGCATCCCGTGGCACACAAGGTGTAATGGCTGTTAGTGGGACACACCATTGCTGTTTTATAAAATAGACACAAATTAAAGATGATATTAGTAGACTTAATGAAACTCATCTTACTATAACTGTTCTGCATGCCAAAGTTTTAAACTAAAAGTTTTGTGATCTGTTAGCGCTCAGACTATGTGATATGATGACTCAGCTACTACATCAACAAACTCTAGTTTAATTACTTTAAAGTTGACAGAGTTAGAGATTTGTGTTTGCTAATGTCAGTTGACTCCGGTGACCATCTTTAAATGGTTTAATTTTAAAAGACTAATCAGTTGTACATGTAGATTAGGTAGTTACATTTGAAAGTTTCATTAAATACTTTCACTGACCATGAGATCATTTGCACTCACACATACACACAATCACACTGCCAATACAGAATACAGATACCAAATACTGACTGAGTTATAACTTAAACATGACACAATGACTTTAAAAACACATTTCATTTATTTAGAACAAGGTGTCTTTTTTTCCTTATCGGCCTACAGCCACTCTGACTGGATCAAATCAAATATACAGCAGGATTTATACTGCTGAAACATTAATAAATAAACTCACGGCAGAATGATTCAGTTCTCCAGGATTGTATAGCGACTCCTCTGCTCTGACAGGCAGACACGTACACTTCTACAGCATCACACACTGATCCATGATGCCCGTGGTACTGACAGACATCATAAACACAGTCCTCCATGTAAGGAGCTGGGTTGACGTTACTGTGACACTCTCTGAAAGGCCCCGCTTTGTCAGCAATGATGCCACAGTACTTTGTGGCCTCGTACACCTTCATCTGGGAGTCTGAACAGGCCTGGCACCACGGTCCCTGGCAGACTGAGGAACAGCCCGATACGAGGGCCACCTGCCAGCTCTCCCCCAGCTTGGTTCCGTCAGGGGCAGGTGTGCCATTCTGCATGGTCAGGTCGTCCTGAGCGTTACCGTTGTAGTTGCCGCACAGGCCACCGATGGCAGCTTGGTAGTTGCTCGGCAGAGTGACTGTCACTGTGCTCTGCCAGTCGAAGCTCACAGTAATTCCAGCTGCTGTCTCTACTACGGCTGTGTGGCCACTTCGAAACACTTTCAGCTTATTATTACAATCCAGAGGCAACGAGGCGAGCTGATCATTTAGCTGAAGACCAGAGAATGAGGGGAATATTTTCACAAGATTCTGAATTTTAATAATTATGTTAGCCTTCCTAATCCATTCTAATGTGCAGTTAAATCTAAAGCTAATTAAGACTGGACTGTCTGGATTTAATTTTTAATACAAAATGTACAACAGAAGACGTAGAATGGCAAAATTAGCACACAGTCATAAAAGAAATGATCCACTCATCTGAATCAGGTTGAAAGTATCTGTTCCAGTTTTCTTTTGCTGTCCTAATTTTCATATTTCTATAAATGTCCTTTTAAAGCACATTGTTCTGTGCTGGGTCACCCATACCTCCACATTAGTACTTACCAAGACCTTGTAGGGGTACTCTCTGCTGATGACGAGAGTGGCATCATAAATGGAAATCTTGACAGTCTTTGTGTAGGACACAGCCTTGTTTCCCCGGTTGTCATTTTGCACGGTCACCTTGAACGGCACGAGTCCCGGCTTCTCTGAGCGCAGACCAGCCAGCTGATAAACGCACGTGCCTTGGAAGTCGAACTTGCGACCGTCAAAAGTACGGTAGTGCGGGTCGCCGGAAGCTGTGCACGTGGCGTAGCTGACAGGTTGGCAGGTGCGCTCCCCATCCACCACGGCGCATTTCGCGCTGGCAGAGCAGGAGGCTTCACGACACGTCACCATGCCCAGAGCTGTGTCGCAGACGCACAGGCGACCGCAAGCCTCGTCGGCCCAGAACTGCTGGCCTGGCTTGTAGTAGCGGCCCTGATAAGAGCAGCCGCACGACTTATCAGGGACACAGTTGCCGGCGCTGAGGACGTAACCTTTATCGCACACGCAAGCCTCCACACATGCTCCGTCGCACTTCTGCTTTTCCTCAGGGAACGGGCAGGACGGCTGGCAAGGGTTGGCACAGTCTTCATAGTGGCTGTTGAGCTGACAGTTCATTGCTGGAAGTAAATAAAAATGTTGACAGGTGTTAACGTAAGGATAATGTAAATATTAAATTTGGAGCAGGACAGTTTGTAATGATACTCACGACAGCCAAATGTCTTTCTCCAGCCCTCAATTATCACTCCCTGCTCACGACACTGTTTACTATATGAGGCCAGTGCTTGGCACAGCATTTTTTTGTCCCCTTTATTTAAACACATGTCATACACACAGCTGTTCATGAAGGCTTGTGGATCCAATTTTCCATTACACTTCCCAAAAACGTTACTGGTTTGGGCAGTTAAGGCCCCACAGAAAGCCTGGGTCTCGTAGAGTTTCCTATCATTATCATTGCAGGTTGGACAGTTTCTTTCACAGCTGTCCCAGCATGGGTAGTCCTTGTCTTGTTCTGGCGTTTGCCAGCTCTTGGCCCATTCTATCACTGAGGAGGCGACTTTGCCAGCAGGATTCTGAAGTTCATCAACTGTGTTGCCATTGAAGTTGCCACACAAACCGCAGACACTACCATAGTAGCTGCTGGGAAGCTTAATGACCAGATGCCAGTTGTAATCATACGAGACCACCAGGCCAAAATCTGTCATGACCTCAGCGGTGGCTCCTTTTTGAAGCACAGATACTTTGCCATCACCCAGATCTACGGGAAGATTCACCAATTCCCCATTCACCTGAGAAGCACAGATTGGAGCGGTTTAAATATTGCTCACACTGAAATATGATAAAACAAACGGCTGAAATCTTACCGTGACTTGACCAATTTGGCTTTTTCGAATGGTTATGGTGTGCCCGTACACAAGCACATCAACCTCCCTGACATAAGAAACGGCTGTGTTTCCTCTGTTGTCATTCCTCTCGGTGACAGAGAACGGGATTAGACCCCCCAGGTCCCCGCAGGTCTTTGAGATGACGTACTTGCAGGTTCCCTGGAAGTCAAAGTTTAGACCATCGAATGTGTGGTAGTGGGGGTCACCCCAGGCCCAGCAGGTGCCTGTGTACTTCGGGATGCACACAGCCTCACCCTTCTCTAGACGACACGTTTCTTGAACACGACAATTGGCATCTTTGCAGGGGTCTGCAAAAGAAGTTTTTATAATTACAGTGTAAAAGATATTTCTATTTGTGAAATACATGGTACAGCTTACCTGTGTTATAGCATGCCCTAATTTCATTCTTGACCATACATTTTGTGTTTGAGGGACAGGTGTGTTTTTCACAAGTAAGGCCGATTGCTGGGTTACAGGTGCACTTTGTGGTGCAATCCTCCTCGTATACAACTTCGTCAGGCTGGTGACAAAACAAGTTTAGAAAATTTACCATGCAATATGAGCAAAATAAAAAAAAAAAGTTCAGCTTATTGCCTAAGTCTAATAAATCTTTCAAATGAAATAAAGGCCATAAAAATCACTAAAACGAGTCCAATTTTTTTCCTTTTCCAAATAAAAGTTTGTAACTATTCACTTTATGATGAAGAGATAAAGGTTGAACACATCTTTGGGAGAGGTGGTGAATAGTAAGGAACTGTGTTTTCACAGTATTGCAGCTCTCATAGAGGTCTGATTCTTTTCGTTCCTTATTCTGTATACATAATGTATTGACCACTCTCAGAATGAAAGGACCATTTCACCCGGTATAACAAAAAGTGTTATTAAACAGGACTACCAACCCTAGCTTTAAGTACATTTTAAATCAGAAATTTAATTTTGATATGTAAGTACAGTATTTGTCAGATACTTCAAAGACTTTTTTTACTCAAGTAATATTCTTAGAGGGAACTTTAACTTATACCAAAGTAATTTTACGATAAGATACTTGTACTTTCACTCACTTACCACTTTGAGGTATTTTATACAAGACTGCATATCTATAAATTGACAGAGTTAGTGATTTTTGTATTTACTAATGTAGATTAGCTGTGATGGTCAACTTGAAATGGTTTGAATTTATTCAATTATAGATGCACACCAAATGATCACTAGCCATACACTGGTTCATGAGGAAGTCAAGCCATGCAGGTTTGAAAACAGTACACAGTGGTGTACCACCATGGAGGGAGCAAAAGCAATATAGAGAGCTGGTTTATACCTTGTATGTTTTTCCTTTGTTGTAGCAGCCACATTCAGTTTCTTTGACACATGTTGATCCGTTGAACAGAAAGCCTGCATCACATTCGCAGCCTTCTGTGCAGCCTTCTTCAGGGCAGTCCACAATTTCCGTGAGGCCAGGGCAGGAAGCAGAGCAGCTCTCAGCACACACGTCATAGTGACTGTTGGAGGGGCATTGCATGGCTATTGCATGAGAAAAATAGGAAGTGCGTAGGCGTTTAAATTTTTTAAAAAGAATAATGTCAAAATAATCTGATTGTAAAACTTACGACAGAAAGATGGAGTCCTCCAGCTGCTGACATCCACTCCTGCCATGTGACAGTTATAGGCATAAGCTGCTACACTGTCACAGAGCACATCTCCATCTCCGTTGGAAGCGCACAGATCAAACACGCAGTCGTCAAAGTATGGCTGCGGGCTGAGCTTACTGTGACAGCCTGCAAACGGACCTTGAGGCGCTGTGAGAATACCACAGTAAGTGGGCTTGGAAAACACATCCTTGCGAGCTGTGTCACAGTTGGGACAGTTGTCTCCTTCACAGCCGTTTTCACACACCACATTAGGAATGGTGACCTTCCAGGAGTTCCCAAATTCGTTGACGTTGCTGGCAAGTTTATTGTTGGACATCTGGAAGTCATCTTTGTCGTTTCCGTTGAAGTTGCCGCACAGGCCACAGACCTTTCCACGGTAATTACCGGGCACGGTGACTGTCACGTGATAGACCAAGTCGTAGGTGACGATCAGATCAAAACTAGTTTTGATAACTAAATTCCTGCCCTCCTGATAAACTTGAACTCCTCCCTCATTAAGATTCAAAGGAAGGTTGTGAAACACTCCATTTACCTAAGTAAAATCAAAGGTTTAATCAAAATATTTATAAATCAAATATTCATGTTAATATTCTTTTAATAAAAGTTGTCACTCACCAGCACTCCTTGCATTTTTGTTCTCATGACAAGAGTGAAGCCGTAGACTTCCACTGCAACCAACCTGGTGACTGAAACCTTTTTCTTTCCTCTCATTCGATCCCACTGCACATTCTCTACCTGGACAGAGAAGGCCTCCAAGTGGGTGTCTTCCAGCCCACAGCTTTTAGAGAGAGTGTAGGTGCATGTGCCCTGGAAGTCAAATTTTTTCCCATCGAAAGAGAAATAATGGGGGTCACCGGAAGCCTGGCACACCCCTTTACCAACAGGGTGACATTTCTGGATTCCCTTTTCTAGCTTGCACTTCTCGTTAAGGCCACATGTGAACTTCTTACATTCAACCTGAGAAAAACAAAAGCACACAAGACAGGCAAATAATTTTTATTTTCCATTTATATTTATTAAACGGAAGAGTATTAGGGCCAGAGAGCGAAACAAAAGATGTGTTTTTCCTTAAACAAAATTCTGATTTTTATCTCAAAATTATCGGTAAAATAGTCAGAATTCTAAGAAAAAAAATCTCAGAATAACCAGCTGGATCTAGAACTCTGAGAAAAAAAAATCTTAGAAATCAGGCTTTATTCTCAGAATTATATAAAATAAAGTCCAGAATTCTGACATTTTTCTTAAAACAGGAAATGAATTACATTCTGTAACTTTCTGTACTTTTTTTTAAAATCCAGAATTCTGAGAAAAAAGTTAGAACTCTGACTTAATCTCAGAATTTTGAGGAAAAAAAAAATCAGAATTCTGAGATTAAAGTCAGAACTTGGGTTTTATTTATTTATTTTTTGCTTTGTGGCCCATATCTTTTTGCATCTATTTAGATAAATTTTTACATTACATTATAATAGTTTACCTCTCCGTCCTTTGTGCACCTGCACTCCTCCTGACATTGGCTGCTGGGATAAAAAACTTCACCCACGCGGTAGTAGCGGCCGTCATAGACGCAGCCGCACTGTGAGAAGGGCACACAGACATCTCCGCTGAGGATAAAACCTTCATCACAGGTACAGCCCTCCTCACAAGAAGCCTTGCAGCTCTCAGAAGGAGCCAGACTGTTGCAAGTTGCAGGACAAGGTGTTGCACAGACTTCATAGTGGCTGTTGATAGGACATTTCACAGCTGCATGTGAGGGGAAAAAAATTCAATAAATCATTTTCTTCACAAGCAAATAGATGAATACACACTAGAGGATGGGCATTAACTAACCTATTACTGTTGGTTTATTGTGCTAGGAGTATTTAAAGTAAAAACACGACTCACCACAGAACTGATTGGTCCTCCAGCTGTACACTGTGGCCCCAACTCCTTGGCAGGCAGATGTGTATGATGTAATAGCCTGACACAGAACATCCTTCCTGCCCTTATACAGGCACACATCATAAACGCAGTCTTCAAAATAACCAGCAGGATCCATCTTGGCATGACACTCACGGAAAGGCCCCTTGGGGTCGCTGATCATGCCACAAAAATCGTTCTTTTCATACTGAACCTTTTCAGTGATGTCACAGTTGGGACACACCCCTTTACAGCCTTCTGCACAGCCTGGGATCTCCGCCACTCGCCAGCTGGTACCAAACTCTGCAGGTTTGACAGGTTTGCCACCGTTCTTTGGGGTTAGGTCGTCCTCGGGTATGTCGTTGTAGTTACCGCAAAGGCCACAGACTGCTCCCTTGTAGCTGCTCGGTAGTGTCAAAAACACAACACTATCCCAGTTGAAAGTGACCTTTAGACCAAAATCTGTGGTGAGGACAGCGTACCAGCCACTCCTATACACAGATATCTGCCCTTCGTTGAGGCTGACGGGCAAGTTGACAAGCTCATCATTTACCTGAAGGAGAAAACTCAGTGGCAGTCACAAAGCAGAATTAAAATCCTATGTGAAAATGTTATGTATATCTCACCATAATTAAGCCTTTGTGTGTCTTTGTAATGACAATGTTTACAGAGTACACCTTGATCTCTACTAGTTTAGTGAAGGCAACCACCTTGTTGGCCCGGTTCTCATTCTGCACCTGGACTTTGAAGGGCACCAACTCAGGGTCATTAGAGCAGAGGGCGGCAAGTTGGTACACACATGTTCCCTGGAAGTCAAACTTCTTCTTGTCAAAGGTCACGTAATGAGGATCACCAGTGACCTGGCAGATACTGAACGATATGGATTGGCATTTTCTGATGCCGTTGACCACTTTGCACTGCTGATTTGCCCCGCAGCCTTTATTCTGGCACTCCACTCGTCTGCTTCCGGCGACACACTTACACCATTGCTTACAGTTCTGGTCGCCCCAAAATGTCTCTCCAGCAGGAATGTAGCGCCCCTCGTGGGTGCAACCACAGTCTGCAGCAGGAACACACTTGTCTCCGCTTAAAACAAAGCCTTGGCCACAGGTGCAGGTCTCCACACAGGTGCGTTTGCATTTAGAGGGGGCATTAGGGTCAGAACAAGTGGCAGGGCAGGCGTTTCCACAGAGCTCATAGTAGCTGTTGGCGGGACATTTAAAAGCTGTAGGAAAAATAAAATAAACTGTGAAGTTTTCTTCGGTGAAGAAGACATTTACATGAGTTGATTTAGTACATGAGTTGATTTAGTACACGTCAAACCCAAGGTTCACAACCCAGATGTTGGCCGCCACAGCATTTTATATGATCAGCGGGAGCTTCAAAGATGTATTAAAATATGCGTACGCTGCTTTAAAACTAAATTTGATCATAAACTAAATCTCCAATTATGCATTATTTTACAGCAAAATGATGGCATCACACCACTTGGTGGAGGTGCACAGAGTTCTAAAGTAGATATTGATATTTGCCATGTAAAATCTACATTTAGCTGCATTTTACTGGATACTAACTGCGGTCCTGTTGTACTGGAAAGTAGATATTTTCCACTTACAAAATCATATACCTAAACTGAAACACCCCCCCCCCCCCACACACACACACACCTATCTCATTCAGTCCCCATCCCTATTCTGCTGGCTCAAATGTCTCAGTAAAGTTTTTTGTCAGTTTACAGTTAATAAACTTCATCACAGATATCAACCTGAACCTAAATGTGTCATGTGTCATTACAACATAAGTCAACACAACTCAAATGTTTCATAGATTACAGATAAAAGCATTCATGCCTTGTTTAGAGGTGAGGTTTGAAAAATAGTTTGTTTCAATTAAGGCAGGAGGCGGAGCTACAACTCTGCTGCTGACCGATTCAAGAAAGAGCAGATGGGGGAGAAAAAGGCATTAAAATATTACATCCTTTGAAATCCTGTTTCTGCTAATTTAGTTCTAATATTTAAATATTATTAACCCTCAAAAACATTTTTATGACCCAGATTATAGCAAAGATGTGTGTCTTTGTTTCACTTTTTAAAAATTTTGCAACAAACTCAGGAAATACTCTGACTGAATGACTTCCCAGTTGCAAAGGTTGCTGGGGAAAAAAAAATCAGACCTTTTTCATTAGTTTTGAGAGTGGACTTTGCTTTTTTTTTGACAAATTCTTGTTCAGTTTTTGTTTAAAATTTATATTCAAGTCTCTGGTTTTGTCTCTTAACTGAAACTGAGTCAGAAGATCTGGTCCGTGTATAAGAGGAGACTCTGAATGCAGAAACAGTTGTCCTGTCGATGACAGTGTGACTCCAAGCAGTAATTGTTAAGCTTAGCTTAGCTTAGCTTTGGTCATAGCATAGCTTTGATAAGCATGTCACTGTAGCCTGAGAAAGTTAATATTATTGAGTTTATTAAGAATGTGGAAGTTAACTACAACTAGCCCTTTGAGAAGCTACCATGATGCTCATGTGGCTCTAAGTTAAAATGAGTTTGACATCCCTGATTTAGTAACTGTTACTTACGGCATTTTGCCAGATTCCTCCAGTCTTGAACCTGGATCCCAGCATCCTGACAGGCATCCGTGTAAGCCTCCAGGGCCTTGCAAAGAAACTGTCGAAGACCATCTCCCATGCATAAGTCATATTTACAGTTCTCTAGGTATGGTTGTGGGTCTACGACTGGTTGACATTTGCTGAATGGACCGTTTGCTTTGGTGATGAGCCCACAAAACGAATCATCCTCATACTTCTTCATCAAATTGCTATTACAGTTGTCGCACCCACCCACACAGTCATCTCTGCACTGAGGATCAGACCCCACGCCCGGCACCTTCCAGCTGCTCCCGAAGGCTACAACCCCTGCTGCCTGAGTTCCAGAGGGTGTGGCAAAATCATCACTGGGGTTGCCGTTGTAATTGCCACAGAGTCCACAGGTCTTACCTGCATAACTGTCAGACAGAACAACTACAAGATTGTGATCCCAGTCGTAACGGACCGTGAGACCAAAACTGGTTTCTATAACTGCAGAGCGACCGCTCTGAAATATGTTTATTTTGCCATTGTTCAAGACGATGGGCAAACTCCACAAACTATTGTCAACCTGTGGAAATAAAAATATGAAATGTTTTTAGGTGCAACACAAATGAGGAAAAACAAAAATGCATTAAGTTGTAATATATGTTAAACACTTACTCTTACACGGCCCTGCTCAGACCGGACCACTGTGATTGTGATGTCATAAACCTTTACAATGACCTGGCCAACATACGACACTCTGCGGCTGCCTCTGTTTTCATTCAGAGCTAGGACTTCGAAGGCTGTTAGACTGTTATCCCCGCAGTTTTTAGCGATGACATAAGCACAGGTGCCCATAAAGTCGAAGTGTTTCCCATCAAAAGTGTGATAGTGAGGATCCCCCATGGCCCAGCAGGTGCCAAACTTTGGTTTCACAGGTTTGGAGACGCAGGAAGGATACCCACCTTCCATTTCACACACCTCATTAGGACTGC
Source organism: Millerichthys robustus (assembly GCA_034783495.1). Lineage (NCBI taxonomy): Eukaryota > Metazoa > Chordata > Actinopteri > Cyprinodontiformes > Rivulidae > Millerichthys > Millerichthys robustus. The sequence goes on from JAVKLF010000042.1 coordinate 11,707,856, forward strand.
AGGTGATACTGCTGCAGGACAGAGATCTACTTCCTGACAAAACAATGTACAGTTAACACCAGCATAGGGGATTCTTTATATGAAATATATGTATTGAGGGACTGTACATCCTACCTTGCTGTGTACAGTGTCCTGCAGCACCATAACCATTCATCTCACTTATCCCTATGCTGTAAAGACCGAAGCTGGAACCAGTGCTGGACACAGTGTGAACATTGTTGCCAGGGGCTTGGTTGTAGGACATCTCAGCCCAGGAGAAATCTGTCCCTGCAATGTTTTTCCACTCAATGTCTTTTGGCAGATTTCCACTGTCCAAACGAAGCGTTCCTGTGACACTGGTTTTTGCCACAATCAGAGCTTTGTTATCAAAGTTGTCGATTCCTCCAAGCGAGTAGGAAAAGCAGAAGCGGTCTGTGGGCGTGATGGTCACTAAAAACGGGTCATAATTTTGGAACAAGCCATTACTGGCACCGTTGAAGAGCAGGAGGACCTGGATACCACGATCAGACTGAATAAACAAAGTTTCAGGAGTGAGGTAGTTGATATCTTTTACTTCCCCTCTTGAGATACTAAAATCGTATTTACGGCTGCCGTGGTTGACAGTGACCCGGGTGGGCTGGGAGGCCAAGAGGTACACAGTGTCGTATTTCTTCTGGAAGCTCAGAGGGGGCACAATGAAGCTGGTTCCCCAGCTACTTGCCGGCAGGAGCTGCTCATAAACGTGGTTGCATTTGGTGAATCGCCACGTGCACGTGTGGCCGGTGAACACGGTGACGGGAAGCTTGGATGAAACTCTACTCCCGGACAGATCGTATTTGCTCTGGAGTTGCAAGCTCTCGTATGGCTGGAGATCGGTTTCCAATTTGCTGCCTTTTTCATAAACGCGACCCTGGAACACGATGGATGCCTCTGGGGTGATCTCCACTTTGTTGTTGTCTTTTCCGTTGACCACAGCAAACTCTTTATAAGAGCCGTAGGGGTTTCCAGGAGGAGTGAGTATGAAGTACTCTGTACCCCACTCTGAGATTGGATACACCACAGAGGTGTCCGTTGTGTACAGCTTGTAGCTAAAGGACGTCACAGACACATCTGCTGATGCGTCAATGCGCACAGTGTTAGGAGACTTAGTGCTGTCGTACATTTCAACAGCCGTCGGGACGCTGACAGTGGTCCCTTCGCCGGCCTTCAGTGTTTTCTCCACTTTAAACTTCAAGGAAGGCACTTGCACGGTCACTTTAGTATCGGTTTGAACAGCTGTGATGTACAGCTGGAAACTAGGAGTATCATAGTGCGGGGCATAGTTCTCCATAAATGAGACAGCAAACTCCCTTCCTGCCCAGCCAGCACTGGATGGACCTGAGAAATGAGAAGTGAAAAATGGGACATTCAAAAAGAAAACAAAAACCCACCACTTTTGATTAAGGTTAGATAAAAAAGTTTATACAATTCAGCTTCAAACATTTTGAGAATGCTGAAATTATGCAGACAAAACAAAAGGAATCATTTGTGTCAAGACGATTAAAGCGTTCACAAACAGGCAATTAAAAAATGTGCAAGGCTTGGTTGGCACAAAACAAAATGACAAAATAAATAAATAGATGATAAGACTTGCATTTTAAAAGGAAAAAAATTCTAGGCTTTAGTATTTAGATTGTTCCCTCACCTCCCCTTTTACAAAGTCTGTTAGATATTTAGCTGCACTCAAAAAGCCACAAAAAATATAAATAAATAAAATCATTAGCTAGACAGTGGAAGAAATTTTGTTTTAAAAGTGCTTTTGCTTAGAAGACTAGAATTTTTAGATTGAAACACTGTTTGAACCATTTAGTATTAATAATGACAACTTAATTGTAGTTAAATTAAAAAGTAAAAGTTAGACATCTCATTTCAGTTCAGACAATTATTCTCACAGGTGCCTGTAAACATGTAAACCGATTAGATTATAATTTAATTCATTTGTGACCCATCGCATGGAACTGAGGATTAAGTCAAATTTGGTCAAATTGATCTAAGCTCTTTTTTTTAATCTACATTTTTATACTTGGATCATCGTGATATCTTGAACATTTCCAGAGATAAGGCTCGATTTGTCTTCCTAATCAATATAACTCATTAATATCTGGTCTGAATCCTATTTTAGGCTTTTGTAATGAGGAATATTTAATGTCAAAACCGAAATCACAAACATAAGTTTTAACAGATGAAAAAAACACTGCTGGCTCACGGAAAATTACAATAATTTAAGGCTTTTTTTGTAGTAGCTACGCTCAAAAAAGTTCTTCAAAAATTCTTCAAGGCAATATTGCAGACATTTGTTTAAATGACCTGTAGATCATTACATTTTGACGAAATGCAATTATAAATGTTTTAACCAATGCACAGCCTGTTTCTCCACAAACCACTTTGGGACCTAATCCTCAGTTTGATATGACAATGGGTCACTTTTTTGTACTTGATACACTTAAACAGTCGCAGAAATATAACTACAGATCTTTCACAATTTTAAACAGTAAAATTTTACTTACGACACAGGAATGCCCCCAACACACAAAGCAGCAAAAGGGTCCCCATGGCTATAAGAAAAAAAACGTTCAAATATTAATTAATATAAAACTTTTAATGAATTCATGCAAATACAAAAATTTTATTAGAGCACACATTCAAACAAATATTCGTACCCATTAAGTGGTTGCATGAGAATTTGTTTTTGCTGTTCTGTCCTTTTATATATGTTCATGAGCAAAAAAACCCCCCAAACCAATCAGACAATCAGTGCGAAAAGAAAAAAACCACTCATAGTCCAATAATACCCTTCCTCTAAAACAAATACAGGCATAATACATTTAAAGTCCTGCTGCATGTTGACTCAGGTATGAGCCTTAATACAAACTACATACTGTACCTGCGATCAAACATTTATGATTTACTTTAAGTTAGCACACCCTGGAACTAATACAACATGTCTGTTATTGTAGGGAAATGTTGCATCGCCTATTAATTTTGTTCATGCATAGAAGAATATATAGAAAAATGGATTAAAACAATCAGTATGTACACACGTCCTACTTTCGTTTTGTTTCTTGTTGTACTAATAAGTATTCAACCAACACCAGTTTTACGGCTCTTAATCTGCAAATATATGTATATGTAGATAAACGTTTACCACCAGCCAGATCTAGACTTAGCATAAATATAGGAAATTTATGTTTGGTAGATTATTTCTTTGTTGTAACAATGCTCCTTGGCAATAAATCTTAGACCAACAGAAAACCTGTTAATATTCCCTTCTAAATGGTGCCATATTTTGAAGGAACATGCATTTGTGGGATGAGCAGTAGAGCTGAGTATGTGGGTTGGGCACATGAAATATTTGCCAAATCTTCTCTGCCAAACAGCTTATTTTGCTGTTGACCCTTATTTGAGCTTCAATCAGGTGCCTAGTTGACAGCCCCTTGGCCCTGATACAGTGGTCGGTAGGTGTCTGCTCCAAGAATCGGCATGCCACATTTGACTGATCAGGATAGTGTGGGTATCTCCCATCGTCACCTGGTTTCACCTGATTGGCCAGCAGCTGAACAAGGCACAGCTGCTCCAGATCTTTGTTGCTGACTCCTGGGACTTTATAAGGATCCACCTCTCCACAAACCAACGCTAGATCATAGCCTGCTCTTGGAAAACATTTAGATCGTCTTCGCTTCTGTCTACTTTGTTTACTTACCTGCCTTCCTTCGAGTTTCCTCATAGCTAATTGTTGTTGTGTTCAGTGGTCGTGTAACCCACATAGTCAGCTCTACTGCCTATCCCACAAATGCACGTTCCTTACAAATGTTTTTCCATTTAAAGGGACTTTACCAGGCTTTCCAATGGTACAAGATTTATTGCCACGAAGCATTGTTACAACAAAAAAAATAATCTACCAACACAAAACAGTTTTGTGCCAAGTTTAAGACAATCTGATAATTGGGCCATGTTTAGTTTTATTTTATATTCTTGTGTTACCAAATATTATCCAAAGTAGACTGGGAAATAAGAGAAAAATTTACATTGCCTTAGAATTGTATTGTTATCGTTATTGTATTATTCACCATGGCTGTATTACCCTTTTTTTACTAAAATGAATTAATTGTGGTCAATAAAAGGAGCTGCATAAAAAAGAAAAATCCTGGAGGACAACCTGAAGAATGGCTCAGACTATTCTATCTCACATGCTGAAGCTTATAACTCCTTCAGATGGTGCACAGGGATCTCTCCCATTGTTCTCATTTTGCACAGTCACTCCGTTTTTCACACGTCACATATTCCTTCCATTTTTTGATAATGGATTTATCAGAACTCTGTGGATGTTTAGGATCTTGGAAATCCTCTTGTCTCCATCCAGTGACGGTCCATTGTATGGTTCAATAATCTTTTCTTTGAGATGAATTCAGAGACTCACTTTAAAGCGTGTGATGCAGTCACTATTTTGACTTTTCTTATTTTTATTTATTTTGCATTATGCAGAAACTGGAGTACACTCTGTCATTGAAGAGGGTTTTATTGAATTAAAAGGATTCTAAAGCACTTTACACTACATTCAGTCACTCACCCATTTACACACTGATGGTGGTAAGCTACATTGTAGCCACAGCTGCCTTGGGGCAGGCTGACAGAAGCAAGTCACCTATGGACCAAGTTTTGAACTTTGGGCCTCTGGTGTAACTGAGTTGGATCCCTCTACTTTAAAGGGTTAGCCTGGCCATTTTTAAAAGTCAAAAATTTATCTTTATAAGAGCTTGGCAGTCAAAAATAGGCCAAAAATGTTTAAATATTGTGTGACAGGTTTTTTTGCCCTCATCAGATTTTAATGTTTTAGTTTGAAAATGTTCTGGGACTTACTGTTTCTGTTTATGACATGAACTCACTTGTTCAAAAACAGGTGCACAAACTGACAGCACTCATTTCACAATTTACTTTTCACACTGTGTGCCTTAAGCTGTCTCATGCTCTTCAGGCGTATGTGTCAAGCTTGCAGAATGGGTGGATAATTCACAAGAAGTGATGCATCAAATATTAAACCAACTTCTCTGCAGGGTGACAGTGGTCGAGCTGAACGGGCGGATTCTGTTGGCTTTGTGTGTCACTTGGAGATGAACAGCATGTGATCGAGGGGTGCCATCATAATGTGCAGTGGAGTTAAAGTAAATACGGCTGGGCTTAAAACCGTTTGCACTGCAGTGTTTTCTTTTATAGGGATTAAAAAAACCTCAAATATTTATTTGGTGTTCCTTGTGGCTAGGGCAGGGCCTTTCTAAGTTTTTCCACACACTGTTGGTCTGGATTTAGAGGAAGGTGTGTCCTCGACGCTGTTTTTGTTAGAACCACTTCAAACACCGGTGAGGGATTATCCCGTTTTATTAGCGACATGATCCTGCTTTGAAAGAGGGCTGCTCACTTTTGGTGTTTTGGGGTCAAGGTTGTGTGAATCAGAATTTAAGATCTGTCATTCCTTGAAGGAATAAATGTTGCCTGCCGCCTAAGTCGAGACAATGCTCCCGACAGCATAGCTCCTAGGATCATTCAGGCACACAAACTCCTCCACCATGATGAGGTGACAATTCAGGGACGATTCATGCAAATTACATTTTTCTAATTTAGTTTTAAAACAAAAAAACTAATAAAACATGATTTATTTATTTTTTAAAACAAAAAACCAAAGAACGAACCATACACAAATTGAATGAGTTAGTTATTTTTGTGTCTGCTAATGTTGATTAGCTGTGGAAGTGTCACATGGTGTCACCCAGGACACGTTACTGATAAAAAAAAAACAACAGACCGTGGTCTGTTAAACCTGGTAAAACTGGTCTGTTGAACCTGGTAAACCTGGTCTGTTAAACCTGGTAGACCTGGTAGACCTGGTAAAACAGACCACTACAGGATATCTGTCCTGTCCACAGCCATCACCATCTACCACAACCCTTTAATGAAAAGAGTTACTTACAACACTTAATTTCCCTTTGGCATCAATAAAGTATATTTGAATTGAATTGAAGCCATCTTGAACTGGGTTGATGGCAAAGGTTACCCAGTAAAAGTTTCAATAAAATTCATCCAGTAGTTTATTTTTACAGAGAAACAAGTAAGTACAGGGAAACTTAGGTACTGGGGAACAAAGGTACAGAGAAACATAGGTACAGGCATGAAAAGCAGTGTGTGATAGACCCTTAATTTGTTTTATCTGAAACCATCAAGCATGTCTCCTCCTCACCCTCAGTTTTATATTCTACCTG
>JAVKLF010000042.1:11770877-11806102 GCA_034783495.1 Millerichthys robustus
CTATCTATCTATCTATCTATCTATCTATCTATCTATCTATCTATCTATCTATCTATCTATCTATCTATCTATCATTTTTTTTAAAGTCCAGGTGGCTTTACCTCATCTTTGTTAGCCTCACAAGCTTTTTATACTTCCCGTGGGTACCATGTACATGCAACAGTAAGGCTATTAGTGCCTACTTGTCTGAACTTATGTTCACTCTTGAAGAACAGTGGCAAGAAACAGTGGCAAGACACAGACCCCTGGGTTAGTAGGATCTACTCATGTTGGTCTCCTAACAAAGACCGACATTGTTAAATGGGCTACACTGGCACACATAAAAGCTACTACAATCCTACATACATAATGAATATCTACAACTGTCAGGCGCAGTCAGTGCAGGATGGCAGAATCCATTAGGCGTGTACCATGGGCTTTGGTGAATCAGGCAGACCTACATTTCCAGCACTCACATTATTAAATCATTACTATTGAGGCAGAGGGCCTGAAGCTCGAGGCTGGGCCCGAGGCTGCAGAGGAAGTGGATGGTCCTCACATGGAGGCCTAATGAAGGTCTGGTGTGGACTAGGTGGAACGTCAGTGCAGCTTTAGAGAAATTCATAATTATGCCATCAGAAGCCCAAGGTTTTCAAATAAATCACAGCACTAAGAAGACAATTATTTTCAAGAACATCAATTTGAAAGTCAGAAGAAGTAAAATAAGTAAAAGTTTAGGTTGTCTGTATTGTCAAAGCAGTTCTGTTATACAGTCTGAGTAGGGCCCATAGTCCAAAATGGATAGCAGCCATTAAGGGGTCAGTATGATTCCTGCTAATTAGCTAACAGCTAATAGTGAAAACAATTTTTCATTTTGTGGATTAGCTTTTTAAAATAACTTTGAAAAGTGTTAGTGTATTAATTAGCATTTGCTGAACTGCATTTTGTCAACTTTAAGTCTGCTAACAGCTAACTACCAAACTAAAATCAACAGGTTTGAACAAAACTTAAATGTGTTAATAAACAAAACACAAAGATCACAAAACACAGACAATAAACACAAAAGACTACTAAAAAACGACTTCATAGCAGTAAAAAAAAAAGTTTACGCTCTCCTTCCTTTTTATGTTGCATATATATTTTTCCTTCTGCTGCCAATATCTCCAGTGCTCTAATTACTCTGATGTACTTTTATTAAAACTAATAAACTATGTTTTAGCTCTCAACAGTCTGCTTGTGGATTCTCTGTGATTGGGGTCTTACAGTGAACGTTCAGCATGATGGAGGTTTGGCTGCTACTTTCTTCATTTTCACACTGGACCTTGTAAACACCCGCATCTTTCCTCGTCACATTTCGGATCTCCAGAGAGTGGTCGTCAGACCACTGGTGTCGCAAATCCTCTCCTGCACAAAAAAACAAAACAAAACAGCATGTCCTCTGGCCACTGGTCTCTAAGTGACATCAAATCCTGCATTATTGATTGGCCTGGCTGTATTCCTACATCAGGTCAACAATGGTCTTGTGTGAGAGATGCTTTCTGTGTCACAGCACCCAAAATACAAACGTTTCATCATTAAAAAAAACCCAGAAACACTGTTATTTTATGGCGTAGGCTGCCTGTAATAGATGTAGCAAAGTTAACAGGAAGAGGGTGTGGGCGCAGCTAAGCCCTGATGACACCGGCCTGCAGGAAGACGACAGGTTTAAAGCCGTTGTGTTGTATTCAGGGAGACAGCAATCCTCATTTAGACTGCATATATTAGAGCTGTAATGAGAATCACATTTGGCAGGGTCCCATGCTTGCTAACCTGCTATGTTTTATTCAGACCCTGAATGGCAGAGCTGAGTGCTTCCTTTTTGCTGGCTCAGCTCAACTAGGCCGCTAGTTTATAGAGCCATCACTCTGTCCCCCCCACTCCGGATCACCTTTGACCAGCCTTTCCCTATGGTGCTGCCAAGTGCAGGACATTTCCTCAGGGTTAGCTGAGACCAGCAGCGGGATAGTCACCACGTCGTCCTCCAACACCAGGATCTCCGTCGGCTGGTCGGGACTGAACTCGGGAGAATCTGACACAGAAGTGTAATATGGCAACAGTAAGCTGAATGAGAGGGGGCACGGAGACAAAAATCAGGTCCAAAGGAGTGTCAGCAAAAGAAAAAAGAGAAAGTCACAAAACAAGCTGAGCATAAAAGCACAAAGAGACGCTAATGAGAGTCAAACCAGTAGAAAGTCAACATCCCACCAATAAATCAGATCTAACCAACTTTAAGCACGTAGACAATGGGGGGCGTGGGGGGAGCAGCGTGGGAGGGGAGAGGGACAGGCCTTTAAACGACGGCTGAGAGTGCTGTTGTCCAAATGCAGATCTGCACAAACACAGAGTGGCGTGCCTTCATGCTCATACACAGCGCCAAAGCTTTGAAGCAGAGGCTGGCTGCTGCCTGTGAAAACGGCATCAAAGGCAAACATGGCCACGCAGCAAAGCAAATGCACAATTAGGACACACTGCCGCAGAGCTCAGCAGACACGCAAGTCACAACAAAGGTTCACTGTGAACAAACAAACCAAGAAAAGGAAAAAAAGAGGATCTGGTAAAGTGAATTTTTATTGAAGCCATTAGCGATCGTATTCATCATTTCAAAAAAATTATGCAAACACCTTTAAGTGGTCATGCATAAATAAGATCGGAGGGGAAAAAACGTCAACAATTCCAAAGGGAGGAGAGAAAAGTCAGTTCCTACTTACAAAGAACGTTTAGGTGGTAGAATGTGTTGGCCCCCTTGGCCAACACGGGGCTGTACGCCTGACAGATAACTTTCTGGTTGTGATGCTGTGAGCTCAGATTCAGAGATAGAGTGCTGCGAACGGAAACACCACCAAACACATCCTTCTGGGGCTGCTGCTCCACTCCCGGGAATCTGGGAAGCAAATTTCAAGGTCACAAATACGCATGTTGAATGCAGTTAAGTCACTTAAGTCCTGTTTAAACCTCAAATGTTAGTGTTTTTTCTATGTTTATTAAGGCAATAACACAATGAGCCAGATGGGAAAAGGTGAACTGTTGTACTTTTGCTTTTTGACCCAAACTTAAGGTGGGTGCATGGATCTAAACATTGATCGTATCGATACTGAGACGATCACCGGTATGGAATCGACACTAGCATGAAGACATTGATAGTTTTTTTGTTTTACACTTTATTTGCACTAATGACTTTATTTTTCACAAATGAAGTGAAAAATAAAGTAATCGTTTAAATTTTTGGCACAAAAGACAACTGTTGCACATCAGATCCTCCAAGCTCGCTGTGAAGCCAAACCTCAATGGGCCCACGCTCCAGGAGATGTCGGCCTTCGGGTTGCTGCTTCCAGACAGGCACTCCAGCGTCAGCACCTCGCCTCGTCGAAGCACCTCCTGTTTGGTTGTAATCTTCATACTCACCGCCGTAACTGGAGAAGGGTTAAACGAGAAGAGTCGACCCCCGACTTGTGTTGTAAATCTTTATAAAACCCCCAGAGTTAAATATCACCGAATCGAGATTTATATCTTATCAATTTACCTACTATTATCATTAATATGCATGTCTCAGCTGAATGTGAGGAATAAAGGTCAAGTGGTATTTATGTTCCAGGGCTGCGGCATTACTCACAGTAAACCAGGAGCGTTGTGTTGGCAGAGATGGCCTTCCTTGCCTCGTTTACGGCGTCGCATCTGTAGGTAGCCAGGTTGTCACTGGCCGTCAGGACCAGGCTGAGGACCCGAGCTACGGCCATATGAGAGTGTGTCTGTGGCTGAGCGTAAGCCACCTCCCTCTGATTCTAAAATGTGAATCACTGATCAGTGTGTGTGTGTGTGTGTGTCTGATAGGCATTACAACTCACAGACAAAAGATTTATAAAAAATTTAACTCTCACTTTGAACCACTTCAATTTTGCAGCAGGGTTCCCTCCAGTTGAGTGACAGACAAGGTTGACCCTGGTCCCTGAGTGAAGGGGCGGGTCTACTGGTGGCGAATCAAGCCAGACTTTTTGAGGTGGATCTGTTTGCAAAAAGACAAACATTTTGAGGAAAGCAGTTTTCATCAACCAAACGTGGGTTTGTTTGTTTTTTACTCCTTGGACTAAGAACTATACTTGACCTCAAAAAAGATTATTTAGATCACATGTCAAATTCAACAACTAAGGTTGTTCATAAAAACACTACTAAGAGATCAAGTGTCCAAAATCTCTGAACAATCACTTTGAGTACAACAGAAACAAAGTTTTAACTGCCTTTTTAAGCAAAAAAAGTGTACATTTGCTCACTTACAAAACACGCTAATTTTAGCAGTTTCGATTTTGGAGGCCCGTGTGCCGTTGTTAAAAGCCTCACAGGTCAGCTTCAGTCCATCCTCCTCCTGGGAGACCCGGTGGGTCATATTAGACATGGTTGTCATCCCGCCATTGTCCCCCTGCAGACACAGAGCGAACATGACAGTTTAGTCAGGGGTAAATACAGAACTGGTCTGGCAGCATCCTCAGAAGCAGAGAAGACAAATAAATAAATAAAAACAACAACGCTCACTGGTTTGTCTCGGTGAATACAGATGGCAAATTAGCTGCTGTAATAACTGATGTTGTGCACGGTCTGTGATAAATAAGCATATTCATCTGATTCTCCTGCTTTGCTCCCTTTGTTATAAATTGAGCACAGTGTCATTTTGCACCTGCCTGCCCGGTCATGCCTATGCAGCACATCTGGTTATTAAAGCCATTATTGTGGTGATTATGGTAAAAGCCACAGTCAGGATGGCTAACAAAGACACCGAAACAGGAGCGTCAGTCTTCATTAACTTCCCACTGTTTCAAATGCATTAAAGCTCACACACAGCACACTGAGTGCCTCGCCGAAGATCAAATGAAAACGCAGCCGCCAGATGAATAAAAAGCTTGTTTAATAATACTCATCTTCCGTGTCAGCTTTTATTCACTTTGATCTTATTAACGTACACAAAAGAGAAGAAGAGCTGCAGGAATACTCTTTTTTTTTCTTTTTTCTTTTTTTTGAATCGGCTGACTCATTTGCGAAACTGTGGCGAGCTTATTCAGGGACCGCTCATGGTCAGACTGTTTGCTTTCATTTGTCAGGACTCACATCAGGTCAGATTTCACGTTGAGGAGTCTTTTAATGTTGTAGAAGGCATTTTAGAAGCTTTTCCATGGTACCAAGATGGGAGCTTGATTAAACAGAAATTGCTATTTTGTACACAAACAATTATACTTTCTTAAAATAAAGAAAGACACACAACCCTTTTCACCATTCTGTTAACAGAGGCGCTAGAATTCTTTTTAAAGGTGGTCAGATGGGGGCCACTTTTAAAGCTGGAGTTGCACGTTTAAACAGTGCTTTTTAAAAAGATGCTGCAAAATGCTTATTATGGAGACTAGCATCACTTAAAGTAAATGCATAAGCCAAAATTTTAAACAGGGATCTTGAACAATCTATTGGTGCTTGGAGTGTGGGAGTGAGATCCGGAGGGGAGCAGGGTGTGAAGTGCCTCATTTGCATTTAAAGAGACGGCACCAAAACGAGTTGCTCTCAGACGCACCTCAGAACAGGGATGAAAGAGGGGCCTGTAGAGCTACAATAACCAGGAATTCAGACCAAAGCATTGCAGTTCTGCTTTAAAAAGACCACAAATTACATGTAAAGATTTACATGTGCAAAGGTAAGTTTTAAAAACATATGTCCCCTTTAAATCTGTTAAACCTGAATAGTCACCTGTTTTAAGATATGGTCAATTTAAATCCTGTCTGCTTGCTTAAATAAACTTGAATAAAGTTATTTTGCGTATGTCGTGAAGTCCAACCTCTTCCACTTTGACGAGCGTGTCACTGAGCTCCGTAGAACCCAACCACCAGCGGATGTGGACAGGTGGATTACTGGAAGCGGCGTAGCAGCTCAGAGTCAACTGCTGCCCCTCGACGGCCTCCAATGAACCCGACAGCTTCAGCTCCTCAGGATCAACTGATGAGAATGCATGCGTTCACAAGCAAACATGCAAAGACAAGTCAGGGAGGAAAAAAAAAGATACAAATAACTAAATAAAATCTGGCTCTGAGAAAGCACATTCAACAGCTACGTACTCTGATCACAGCGGCAGTGTGACTATTTTAGGATGTGAAACACAGAGCTGTATCAAGGGTGAGAGGGAAAATCACTTTGAGTGGCAACTTGTTTTCTCTCGGGGGGTTGGAAGATTTCATTGTGGTTTCTAAAGTCAGCTTCATTTTAACCAGAGGGAGAGACGGGGTACAATAGCTGCAGGCGATACGATGTAGTCGTAGAAAGAGAAGAAGAAAAAATAAAAGCTTCAGGGGAATTCAAAGGCTGGGGACTGTGCTGACAGAATGTGGGGGGTCATGTATGTAGGGTTGTGTTCATGCAACGATCAAGACCCCTCGAGTTCCCGTACGGCAGAAAATATAAGCATATTCATATTTCGCCAGGGAATCTATCCTGTGAAGTTCCTGTCGATGTTTGAACACAAGTCACCAGTTTGTTTTCAGCATCCTTTGATGGTTGATTTGAAGGCTTGGCACCAAAAACCTGCAGGGGAACTGGTTCACCCACCCTGATAAGGCTTAAACAGGAGACTTCTGAAATAGTAAATACCTCTGATTTTTAAATAAACTACTAAACTAGTCGTAAATTAAAGCTCTGACTTGACTTGTCTGGCTCAATAGTAGGCTGTAAGCCTCCGTGCACCAAGGCTGATTAAAATGGATTCTACATTTGTGTTGCTGAAATAAACCATTTATATTCAGAGAGTAAAGTATTATCTACTAACATTATGGTGTTACTTTTGCTCAAAGTTGAGTCCTTAGACTACAGCCTAAGGTTTGCGCAACAAAGCAATTCAGCAGAATTAATGCAACAAGCTTTGAAAAATGTTTTAGTGATACAGATCTGGAGGCTGTCTGAAGTATCGTCTGCAGCTGTAATAACCGTAACTTCCATTAATGATATTTGCTTCCTTGGGTGCATATATTTATTAAATCCATAATCAGGCAGTTCTACCAATGCTTCAAGTTTGTAGGTGTGTGTTTCAGCACACTGGGGGTTTGTTTTGAACCTACAGAACACAGTTAGTTTGTGGCTGACAGTCAGAGGAGTTGAGGAGACACTGTTGACACTTTCGCAGCAAAGCTCTGCCTGGTTGACCTCAGGGGTGATTTTCAGTTTTAGGATACTCCTGGACTTCTGCATCATGATGTCATAAGTTTTGGACAAGACCTCTCCATTCTGAAAGATGAATAAAGACATAAAAATCAAAGTCCTACAGAATTCAGTTATTGAAAAAAAAAATTGACCAAACTAATTGGTGACCCATCACATCAAACTGAAGATTGAGTCAAATTTGGTCAAAATGGCCTAAGCACATTTTCAGTTTCCTGCTTTTTAAGCTAGATTTTCATAGCTAGATCATGTTCAATCATGTTCCAGAGATAGACTTTGATTTGTCTTCATAATCATAACTCATTGATATTTGGTCTGAATCCAAGTTTTAGGTTATTTTGATTGGTTACATTTGATGTCATTTTTAAAAGGAAACCTCAAACAATATGGTTATTAAGATTTACCATCTGGAAAGAAAAATAGCTTTACTAATTCACAGGGAAAAACAATCAAAAACATTTCTGCTCAAAATCATGGTTTTTGTTGTTACAACAAAAAAAATACTTGAGCAAATTATTTAAGACTTCACATATTTCAATTAAGGGCTTGTAGATAAGATATTTATTCATTATATTTTCACAAAATGTAATTATTGCAAACGTTTTAACCCGTGCTCTAGAGCCACCTATTTCTCCACGCACCACTTTAGGATTTAATCCTCGGTTTTATGTGATGGGCCACATCAAACCTTTACATCACTGTCATTGTCATTCTACAAATTATTTTATTATTAAAAAATTCTAATATTCCTGTAAGAAGTGCCCCAAGCAGCTCTGGAGGTGCTACAACCAGCTGCTGCTGGTGGCAAGGACACAGTGGTTGGAGCAATCATCTCGGACTAAGAAGGTCATGGGAACGCCACACATATCGACCAAATAATACACCTCTCACACTCTATATATACACAAGAAAAGAAAAGGGTTAAAGATGGGTCCTTAATGCCCGCAAAATAAAAATAAAAAAAATAAAAAAACATTGTCACATAAAATGTTAAAACGTGTTCTAACAATCATATATCATTAAGACAGCTTAAGTTACTGGTTAGGACAAGAACTGCAATCCCAGTAACAGTGTGGTCGAGAGTTTTTTACTGTCCTGCTGAATATTACTGCCACTTTCGCTCAGCAATTACAAATCCAACCCACATTACAACGTTCCAAATTCCTGTGACACAAGAATGAATGGCTGTGACTCACCTGAGGATTTGAGAACCATCCCCTCAAATATTTCAAAACATTTTGGACACTTTTGTGAAGCTGTAATCAGTCTGGTCGGAACCAAACCATATGTGAGATTGATCAAAGATCTATCTTCTACAGGTAAGATATTGATTTTTCATAATCTATTTTTCACAAAACAAACTTCAAACAATCTAAACAACCTTTTTGAGTGTAAAGGTGTGTTATTTTCTTTCAGGGCTTCAGAAACAGATGGTGTAGAAGAATTACCTTCGTCCACTGGAGCGAGGCACGAGGGTTTCCACCATAAGACACACACTCCAAAGAGAGTATGGTCCCCGCTTTGACTCCGTCTCCATCCAAACCTATAATATAAGGAGGCTCAGGTGGATCTGTCAGAAAAAAAAGGTATTGGTTTAAGACGTGGCAGGCAAAAACTAAAAATTAAAACAGTGACAGACTAAATGTAATAACTTTAAGATAACAAAAAAAACTGAGTACTTATCATAAATAGTAGTCAGAACAGTACAGGGAGTAACCCTAAATGTTGAAACACTCCTAATAAACTGGTCACATTCAACATGAATATGGGTAAAGAGGTCCAGCTCTGGTGGAAGCATTAAGTATTAAGGGAGCACTGAGCTGGATCCAGTCCATAAAGCAAACTAACAGATGTTGAAACAGTAATAAGGCAATGCAAAATATGAATAAATTACAGTCTCCTTGAATAAAATATATGCAGTAAAATAAATTAGAAGAGGATGGGCCTTTGTTATTGCTGCAATCAGTTTTCAGAGAGCAGACTGCAGACCCTGGGCCAGCATGAAAAATTGCCACCTTGCTAACAATCTGGCTGGCTGAAAAAGGGCCACCGTGCAGGCTTTGATGGGCTGGCACACAAAGTCAGTCATACGGCAGCGGTGGTCCCCGCTTCTGCAACATTAGCACTTTAGCAGAGTGTTTGATACAGACATTCAGAAGAAGGGAGGACTGCTTGCTCGCACTTATAACTCATTGTTAAAGCAATAGTTTGATTTAATGTGGACAAGCTAACAGCGATCAGATGAACTGTCAGGCTGAGGCTGAACTGAGAGATGTGTCAACAGACCTGCTTCACCCAAAAACCAAAGACTTTTCAAGGAGAAACTAAAGTAAAAATCTTAACAATCAGCCACATTGTAAAGAAAAAAATAAACAAAAATTGTATTGTCAAATTAAAGAAAGAACTTTAAAAATAAGAAAAACTGACAGTTTTTGTGACAACTGACTTTTTCTGTTGCTGCAACAATCTCATTATAAACCCTCACACAGTGTGAAAATATGAAACAAAGAATTCAAGAGGAACTGGCATTTCCTGCCTCTGTGCATTCAAAAAATTAATTTGGGTTAATGAACACAATTGTTTCTAGGCTAGTTATGCAGGATTCATGATTACAACTGAGGTGGTCTCAGTTTTCAAAAGCCTATTAGTTATATTATTGTTAAAAGCTTTTTCTACCGCAAGGCGTTTGTCGGTATAGTCCATCAGTTTGTCTAATAACTGTTTTAGATATTTAGGTTAACACAGAGTTAATAGTAATCTACATGATTTTAAGATAATTACAAAAACAGTAATTTAAATCTAGTAAAATGTAATTGTTGCCATAAAAAACCCATCTTGTCATAACAACCTAGATCCTGCAGGGGCTTCCTTTAAAAACTCACAAGGTTGGCCCTCTTGAACTACTATTTTTTTTTTTTTAAAGGTGTGACTTTGCCTTCAAGTTGAATTTTTTTTTTCGAACCACTAACACAGACTAAGAGCACAAGACAGGATACCCTCTGGGCCTCCACGAGGACAGTTGGCATCCTGTGCAGTTGAGTGTGTGCATTTTGAAATAAAAGAAGCAGAGACGCTCACAATACACATTCATGGTGGTCGTTGTCACCACGGGCTGTGAAGCGGCCACATTGTTGGCGTGACATGCCAACTGTCGTCCATCGTCAGAGCTCAGAGCTGTGACTCTTTCAGAGGAAGCACAAGAGAAACAGTGAGAGGAAAAGACACGTAACATTTACAACATGTTCAAAACATCTCAGAAATGAGCCTGGATTCATTGAATCTGCTAGACATGATGCACCAATCCATGCAGGCAGATGTAGTTCAAGCAAAAGTTTTAAAGTCAGAATGTTAGCAGAGTTATAACGGATATCAGAAAGCACACCTTTCTGTCATGAAATGATTGACTGATGTTGACCCTTTGACCCCCGAGACAATTTAGAGGTTTTGGCAAACATACATGCCAAGTTGTACAGATTGTGCATAAATTACATGGTTTTTCCACTATTTTGCATGTATAGAGATGTTCAGAGAAAATCTTGCAGATTTTTTTTTTACAAAAACTCAGCTTCAAATTTATTGAACATCTCGGAGCTTGTAAGGAAATGCTAAATTCACTCCCTCCTCCCACTAGACTGGGACTAGGACGAGACGAGACTAGACTAAACTAGACTTGTCTTAAATAGAACACAACAAAAGTCTGTGAAGCGTTTATAAGGAGAGGAGTTACTAAAGAGATTACGTAAGGGTCTGAATGCAATAGGGCAACATGTCACAGGTTTACTTTTCTTGTTTGAAGAACCATTTAAATCAGGGGTCTCAAATTCCAGTCCTTGAGGGCCACAATCCTGCATGTTTTAGGTTTTCCTGCTCCAACACACCTGATTTGCATGAATGGGTGAATAACAGGCTTCTTCACAATTTGAAGAGTTAATTCAATCACTGAATCAGGTGTGTTGGAGCAGAGAAACCTCGAAAACATGCAGGCAGGAATGCGGTCCTCGAGGACTGAAGTTTGAGACCCACGATTTAAATGAAATCCTAAAGTCAACAACCCAACAACTGCAAAGTGATCTGATTTTTATAAACCTTAAAAATGATTCCATGCTAATAACTAGTTGACTGCCAAAGCCGAATGCAGAATATCAGCCAGAGCATCAGCTGGATCCCCCAACTAAAATGTAGCAGTTTGATCACATGGCTGAAATAAACACAGAGTCATTTCGATGCCAGAAGCTATGCATGGTCTTACATTAACACATAAAACCATTGAATCTGTTGAGTAGATACATCTCAGGCTGTACAATATTTTGCAAGGGAATTCTTGTCATTTCTCAGTTGTACATTTATGTTGTCAGTGTTTGAATTTAGATTGTTTTGACAGTTTGTCCCTGATTTAAAGTGACACTTCCATCAGGTGACAAATGCTTTCCTATCAAGTGAGAGGAAAAAAAATCCTCCTTCTCCGCTTGTCATGTCTCTTAATCAGGTCATATCTCGACTGACTGGAAAGGAATCGGCCCAGTCTTTCAACTGAGCTTGTGCAGAACTGTAAAAAATAAGATCAAAATACTCTGCTTCATCATGGTGAGGACCGAAGATTTAAAGATGATGACCATGACTAGGAGACCTTGGGGATATAGGTTATTATTAAAGAGTATTCTACAGGAGTCTCATAAATTAGAGATATGAAAGTATTCTGTCTTACAGTTGAGTGATGGTCTGCATAAAGTGTTTTTTCTCTTTTTCAGATTAGATTTTTTTTTGGTCCTCATTATTGACATTAACATTAAAATCAGGCACCGTGTGCCCCATGCAGTACATTCACAGATATTTCCACTACTCAATGTTGGTGTTGAGCTCTAGGCTTTTGGTCCTTTATATCTGCTTTTCCACTGACTTTTACATACAGTCCTACTCATAAATTAGTTTTGGTTGGTATTTTCTTGTTGTGATAGTGAAATGTCCTTAACGTGCAAAGGTGCCTGATGTTGGAATGACAGCAGAGTACAGCTGAAACACAGATGGACTGTTTCAACAGTAGCTGTGTGACAGCGGCCCACTGAGGTCACACGCTTCAAAGACCAGGTCGTCTGAATATAACAGCTGGTAAATGAGATGGTCTAGTCTTTGGATGATGTATGTTCGTGTGATCACACACTACCCCATTATCATAGTGGTACATTTTATATCACATCGCCCATAAATGTCTAAAACTTCAAATACATTGAAAAATCTGTTGGAACATCACCAGTCTTTTCATGTGAAGTATAACTTCCCATAATTCAAGGTATTTTTTTTTTGTTTTACACCTAAATACATAGAAGACATTCATATCTAGCTCCAGTATCTAGTACTTGGTTATTCATAATAAATGTCATCAGCTAAGTTGCTAAACAATGAATTCTCTGGTCTATAAGGACTTTTAAAACTCTGCCATTTTATTTTTCCTGTAAAAATTGATGATGGCGCAATGAATCCTGGGATATTATCAGCCACAAAGGATAATTTGATGCAGCCAACTTTTTCAATGCATTGCAAAATACTGACACTAAACAAACAGATTAGTAACTGAAAAAAGGTCGATGATGCAGACATGAGGTTGTCTTGCAGTTCTGTAGAAACTCTCAAAAAAAGTCCTACTCCTCTACATTAATTGTCTTACCGTTTTAATATTTTAATTTCACTGATTTGTTGTCTGATGTCACTTCTGTTCTAAACTTCTCTGTGATTCCTCCTTGGGCTCAAAGGCAAATGGCAGTCACTCATTACATGACAGAAGGGTTCATTTTGTTTTCTTCCATCTATACACATACTTAAAAAGCGAGGCCGACTTGATTCGCCAATTTAAAACAAGATTATTACACTTAGAACAGCAGTTTTGTGATGTAGAATCAAAATTGCAATTTTCTAAACCAGTGACAAATCAATATTAAGCATAACCAAATTGCTCACTAAGCGGCAGCCTTGACTGATTTGTTTTATTTCTCTTTGTTGTATTTGCTTTTGTCGGTGACATTAAACTCATTTTCTCTCTGTGCGACTTCTACACTGGTAACACAATAAATCTAAATTTGAGGTGAATACAGAGAAGAAAAGTGGGATAATTTAATAAACTTATTTTCTATTTTTGCCCAG
Organism: Millerichthys robustus; assembly: GCA_034783495.1. NCBI lineage: Eukaryota > Metazoa > Chordata > Actinopteri > Cyprinodontiformes > Rivulidae > Millerichthys > Millerichthys robustus. The sequence goes on from JAVKLF010000042.1 coordinate 11,784,210, forward strand.
TATTGAAAAGTTTAAATAGGTTTTGAACAGGAGAATGTTCAGTGCTGGATAAGTCATATTTTCCTGACAAGGTGGCCATGCCATGTGTGCAGAGTTCCGGGAGCTAATCTGTCTGAGGTCAATTAATCCAGTCACTCTGCAGGTGCTATACAAGTTAGTCTCATGGTGATTGACACAAAGTAAGGAAGTACACTTGTAATAAAAAATGAGACACAGTTAAACAATTTGGTTTTATCTTTTGGAAGAGTTACTGAGAGGTTATCCGTTGTTGTTAAATACCAATCTCGAGAACTTTATCAGCAAGTGCTCCAAAAAAATCTGATTTTGGTCAGATTTGCTTGCAGCGTGAATGTAGCCTTAGAGTGAGCTGTGAAAACAGTGTGACAACAGGACTGCTGATGCTTTTTTCCCAAAATTAACCAACATTTGAGTTTGGTGAGGACGTTTTAAACTCTGCTCACCTCTTCTACACTGCAACACGCCAAAGACGAGGGGAGAATCCTCAAATACCCAACATGTGTCCTTTAAACAAATGTACTTGTTTGCTTTACACGGCTGAAACAAGCCACTTACAACAGGATTCAGTTAATACATCAAAGGAGAAAAAAAGCGCAATGTGATTGTGACAGAAAAAAATATACATGGCACAGTTATTTTTGTCCTGTTTACATTTCTTCCACATAAAATTACAGCGCAGTGACAACTGTAAAGAATTATACAAGGCCCACTGCTGTGCGCGCTCAGTGTGATTTTGAAGAAGGAACATCAATATTGCTTAAGAACTTGGCTCCAAAGCGGGAGAGCTGAACAATAGCGCAGTTTCCTCTGTACCAATGTTATCTCAGAATATGACAAGAGGTTATTATCTCTGACACAGAGGAGACATGCAGGATTAAAGCAATCTATGCTCCGGGTTTAATGTATAGGCACCTGGTGAACCAGCGAGCGTCGGATCTGTCTCGCTGCCGCGATGCAATTTTCGCGCATTTGACAGAAGCTAATTCAATCGCGCCATGCCAAGTAACAGATCACTGGGTATTGAAATCCACTGTATTCACTAAGACAGAGGCAGAAAATAGGAACACTTTGAAAACAGGGGATGGGGGAGGGAACAAGGAACCAAGGCAGACTTGGGGAGATGGAGCAGGCTGGTGAGGAGAGCGGGTCTAGCAGGTGGTTGAACACATACGTTACTTGGGCGTGCGTGTTCAGAAGCTTATCCTTTGAGCCAGACATGGTAAGAGACACCGCACCTGTCAGCTCGACTCCATCTGAAAAGACACAAAGAGGGAGAGGATCCACGTGGGGGTGGGGGGTGGGCAAAGTGTGTAAATGTGTTCACACAAATCAGAAGCATCAGAGTTATTCTCACTGCAACGGGAAATGTGAAACTGTATAAAGACACTTAAAGGTGTGTGGTAGAATACGATATGTTACCGTACAATACCACGCAGTGTTGTTTGAAAGGGGCCTTTAAATCGAAAGCCAATCAGCGCTGAGTTATATTATAATAATAAAAGAAAACAACTTCCATCTTTGACCAACCGCTTTAGCCTTGTTTGTACCAAGGAAACAAACCGAGCGTGTCTTTCTCTGCTTCGGCAGAATGCACTCTGGCATGTGGTTGTTTATGCGAACGAGAAGCAGCCTGTGACATACTCCTCTGTGCAAGTAATTGTGAAGTCAGAGGAAATTGAAAATTTAAATGCTCAGGCTATTTCCTCCCACACCAAGTCTGGCTTCCCCCTTTCAACTCTGCTATTCAGGAAGTATGAAAAAAAAGAAGAAAAAGTATTTTTTCTCCAACTGCCAGGTTTTTTTATGTTAAGAAATTCAGCTCATGGCCTATGGAGAGTTCAGAATATGGAATATTTTGATATTCCCACAACACCCATCTTTTTTATTTCTATTCAGCTTGAAAGCAGCTGAAAACTACAGCTCACCTTTATACAGCGTGACTTCAGCCGGTGGCTTGGCGTCAGGGGCAACGCAGGCGACGTCATACTTCTTCCCCGCCACCCAGTGGGTTGCAACATCCACGATGAAGTACGGCTTGGATGGGGGAACTTTGAGAAAAGAAACAGCTGAGTTACAGATCTAAAAAAGATGGAAACTAGTCTGATAAAACAATTGAAACAACTGGGAGCGACTCTGACGGCGATGCTGGCAACGTTTGGAGTGATGGATATCGACGTGTTTGAGTATGATAGGTGAACAAGAAACAGAATGCAGAGATGAGACCCAGATATAACTGATTTACTGATAATCTATCACTCGAAAAAAAACAAAAACACCAAACACTTTTCCCCACTTCTTCAGATCAACCCCTTGAGCTAAATCTGTGTTCTAGACTGATCAAAGCAGTCTTCACTTCTCTGCTAGTCTATGCTACAATCCTTTTATCTGACCATGAATAGGGATTCCAGAAAAAGAAGAAACATTTACAAACAAAAAAATCAACAACAGCATCATAGCTTTTCTATTTATTTATTTATTTTTTACCACCAGGGAATAGATAGTTTGGCAGCAGATTGAGAAATCTACCACTGCCTAATTATCAAAAAGATGCTACAAAATCTTTCAGGTTTCACCAAAACTCTGTTATATCACATACGGAGAAAAAAACAGTCTATTGTGCCAAACTGAGTGTGAGTGGGTGTGGAATTAAACACTATGTCTGCAGAGATGGTTGCTTTTGTCCCCCCCCCCCCCCTTTTATCAGAGATCAAATGCAGAGGCTGCCTGAGTTGAGAACAAGGAGTTACAGGAATGGCACATGCGTCTGAGAGAGGCATGAAAGGTGCAGGCAGGGGGAGGAAATACGGCTGGGGAGGGGGGAACGCGGACAAGCTCAGAGTGGATAGAACAGGAGCAGGTGCCGAGCTGGGAAGCACAACAGCTGAGCCGTCTGGACCACAACTTGACCACAGCAGCTATACGGGCGGGCTCCTTCCATCCCCCACCCACTAGGAGGCGCTGCTGCAGTGTGCAGAGTCGCACGCCAGGCCTTCTGGTCTGCTATTGAGACAGATGAGATGTGGCTGCAGCTTCAAACTGATTTAAAAGAAGCAATTGAATCTGCGTGGACTGTGATGGGTTACCCAGAGCACTGCAGAGGCGCACGCTGCAATAATGAGATGCATTTGTTTGTTTTCTCTCCTCCTCCTCCTCCTCCTCCTCCTCCTCCTCCTCCTCCTCATCCTTGCCCTCCCTCCTCCTCCTCCTTCCCCCGAGAAGTTGACTGGGCCATGCATCTATCGACAGCCGCTGCACTCTCAATCTACTCAGACCCACACGATTCAGAGAGGCGCATCACTTGTTGTGCCCTGAGGAACATGAGTGTCTGTCTCGCAGCCTAAGTCCCCCCTCCCCCCCCACTGAAAAAAAAGAATAATGATACGTTCACAATTGAGGCAGGCAGGTATCTAATTTCTTCCTCGCTCGCTCATGCTGGCCTGTCCGTCGCATCTTCCATTCACTCCATCATCCCTTCCTTCTCCCCTCAGCACCTCCCCTTCTCTTAAACGCTATCCTTCTTGACCACTGCAGCTCAACTGCAAGAGTGCAGAGGAAGGTGTGTTTCTATCTTGGACTAGGGGTGGGTGGGGTGGGGGTGGGTCGCCGCAGTGCCACATCACCCAATCAGCTCAGTTTCAAAGTTAGCTGCACACACAAAGAGTCGCCTACTTGTTATTATATCTGCGCAAATATACAGATATGGGGAAAAGCACACAAAAGTCGATGGTTCGGTGGTTAGCACTGATGCCTCACAACAAAAAGGTTCTGGGTTTGATCCCTGGTTCAGACCCAGGGTCTTTCAGTGTGGAGCTTGCATGTTCTCCTCATAGTTGTGTGGGTTGTCTTTGGTTACTCTGTGTCCTCCCACAGACCAAAAACAAGAAGAGAAAAGCAAGTCCATTTGCGTTTTAATGTCTCAGACATTACTTGATATGAATGATATGACATATGAACTTGTGGCCACGAGATAATCTTTTAAAAATCCTATGTCACTGGTTGGGTAATGTATGGAGCTCTTCTAGTGACAACAAATTAAAAAAAAATAATGCATGGCATAATACTAGTATTTACAAGAGGACATTGAACGCCCTAATTGTGTGTAAAGAAATGTTCTTTTTAGCGTTCATGAACGCAACATAACAGGTTATTTCTTCAGCAAAGTGCAGGAAGAGTCTGTTTTGAGTGTTAAGTTTTGAAAAGTAAAGCAATTTGGAGATATACAACTCCAGTTGTCACCTGTGTCTTACAGCTGCAACATATACTAATATTAAATAATTTAAAATATGCCCATGATAACGATCAGCAGTTTGCATAGAAATAATAATTATCTTGTGGTCACGGGTTATTATCTCGTGGCCAAGCATTATTTTTTTTTCAATGCCACTTTCTTATTCTGATTCCTCCTCCTTGCCAGCTTTGTCTCCCATCTCATGCAGGTATATAAATGAACACAAAAAAATAGACATGCAAGGAGTTACTCCCGCAGTTCAGTCGACAAACAGCGAGCTGCAAAATTTGATTCATTAGACAAATACAGGCTGCTGGATGGATAAGGCAGATAAGAACCCAGATTAGCAGAGAGGCACATAAAAATGCATAAGCAGCTTTTTTGCACCTATCCCTCTTTCTCATTCATATTACTTTCCTTTTCTCCTATGCACACAAACACCGGGTGATAAGCTTGCGTCTGTGCGCACAACAACACTGACGCAGGTGAGCCAAATGCGCAGATGTTCATCTCACTTTGCTCTTCACAACAGGCATCAGTGTGCGCATGGACTAATGTGATTCTAACCTGATTTTTCTTGAATAATATTGACCGAGGAGATAAACAGCCTCTAAAAAGCTTATTGGGCTGAATTGGAGGGAAAATAATGGAGATCTGACTTTTTAACTAGCAAAGAGATTCAGCTTGTTGATTTTATCTGGAAAACAAAAAATAACAAAAAACACACACACAAAAATGCACATGCTCAAAAGTGTAGTTTGTGAAAACACCCATTCTTACACATATGCACACACTGTACAGGTCTCAAGTATGTGATCTCTAGCAATGAAAGTCACAGAATGATGCTCTTCTCTCTCCCTTCTTACAGAACTACAGCTTTTCTGTTTGGTGAGGAGAAAAAAAGGAACAAAATATTACAAAACAAAAGATCCTCCCACATCCACTCTTTATCACTGTCTTGTCCAATCAAACACTTCCCATTTCGGCTCCTTTAAATGCCTACTCATTTTGGTAAACACACACACACAAGTTTTATTTCTATCCTTGTTAAGACCATTCAATGATGTCTATTCATTTCCAGTCAGCCTAACCCTGACCTATTACCCTAAACCTAACCACCCCAGTACATACCTAACCCTAAGCTCCGATCACATTAGTCCTAAACCTAACCACCATATTAAGACCAGTCTTTGGTTCCCATCAGGACTACTGGTCTTGACAAGGTAGGTGTGTTTACCAGAAACAGTCTTAAAAAGATAAGACATACAAGTACAGTTTGAACTGCATGCCCTGATTGCAGTTATTTAATGTAGATTTAAAAGCAGCTTCTAAGTGACAGTCCAGAACTCTTAATGTTGGTTTTTGTGGAAAAGTTGTGAACTCTTAATATCTTACATGCTGTAGATTTTTCAGCAATCCCAGTTTGATGAACTACAGTTGAATTCTGACTGGACTGACGAGATCAAAGCTAATCTGAGCAGGACTAAGACCAAAGTGAATTTCTGCTTTTCTGATCTCAGTAATTACATAGTAAACTGTAACACGTTCAATTGAGTATCGATTGCAATATACCAGTGTCAATACTGGTACTGGTATCGGGGCATTTTGTATATGTATTTAACACTGTAATAAAATCCTGTAATCCTGTAATAAAAATGCTGGTATGGGTTCTGATACCAATACCAGTATCAGTATTAGGACACCAATATTTTACAGCCTTTTATTGCCACTGTCCTAACTTTTTAAAGATGTGCTGCTGCCATAGAAATTTAAGTGACATTATTTTTTCCCATACATCATACTACTACATCATAGTTTATACATTTGATGTGTTGTTATGAGATGTTATGAGATTTGCAAACTGTTGCATTTTGTATTTAATTTAAATTTATACAACTTTTTCCAATTTAGTGATAGAGCTAACAACTAACCATGAAAATGTAAATAGTAATTTAATGCAAAACTGATGCTAATGTAGTGTTTGCGTAAACTGCTATAAAATATTTAGATACTGAAGTTGTTCAAAGATGGCAGCAATCCACTTGATCTTCTGTACAATTGAAACTCAAAGAACTCAACAGCAGGTAAGATATTTATAGTTTAGAACTTTCTCACCAAGCCTGGTTTAACCATCATTTTAAGTGTCTCATTTACTATTTAGCTCAGCATCTCCTGACGATTGCAAAGAAAGAAACCAGCACTTTAACATCAGTCTGGGACTTTATTATTCTCACTGTCGCATCAGTGCATAACACATCAGTCTCTGAAGACAAAATATCTTCAGTATCTGTTAGAACTTTTCATGAAAAAGCTGAATAAAGTCGCCATGTTCCGCATTGCCTGTACTCCCATTTATGAGTTGCTTCATTATTCATAACAGGGAATCAGAAAATGAAGGCTCATTATATACTTTTCAAGCGCTAAAACTCATTAGCTACTGCTAAAACCTCAACATAGCCCTGGATACTAAAATGTCCCCTAACCTCGAACCAGCACTGATAATAAGCATAGACACACACACACACACACAAAGTCAATCACAAACACATGCATATTTCTGCAAAACCCAACTGAATGAGTAATTCAGTCCAAAAGCAGAAAACATAAAAAAAACGTGTTTTTAACATTTGCAGGAGGCATCTGTACAGGCAGGCAGTGGTGATGGGAGAGAGTTGTTCATTAATAGGATTAAATACTAACACTAATAGTATAAACCGAGACACAGGATGTGTCAGGTATGTGACAGGCATAGTGCGGGGTACCAGAACTGGTGGGGGGTGGGTTTCAGCAGAGGGGTTAGGGATCTGTTATTGTCATGGATTACTCACTGCCACTTGATCTGCCTATAGCAATAATCCCCTATCTAAGCTCCACAGGAAGGCAAAAACACACAGGAGTTATGTTCCACCATTGGAAATGTCTTGAAAACATCTCTTTGTAAGCTTGTGGATGGCGCTTATTGACTTTTTTTCCTCTACATCCCTCCTATTTACTGCCTGTGGTGATCCATCTTGAATTAGCCAGTCATGATACCAATTTTACAACCGGCAATCTCAGTGTTTTTTCTTCCTAAATTCCTTCCCCTCTCACTCTCTCTCATACAGCAGGTCTTCATAAAGAGTTTATAGTGTTTTGATTTGATGCAGAGCTTGATGGGATTTGGCCATGGTTGACTAGTCAGGGCTTTGGGGCCTTGGGAGCAATAGTCGCCTGATGGAGAAGTCTATGGGATAGTCATCAGAGACGGAGCTCTTCAAAAACGGATGCACAGTTTCCTGGTCCCAGTTCAGCACTAACAGGAGATTGAATTCATTGGCTCATTATCAAGCCTCGGATTTACTTGCAATTTTTTATTATTTTTTTTTTACAAATTGCGGGAACTGCTGAAGTGGAATAAATGACCCTTTAGGACAAAAGTGTCAAAGTGCTGTGTGATTGCTTCATCATTTACCATTTTTAACAGGTGCAACTGTTCGTCTTGGCCTAAATTAATACTCCTTAGTTTGCTCGGACATCCAATTAACTGTGAAGTTTGTGGAACGTAAATTTAGTCATCTGGTCCTGACCACAGTGGTACAGCAGGGCCTTTTGTGGGCAGCTGTGGTACTGCTCAGATTTTGTAGACAGTGACAGCTGACTCGTTGAAGTGGAGTTGAAGCAAGATGACAAGATCTGAGCGTTTTCTGCATTAACAAACACACCCAAAAACATCTGACCAATCACATAAAACTTGACGCATTGGCCTGTAGGGAAAAGTTTGGCCCAGGCCTAGTATCAAGAAGGGGCAGACTAAGCTGCATTGCGAACAAAAGGACCTGATTTTTATCACGTAACTAAGTCAATGTGAGCTGATTTTATGTCTTTGGATAGATTTAATGTGGCCCTTTAGGCATGCTTAAAGCAACCATAAAGCTCCCATTGAGAAGGTGGCGCCAAACACACAACAAGTATCTGAAGAAAAAAGAGTAAGACTTTTTATTTACCCCCAATTTGAAAAAGGTTTTGCTCAGGAATAACAAAGATGCAAAAAAAACGAGTGAAGTTATCCATTATAATTCACCGAAGTTGTGCTTTTTTGTCACAGCGGTTCGTGCACGTGAACAGGAAGAAGCACTATTGGGGTTTTAAACCTTAAAGGGTTCAAACGTGTCTGCGAAGCACAACACAACAAAACACCTGCTGCCATGTGTGGACAGGACTCATATCTGAGCATCCTTGATTCAACATGAACATGATTCCCACTCACTTTGACCTTTTCTGACAAAGCCAAAGGCAGTTCTGTTGATTCTGCGTACGTGGGTGCACATGCAGTGGGCATCGGAGAGGTAATAAATGTGGGAGTCAGACCTGCTGTGGCTGCAGGTGTAGACCTGCTGCAGGACACAAAACGGCTGCAGAGAGGAACTGAGCGCAGCCGTTTACAAAAAAAAAAGAAAAGAAAAGGAAAAGAGAGACGTCTGCAGTCTGTGCCCGTCCCCCCACCCACTCCACTCTGCACCCACCCACCATCCCTCCCGCCAGCCCATTGATGTCAGAAAAACCTGCGTTCTTCCCAGAGGAGAGGGAGACCGCTGCAGTTGCCACAGCAAAATAAAACCCTTTCAAATCCCCTCCCAACATACTTTAACAATATTCACCGAAAGGATTGTCTGAGGAGAGGAGAGGGGGAGAGAGGGAGAGAGGGAGAAATTCTGTGACAGAGAAAATGGGAAAAGGGAAGGAGGGGGAATAAGTGAATGAACTGTGCCTGGAAAAGAACAATTCATTTCCCCACCGTTCCCACATATGATTTTGCTCCCACAAGCAAAAACCATCGTAGAAAGTTATGGTATTTTTTTTTACTGAAAAACAACAGGTGGTTCCGAGTATTCGAATACTTCCATATATTTTGATCCTTTTCTGAGTGGAACTTTTCAATCACCTTATTCCGTGAAAACAAGGAACACGAACACCCTAAGGCTTGCCAGATAATCCACGCTGCACTTTTACTTAACGTTTTACAGCTGCTGGTTAAAGCCGTGAACTGACAGGAACTGGTAGCAAAGTGCAGGGTATAGAAAATAAATAGTGCAGAAAATGGTATAAATGTTACTTTCAAGTGGAACCTTTGGGTCCTACTGTACCAAGGACACACTAAATGTAATCTCTGCTTCAAATGCAGGAGGCTTATCTTACACAAATGAAAGATCTTTATCAATAGGAATGAATATTTAACAGCTCTTTATATGCTGATTACCGGTCAAGAGGTCTTGGATGTTAATTGAGCATCGAGGATGCTCACTGTGCCTTATTATTGGAGACAGATACTAACAAGATCCTGTTTTCTTTCCTTCTTAAGATCTAATTATTCCTTTATTCATTATTTTAAATAATTAGTTTGTACTCACTTTGTACAGTAAGCCAGGCCTGGTTGGAGAGAATCGCATCGCTGCTTTCAGACTGGCCGGCTTGACATTCATAGACAGTGTCATCTTCCAGCTGCGCATTTTCAATTTTAAGATGATACTGCCCTGGAGGAGAAAAGGAGCAACATGTAAAGGCTGCTTGTAGAGACAAATGCAGTAAGGTGACCAGACATCCCCGATTTCTGGGGACAGTACCCGTTTTGGATGACCTGTCCCCGATTAAAGCTGTCCCCAAAAATGTCTCCAAGTTTATTGCTTGTGAAGGAGAAAAAGAAATGTTGAGTGTTATTACATGAGCTGGTCATGCTGCTGTTAATAATAAAAAGTAGAAGAAGAGTGGAGCCCGCTGCCTTTAAAAAAGGGTGTTTAGCTGCAAGGGATGCTGGGTAGTTTGGCGGAAGCTGTATGTGTGCATGACTGTTAAAGATGTTCATGGATGTAAAAATAAGTTGTTCTGGTTAGTTGCCCTGTTCAGGTTGTTTAGTTAGTCATGTTTAAAGTTGTGGAGTTAGAGCTACTTCCTGGTGTGTGACGGGAAGTTATTTTCTGTTAAGAGCAGAAGTAAAGTGTGACATCGCCACAACAAACCACCATTGTTCTCGACTGCTATCTAATAGCAAATATGTAACAAGTGATGAAACTGGAACTGCTCTAGTTTTTTCATTTTGTCTTGATAACAAATTTTTTTTATCTCAAAGCTGGAAATGCCCCTGGATTTCATTTCAGAAGTTTTTTTATTCTCATATTTAGAGAGCAAAGCAGGCTAACACTTAACTCTATACTCCTGCTTTTTCAGATAACCTACAGCTGTGCTACAAAACAGTTGTTTCTGCAAAGCCCCGTTTTTCTTGTCTACACAAATACGTCACAAACAAAGCTTTAAAGAGACTTTGGAGAGAATTTTCCTAAATGTTAATTTTTCTCACAAAATCTGGACCTTTGGACAGGAACTGCAAAATATTTGTTTTCAAAAATAACTGAAGCAGCTTGAACAGAGCTTTAGTGGACTTTTATTTTGGAAGAAAATGTATAATGCTTGTCTTAGATTCAACAATGCAATTCTTTACTGTATTTCCTTAAAATATAAATATGATTTATAAACTCTTCCCAATTGAATATATTGGTATATTTTTGTAACAACACAATCATTATTTTCCAATGGTCTGTTTTGTTGTGTTAGGATTATGGAGGGACTTGCAGCTCATAGGAAAACTTCCAATATTCAGTAACTGTTGATATTTGGGTGCTTCATGTTCCTGCAAATAGACAATGTTCCTACGACAATAGAGTAGAAATATTGCATTTGGAGAGAACGTCTTGCTGCTGGCATTATCATTGACATGCAACTTGTTATGAACTGTAAATTTTTAGAGTTTATTTTCTCCTGCAGGAGTTTCCAACGTGGTAAATAAAATCCAATTCCTGATTCAAAAAAGCCGACAGAACAAACCGTCTATTAATTGATGCTATAGACACAGACCCCCTCTCGCTCGATTTCTCCCCTCTCATAGTTTGGCAAGCCAGCGGGGCTTGATTTTGTTTGATGCACTGCCATAACCTGTGGGGATTAGATGCTGCTCAGCGTTTCCCAGCTCCTGATGGCTCACAGCCTCCCCTAACATGGGGAAAAATAGTATCTTGGTCTGACAACCACTCAGACCTAAAAATGCACGTGTCAAGTAAGCTGGCAAGATAATTAACACCAACCAGAAGCAATTTTCACATCTAACTTATCATTGAGTGCAGTGAGAGAGAGATACGCTGAATTCATTAATTACATTCCTCTTTTCTGAAATTACTCACAAATAGTGCAATCAAGTAGCAGAGAGTGTGTATTTATAGCCGAGGAGATGGAGGGTGGCTGAGATGTGATGCGCTTATTTGTCCATTACTCTGAATTTATTTCATCTAGATTAGAACCTTTAACTAAGACTCTGGGACTGAATATATCTACATATGTATACTGGATGCAGTGAACAAAATTTTCTCTTATGCAAAAATGCATTTATGGATGAGCCCCAAAACAGGGGGAGTGCACATCTTACAGTGCTACTCCAAAGCTGGTGAAATGTTGAAAATGTTCGGAGTTTCTGAATAAATATGCATACGTGTCACGCATTACACAATATATGTTCACTTTAAAGTGAAAACATGAAAATGTAATATAAACAGCAGTAACTTCCCACATGGCAAAGTTTGTCTGGCCCATTTCTGGCCCACACTGTACACTAACACAAACTCTGACTTCTAATTAGCATTTGTTTAGTTATTTTACTGATGACAGCTAAAACTGCTGGGTTCCCTTTTTGTCACTAAAAACCGTGATGAGCTAACAAAAGTAAAAAAGAAAATCATTAAAAAGTCAAAACTTTTCTTGTTTGCTCATAAAACTTAAAACAACTCACAGAACCACTTATCAACAGGGAAGCCATCAGACAAAGTTCTCAACAGAAACATCTTTGTTTGTTGTCTGTCTGTCCCTTTATACCAGCTCTATGGTTATTCTGTGATCGGTTCTGATATAAAGCAGTAAGACTGTTTAAAAAGATTTACCACAGAGAAAATGGGGTGAAGTGAAGCTGATTGGTTCACTCCATCTTTCCTGAATCTGCTGATAGGATTCCTGGTTCTTTTCTGTCATCTGGATGATTTGGCTCAGCTCACTAAAAATGAGCCAAATTATCTGGAATCCCAGAAAAAGGAGCAGTAATTCCCGTCACTACCTAAAACCTTTTCTAATTATACTACTTTGCAAAATTCTTTTTAGATCTTTTTGAATCTCCCTCATCTGTGCTGGGAATTGGACTCTGATTGATCCCTGTTCTTACAATCAAACTTCACTCACAGCTGTTTGGAATTCCTCTGAGTGGAAACGCCTGACTTTAAACTCTTCATCAAATTGTTTTGTAATGTTGTGGTTGGAGTCTTTAAGGTGCTTTCATCCCCTGTTTGCCAGTACTTTCCTTTTTTAAAGTTGTATTCAATGAAGAGGGAACACATAGACAAAAAAAAATAACAAAAAAAATCCAACATCCTGGTATTTTTCAGAGCAGGACATTGTTTTAATGTGTCGACTATGCTTCAAATAAAAAAAATTGATAACTTTTCAATAGAAACAAATATGGAATTGGGTATTTTTTTAAGTTAAGCAACTGCATAGACAGAAATTGTCCCCAAATGTCAGAGAAAATGGAAAAGAAGTTAGTTTCATGTTCATGTATTCTGAACTGTTTCTGTCTGACCAGGCAGCAAACTGATTGGCTATCGTTTTATAATGTGAGGTCATATTAAAAAGGTGGCTGAGCTAACATTAACATGCTTTAAAATAACTCTCTTCTTTTGGTGACGGCACACAGACTCTGTTCAAGGCTCATCGTCTCATTAAATGTTTGGCTTTTCAGGTGATGTTCTGTTGCCCAGCATCTGAAAGGATTCCTACTTAAAACTGTCCCTAATTAAATCAACATAAACACGGATCACACCAGTAGCAGCGTATTGCACTTGTCTTGCACAAAATGATATTGACCATGTTGCTGTCTCCAGTGGATTCCCTGACAGCACCCCCACACTATCGGCCATGGCTGTCGAGTTGAGTCGTGACGAGCTCATCCCCTGACAACATGAAGGCTAGTGTCCGTTAAATACAAAGACTGAGAAAAAAAGATAACAGAAATCAAAAAGTCAAATAGCATGGCATTTTTGTTTTTTGACAAACAAATGATATGGCTTCTTTGTTAGAGCAGATATTACAGTAAATTTAAGTAAAAAAAAGACATCTCTTTCCACAGCCAGCTCTTATGGGAGGACTCTAAGTGTTTCAAGGCCAGCTGAGGGACATACAACTTTCAATCTGCAGGTTGGAATGCTCAGTTCAAATTATTTGCTCAGATCTGTTCTTTTTTTTTCATGGTCGTTTACATTAGCGTTGAAATGCGACCTCGATTAGAGTGCAGTGTAAACTATTTACAGTTCTGAGAACCGCATGCTCAGAAGATGTGACATCACACATCTTGTGTTTAGGAAGTAAATATGCATGCTTCCCATGTTAGCATTGTGTCGCGTCCTAGCAGGTTTCCTCCCAGTCGGACATGCCTGGAACAAATCCCCATGGGGGGCGTCTCTATCACCCTTTTTACAAGGGAGAGTCCAGCTACCCTCAATCCACAATTTTGTTCCAGAAGATTTTTTGGTCACTACCTCAAGTTTGTGACCACAGGTAATACTACAGAATCTGCAACATTCTGTAGGTTCATCTCATGCCCAAAATTTTTAAGAATATTTGCAAGTTCTGTAACTTTAAAAAAAAGATGCCCATGGCAAAAACAATAAATGACTTCATACAGTTCAACGTTATTGTTTCTATCAGCAAGCTTTCCTGTTATCAAGTCTGATCCATGATGTACAAACAAGTTCTACCTGAAATTATTTCCCCACAAAATACATCAAGGCTTCCTTAGTCTCAACACAGTGTGACAGCTGTGAACTGGCTGAAGGCTTTTGTTTTCTTTCTTTTTTCTTTTCCTGGTACCCCTATACAAAATCTAGTAAAATAATTTTACCAGTAGAAAGAAAGAAATCATTTTAAAACTGAGATAAGGCATGCTTCTGTTGCCAGACAGTGGTTTGAAAATCCACGGATTGAATAAGGTTTTATGATAGTTCAGAGATAATAATTGTGTACAATATGCTAAACATGATGAAATGTGTGTTCATTATTAATTACATTTTTACCCAGCTGACTGGCTGCAGGCCAGGTAATAAAAGCAAATCACTGCTTGTGGGCCACTCGTTGAAAATAGATTAAGAACGACGCACATTCATGTTTTCTTCCCTTGAACAAGCTGTTATCAGTTCATCCGTGTGTGTGTGTGTGTGTTTTTTCTTCTTTAAATAAGAGCGACTGCATGCTGAACTCCTGCAGCAGATCCAGACTCGTGTCAGTCCACATTTGCATCATTTCTTCAGCTTGGGAAAACAAAGTGGGCTACATTTATCCTAAGTGTGTGTTGAAATCAGTGCTGCCCTCTCTTGTGTCTGTAAATGGTTGATTTCAGGCTCTCTTTTTTTTAATATAAAGCATAAATAAACATCGCTGATGGTGACAATCAGTGAAAACTGGTGGCCTATCAAGTGTAGTCAAGTGTCATCCTAAATGATTTTGCTCTTTCTGTGCAGCGTACAGTGATTGCATACGTCCGTCTGCAGTTTCTTTTCCTGGAAAATGTGACTGCCCTGACGAATATTTTATTCACGACTGAGTGGATGAGTGTTCGCTAGATCATGTGTATTCCAGGCCTGAAAAAAAATTAAAAGGGTGAACTTGTTAAAAAATTAAATCTGTTTCTGCTGCAATGTATCATATATACCAGAACAAATCACAAATAAATAAATAAGTCAATATAAATCCTTCAGTGCTAAATATTTCCGCAGATATTTGAACTCTGTTCAGTGTTGATGTTTCACACATTTGTGTCTGGACTGTGTCCGTGTCCAAATAAGCAACAGTGAAGTGTGCAGCAACAGATGCTTCTCTCAGATTGCCTTCTAATTGGCTGTTACCTTTTATAGACTGTGGCACATTTTGTGCACTTTTATTCATTTTTGTCCTCTGCCACTTTTTACTGATTTGGTGACATTTTGGTTGCTCAAATTTCTTTTTATCTTCATCATTATGGGTGAATGACAGCATAAAGTAAATGTTCCATCTTACATGTAACCCACGTTAGAATGCTCAGATACATGACCAGTTCCTGTTTTGTGCACCGTAAGATGCTTTTTGAGGTAACAGTGGTATTTCATGACTTCATATGTGAGCTCTACGTGTTACAGGAAGTCATAAATTTGTTAAGCTAATTTATTGGGTTTAACACACCTTAAAGTGATGGTTCAGATGTTTTGAAGTGGAGTTGTAGAAGGTTATGAGCAATAAAAAACATCTTACATGCTGTAGGTATTTCTTTGAATAACCTCAGTTTAATTCTAACCAGACAGATGAGCTAACGTTTAGTGCAAAGTGGGGCCAAGTCCAAACGAATTGTTGATTTCCTGCAAATGTTTTTTTTTTTTAACTTCAGACTTTACTAACTAAGAGTTTGTTTCTCATGATTATTTCAGCTAAAATATTATAGTTATTCCTGCAGAAACTGCCTTATGCTGAACTAGACACTATCATAGTGAACTTGCTAACCCAAAAATGCAGAACCAAACTTACTTAAAAACTTGAGATTCAAAAGTAAAAATTAAACAACTAATTTCTTTTTGAAAATGAAAACAAAAAGCCAACAATGAAGCAATTCTCGGGACAAACCCAGAGGGAGCACATAACACATATCCACAGAAAACTAAACAAATGATAAAGAACAGTGACAGAAGTGCTAAGTAGCTGCAGCTTTTGCCATTTGAGCTTAAATATTCTTAGAATGCTACATTTTATGTTTTTAATGGTTTATTTAGAAACGTTTGCATGAAAAGTTGTGAAATGTTTGAGACTGGAGTTGCAGGTCCAACTCAGGCAAAACATTATCCCATCAGTCCAGTTAAAAGTGAAGTCTTATCCTCCAAACTGCTGCTGTCCGAAGACCTATCTACAGCAGGTAAGATATTAATTGTGCACAACCTTTCTAAAAAAAAATGCGGTTCAAAAAAAATCGGAGCTATTGCTTTATTGCTTATGTTCTACCTGAAAGTTTAGTTTTTTATATTCTTCCACCTATAAACTAAAAACCTTTTTTTTTCTTTTATCTTGACAAGTTTTGTGGCAATTGTTTTTATTTTTCTGACCCACTTTAATTCTTCTAGATTTATGTCACATCGGTCCATCAATTCCCTCTAGGCTGTGCACCATTTTATTATTTTTATTTTTTTGAACTCCCTGTTTACCTCTTTTTCCAATCATGCTGTAGCGTGGGAAGCCCGGCAGGCTTCTCTGAGGTCCCAAAAGGAGGCCATCTTTCACCCACTGCACAGTCCCTGAGGCCCTCAGGACCTCACACTTCAACACAGCTGTGGCTCCCATCTGCACAGTCAGGTTCCTGGGCTCAGTCCTGAACGCCTGCTGGGCACATGTGCCTGCGGGGCAGAGTGGAAGAGGGAAGGAATGTGATCGGAGATAATGTAGAAGAGATCGAAAGGAACGAGGACCCACCGTGTGGAAAGAAGCGTTAGCGGAGAAATAAATGAAGCCGATAGAGCACGACATAAACATTCACCACGGGGATGCGGTCCTGTGATCTTTTGTCTGAGAAGCCCCCCACCACCGCCCACCCATTGTGTGTGGCCACATTATTTATCCTGGCATATGTTTTATTGATGGCAAACTGCAGTGATACGGCTCTGAAAATGAGTCAATAATGTAATTACGGTAAATTAAATCTCCCCTCGGCCATGTAGATAGAATCCAGGGAGGGGTGAACTAAGAAAGAAAGCACAAAAAGCAACGGGTATCAGAAACCTTATTCACCTGTAGTTTTTCTTCAATGTCATGGCCCCACTTGCTAATTCCTCCTGGGAAGAGTAATGATTATTACTTTAATCCCCCTTGTTTGTCATACGAAGTGTTGGTCATCCTTCACCCAGACGGTGAAGGGAAATTCATTGGTTCAGTGCGTTTGAATCAGAAAGGTAACCTTAAAAGCAGGCCAGCCATCAGTCCATTAACACTCAGTTTGGGATTATATGTTTGCCTGTATACAACGGTTTAGGATTAAATTCTCTTCTGAGAGCCAAGCACAAACACTTGCTCCAATTAGCTGCTAATATCAAAGCGCGAGTCTTGTTTTGAACAATGCCCTGCAGAGGAGCCGGCCCTGATTCCACCGGGTTACTTAAATCCTGACCTTCGTTGAAGCAATGACCAAGTTGTTTGTGAAGCGCACGCTCTATTGCATCTGACAACATGAGTGAGAGGCGGCGCTCTCAGATCAAGGCTGATCCAGTCACCTCACGTCAAATATGAAGGGCAAGATCGGCCATTACAGAAGGTGCATACAAACAAACAGAAAAGCCTTTTTTGCATCCAGTTTACATAAATGAATACTCCACAGTGATCTAAAAAGGCTGCGCTTATCTTAAAAAAAAGAAAACAGAATGTCAGTTTGCAGTGATATCCCCTTTTTATGTCTTAACGTGCAGCTTAATCAACTAAATCTTTGAGTTTTAGATTATTTTGTAACTTAAGAGACTATCAAATTTGAAGAGGTCAGTTTTTTATTTGGAGCCCAACCTTTGTTGTGTCTCAGTATTTTTTCACTATTTCCCATAACTGACTGTCAGTTATCATGATTAAACAAGTGTTTCTTTCAAAAGATTTGTTCCTAAAAGGCAGCAGAGCTAGTTTAGCACTCTTAGGGCCTGATCTACTAAATGTTTGCATGTATAAAAAGACATGCAACCCCAAGGTAATCTACCAACCATGCGCTCCGAGGAATGTGTCTGTCAAATGAACACATTTGCCAAGGAGTTTGCTGGAAATTCCCTGTTTTTCTCCATCTTGTTGGCTTAATTTTGTTAATTGAAAGGGTAGCCTGAAAAGCATGTTGTCGCTCAGAACATTGTTTTATTAATTATCCTAATAGTCCTTCTTAACTTTATTCACATCTTGCTTTACTGTCTAATGTTAACTGGGTTTTGTGCTGGTAGTCTGGAGCTGGTGTCTCTCTTTCTGTTTTCTATCCTAGTGCTTGTAGTACGCCACTTTAAAGATCCTGATTCTGTGTAGTAATTAGATTTGTTTTTTCATTCTTGTGCTCTTTATTTCTCACTCCTGCTCTGCTTTTTGTTTACCTCAGATTGTGCCACCTAATCTTTTCCTGCATATCCATAATCCAACACTTTTTATTAGTTGTCTATAGTTTGCTTGTGGCATCAGTATTTTTAGTTTGTGCCATCTGTAGATTTCTTTTTTGCACTTTTGTTTACTGTGTATTTTGTCTCTGCATTTTCCTGTGGTTTTGTGTACCGTTTGGATTTCTGGATTTCTTTGTTTCTGTGAAGTAAAGCTTCCTATTTCTTTTTGTTTTAAAGCCGAATCCTGCCTGCGCCTCCTGCCTTTGTGTCCTCCCTCTCTTCAGAAATAACATTCACTTCGGCTATTTTTGCCCGTAAAAATGTAAATGCAGTTTTATTGGAAAATGCAAAAAGTTGATACCTCTGCAGGAAATGTGTCTGTTGTTTTCCCTTGCTTCTGGCCACAAATAACCTCTCTCTGTCAAACTGACATCAAACACAATTTAAATCAAGCGGTTCAGATACAGAGGAACTCTGTACAATTACCAGCTAATATCCTTTAATTATTCAGTTCTGTGGTTTTTTTTTATGGTGAATGTTTGTAATTATCACACTGGACAATCATTGTAATCAGTTTGAAACATGCTTTTGTTAAGTAAACAAAGTAAAGTTAAAGTCTCTTACGCTGAAATATACCTAGGGTCTTTTTCTTTCACCTGTTCCTGAGTAAAAAAAACAAATCAATGGCTCTCCTAACATTTAATGGAATCTCTTCATGCCTCCTTTTTTAAAATACTTTGAGCGCTGTGGGGTGGGGTTCTCAGTGGCTCTGGCTCTGCTTTCAACAGATGCCTTCAGATTATTTGAAGTTCGGAGGCTGGATGAACACCTCGGACTCTTTGTCGTGTTCTTTGTAGTCATTTCAGCTTCTGCCCCGCTGCTGCGGTGGAGTGCTGTTGCCATGCGGTGGGTGTGATTGGTCTGCAAAAATGTTTAGGTGGGTGGTAAGTGTCAAAGCAGCGTGAAAGCCGGAATGCAGGTTTTTTTTTACCAGCAGAACATTGTGTTGTAACAAGATGTACAACAATAAGAGGTTACCAGCAGTAATGTTACACAACAGAGTACTCTGCCAGAACCAGACGCGTTTCTTTTATTTGAGATGAGAGCAAATTTTTACTTTAGTTGTTCTCGCTTTTACTTTATTCTTCCTTTTAGATATCACTTTATGGCAGCAAATTACAGGTACGTTTCAGTAGAAATAATTGTTTTTGAGCAGTGATATTGTGCAGCTGTCAGTGGTCAAAGTCATAAAGTTGATTGATGTAGACCACCAATAGTTCCACTATTCTTTAGTTTTTAGCTTTTAGTGGTTAGATGATCGAAAGGTCCTGCAGTCAGGACTGTTTCCGCTCCTGCTAAAAAATAACCTGAAACAATAGCTATAATCAGGGTTTATGTCCAAAACAATAATCTTTTACCATTCCATAATTTAACAGTAATGAGGTGGTTTGTCTTGCCAGATTCGGCAGGTTTCCACCCAACTGAGCTTAGTTTGAAGAAGCTGCGCTGGAAAAAACATCTTTAAAATTTGGGCTGCTTTTCACTACATTTGGCAGGTTTTTAGAAAATATTCACAGGAAAATAACATCAAAATGTCAAGTGTCACCGTGAAATGGTATTGGTCAATGTCAACTGTGAACACCACCAATGGGGAAGAGAATAACAGTATCTCTCTCCAACTCTGTATTTTCAGAGCTACAATAACAAATCGTAAGTACAGTATCTGATTCAAGCGTTACGTGTCTAGTGAGGAATTTTGTTATTATTTTGACATTCTAAAAACAATAACATTCCAATGTGTATTTTTGCATTTGTTTGATTTATGTTACAAATATTATTTTCAATCAATCTCACTGCCAATTCCTGTTTAAGTACCTTGAAACCGATTACAGGCATGTTTGTACAAAGAAATATAGAAGAGAAATAAATTGTATAAGGTTATATTTACAATTCATATTAGTAGGCTTGTGATAACGTGTTTTTTAGGTTGCCAAGACAACATGTACTTGAAAAGTGATGAAGGCTCATCAGTTTGGTCAGAATTGATTTTTACAAACTGAGGTTGTTCAAAGAGTTATCCTTTAGCTAATCTTTCTACAGAACACAGTATCAGTAACTTAGGAGTTATTATTTAAAGTGAAAATTACGCTTCAAGCTTGTTGTTTTTTCTCTCATTCAGCTGTATTGTCTGAAAATAGATAGGACTTGAAAAGGCCATGGTTGCAGTGATGAAAGGTAACATTTATTCTCTTACCCCAAATGAAACACAGAAAGGGAAGGGTCATAGGAGGCACAATCCACGATGACAACAGCTTCATTTCTCCACTGCCACCAAACCTTCAACAACCCCAGAAGAACCTTTTAAAAAAGCACAGATTAAAACACACTTATATTACACAAATGTAAACTCCAGTCAAAAATAATCAGGTATGTTCAATTATGAGACAATTGTTTTAAAGCCTTGCTTTAATCAGCACAAACCTTAAATTCTAAAGATGCTCAGAAGAGGGCCCAAGACAATTATGATGCCATTTTAAAGCAACTTTAATCCTAAAATATTTATAAATTTTTACATTGCTGTCAGTTTCACATTACATTGAAACACTGGCACCACTTGTCTAAGGGCTTTCTACAACAGGTAAGATACTAACTATTCACAAACTATCACGCTGAATTGACCCTTGAAACCATCTGAAAGCGATAGCTGCATGGGAATGGTGGAAAAATAAATAAAATATAGGCAAACTGTATAGCAGAAAGAAAAACTAATGCTTCCAACAGTGTTTAATGTTTGGTTTTACACCAAGAATATTCCGTTGCCTAAAATCTAAAACTGAGAGTATCAGTAATTGTATGCACCATTTTAAACGTGGAGGCGTAACAACCAGTAGGTTAAATTCTGTAATGACACCATCTTCTGAGAAACGAGTCATTTTTAATGATTGTTTCAGTGCATATTATTTTTATTCACAAGTTATTTTACCAAGCAAGTAAACACATCTGATTATTTTTTAAATCACAACGCGCTCTTGTTGCACATTCAGAAAAAGAAGCATCTGTGTCCCTGGCATCCAAAAGTGTGAGCAGAGACTGACTTCTGTGACCCATAAGAGAAGCTCTGTGAATTTTAAGTCATGGTGTAATCGCTTCAATTTATCTGCTGCAGGAGTGGAACAAATAATAGTGATTAACTTAATTGAAAACTACATATTTTCTCATCTGAATAGACGAAATGAATTGGAGGCAACTTGCTTTTCGATCTCCTCCCCTCCCCCAAGTCGATTAGTTGCACTCCAACAGACTTTGATAAGAATTAACTCACTCTCAGTTATTATTTGCTCTCGAAACATTTGTGTCTTTCAAAGCCCACCGGTTTAGGCTTTAAAGACACACACACACACACACACACACACACACACACACACACACACACACACACACACACACACACACACACA
>JAVKLF010000042.1:11840135-11852598 GCA_034783495.1 Millerichthys robustus
TCATCGATATGTTTTTATGACACTATAGACAAAGTATAAATTTATTATTGTTGTCTTATTGCATTCATCAGATTTTATGACTATAGTTTAATCAGATAAGATTCTGTTCATACATAAGATCTGTGGTGGCTGGTGGTGATATTTGTAGTGTCGGATGACAGATATATATGAAACATAATACATATAAATATTTAGATTATTGGTAAACTAATTCCGTATTGGCTTTTTGTATAAATAAACCATCATTAGGATTTTAGTCTAGTTTTGTTTAGTTCAACTTAAATAGTTCTGCAAGTTCCAGCTCAAGGACTTAATTTAGTTCTAAGATCTGAATGAACCGAGAGGATTACATAACAAAATTTTGTAGGAAAAAAAAACGTTATTTCAGTTACTTTCACATTTTAAGGCAGCTATGACATTTGCATATAACATGCTATATTTTACAGAGTATTACCAAGGATGCTGGCTCAGGATCCTTCATTTAACTGAAAACATTGCCCGTCTGACAGCAAGGATCATGACATTCAATGTCAGCTGTATAAAATACAAATAAAACAGTATTGCTGTCTGTATGTGAGACATGAAAGATCAGCAGCAACAAAAAAAATGACATCTTCCAAATGAAGTGCTTGAGACACATTATAAGGATAAAATGACAAGAACACTATAAAATAACGAAAATGGTGGAACAAAGTACAACAAGTGATTAAGTTTTTAAAGTGTAGGTGGAAATTCACTCACAATATTTTAGTAAATACAATAACACTGACTACATGATTGGCGGAAAAGCCAATGTTCGACTGGCAACACACAAGAAGAGAGGCTGACAGCATTGTGGAGCTCTAAATGCAAAAACAAGCAGCACAGCCATCAACAGGGCAGCAAAGAGAGAGGGTGAGGAAGATAAATGGAGGTAAATGGGATGTCGAAATGTCAAAAGAGGATATCAAATTTTGGCATTACTCACTGGCATTATGAATGGTTTTAACCAATTGTCTAAATCTGTTTTTAAATATACTTAGCACAAGAAATGAGGAAATTTGTGTTTGTTAGATTATTTTTTGTTGTAACAATGCTTTTTGGCAATAAATCTTGTGCTGTTAGAAAGCCTGTTAAAATCCCTTTTAAATGGTGCCACATTTGTAAGGAACATGCATTTGTGGGATGAGCTGTAGAGAGCTGATGTGGGTTGTACACATGAACAATTTACCAAATCTTCTCTGCCAAACAGCTTATTTTGTTGTTATTATAGACACTTGTTTGGAGCTTCTGGTACACCCAGGTGCTACCAGTCAGGTGCCCAGTATAAGATTTATTGCCAAGAAACATCATGAAAACACAGAAATAATCTACCAAACACAAATGTCCTTACTTTTTGTGCTTCTTTAGATGCTTTAAAAACAAGTCTTACTTTTTCAATAATCACATGTCAAATCAAATGTAGATTCACAATCCACTGCTGAAGTTGTAATCATAAGAATCTTGGGTTTAAATTGAATGTTTGTTTTTTTTTCCCCTGAACGCAATCTTCTGTGTTTGGTACCTCTAAAACACTTGTTGAGATGGTCATGTCTTCATGGGGTCTTCAGTGCATTTGATCATTCCCAACAAAGACATAGGAATAAAAAAAAACAACAAAGATGGATTGTAATGGTTTTATCCTCCTTTATCGCTTGCTGAAGTAACTTTGCTCCAGCCCAACAGGGGTGTTGAACTGGTTCCTCTCCGCCACATGTCACAGCCACTCTTTGGTCTCAGGAGGTCAGTCATTTCTGCCAAGGCTGAGCTCAGGGGAATAGAAGCAGCAGGAACTTTGAGTTGAGCCCAAAGCGGCTCTTTCTCACCCCGAGACGAGTGATCACTTCAGTAGGACTAAGTTATGCTAATGCATTCATTTCCAAAGCACCATGATTATTTAGAGTTCCTTACTAACTGTTTTAGATTTTGCCTGCTTGCTGCTTTATGCAAAGATGCTTTTTCCCCCTCCTCCCCAGTGCTCCATTGGCACTGCGCTTGTCGAGTTGAGGGAGATAAGAGAGGAGAAAATTCAAAATTCTTTGCACTTATTTTAATGTGCCCTTGATGTGTGAATAAATGCAAATCAAAGGAAAAGTGTCTGCTTTTCCCTCCAGGATTTATTGATTGTTGTAGTCATGCAGAATGACAGTGGAGCAGAAAAGAGATGATGATATGTTATAGAATACACTAGATCATGTCTATTATTACCCAGTCTCTCTACATTCCCTATGATTTACTGTAAAAGGTTACCCAAAAAAGCCAAACTAATACAATACATGCAAACTTTATTCCCTTCTCTTTGCCTTGGAACAAAATCTTCTTGTAGGCTTGTTTTGTCAGCTTTGATGTCTACTTTCCACCTGGATCTCTGCACGTTGTCTGAGATGAGGGGGTGCCCTGGTCTGGGTGTGGTGCTCCTCCTGTGAAGCATGTGTTTGTGAGGGATATCAGAACAATGCCAGACTGAATATGTTAGAGCAAATTCCCTCTAATCCTGAGCACACTGTAATCAGAGGAGACTGGGCTGCAGACCACTGTGACCACACAAACACATGCCAACGGTTGGCTGCATTCACCAAAGGTGGTGCTGATACAGGTGGTGTTAAAACAACTATGGTGAGATTCGAACATATGTAGGAATTTTGACGACATAAAGCAAATAAATCAAACTGAAGGGATAGTTCAGGTTTTTTGGAGAGAGCTTCTTTGTAATGATTATGAAGAATTATCATCACACCTGTTGTACAAAGCACATCGAACAGTTTAAGTTTGATTAAAAAAAAGAAAAAAACTATTTTACTCTGATCAGATTAATGAGCTAAGAGTTTATCTGAATATGGCCAAAACCAAAGTGGATTGCTGGCAACCAAAAACAACTGAAATCTCATGTGAACAATGCTTTTTTTGTTTTTGCAGCATTGTCAGTTTCACATTACACCATCGTTTGCACTGAATTTTATGGTTATTTGAAAGTTCTGACGATAGGAGCAGCAGCTGCAGCACTTCCAGTACAGCTGGGAGCTTCCTGTAGGAATGTCAAACTATTCCTGCCAGAATGACTGTACTGTGAAAATGATGGCAGTATAAAGCTTTATACCACAATGTACTGCATTGCTGTAGGTTTTTTTTTATCTTGAGTTGTTTTAAAATGGTAGTAATCCACTTTGGTCTTGATCCAGCTTCAACTAGCTATTAACTCAGTCACAAATAAACACCATTTCTCTATATTTCCACAAAACCATATTTTAAAAGAATTAAACTATCTTTTTAGGGCAGGGGTGTCAAAATCATATTCACTGAATGCCACATGAACGTTGTAATAAACTTTTAAATTTACAAATTGTAAGTGGGAAAATCTCACTTCCCAGTAATACTGGGACGCACCGAAAGTAGCCGGAAAAATTTCAGCTAAATTGAGAAGTTAAATAGCTGCTGGCTACAAACTACTTTTGAATCCAGTGCACCTCTACCTAGTGGTGTGATGCCATCACTTTGCATGTAAAATAAATAAAATGTATATAGGGAAATGTAGTTTATTGTCAATGCTACCTTTAAAGCAGCATGCGTTTATTTTAAAGACATTTATACATCTTCGAAGCTCTCACAGGCTACATAAAATGCCACGGTGGGCTGCATTTGGCCTGCGGGCATTGAGTTTGACATGTATTTTTAGGGGAAGGAACTGAAGCAGTGAGTAAAAGATGCAGGAAAAAGAAAACTAAGTGGTCGTTAAAAATCAGATAAAAAAAAACAACAGGTTAAAAAAGGAATTCTAAATGTCTGCAAGGATTTGCAGAGAATTTCTTTTGGGAAAAATGAGAGCACTTTTTAGAGGTGCTACAGAGATCATCATCTGTAGCATTGATTACAATAACCCCCCCCCACACACACACACACACACACACACACACACACACACACCGTCATTCATCCTCAATATATTCCACCACCTGTTTCCTTTCAATAGCCTCGACATACGTGAGTGAAATCTAGGAATCTTTATTCAGCACCACAGCTGATGCAACCTCATACAACCTGCCCACCCCATCACCCGCCTACACAGATACCACAAACAATCCCCTGTGGATAT
Organism: Millerichthys robustus; assembly: GCA_034783495.1. NCBI lineage: Eukaryota > Metazoa > Chordata > Actinopteri > Cyprinodontiformes > Rivulidae > Millerichthys > Millerichthys robustus. Next base: position 11,844,244 of record JAVKLF010000042.1, read on the forward strand.
CTCAGTGTCTCATCTATTAGGAGGTGAAAGTAAGAAAGAGGATGAATAAAAAGCTCTCTGTCACCTAAGACGTCTTGTCCATGTGGTTTGTTTCTTTTTCCCCCACGGCTGAATTGATACGGCAAGTCAAGCGCTTCACTGATGGAGAGATTGTCAGCCTCGAGAGGATGCAGGCACACTGATTGTGTGTGCGTGTTGTCATGTCTAAGCTGTGTTTTGCGGTTTGCTCTATACAACGCGGCTATCTCAATCTAAAGATTACACCTGCTCAATTGGGGTTTGTTTTTATTTTATCTATTTTTTTTTTTGTGTTGCTTTCCTGGAACCAAGGAGAAATTGTATCACAGATTAAGCTCCAGCCATTTCAAAAACAATCCAACCGGCGATGAGCTTTGGGTTAATCTTTACATTCTTAGGTCTTGGGCGTGAAAGCAGTAGGCTGGCTGCCATAAAGTAGCACAGATTAAAACATAATGTTAAATGCCTTTTAAAATAAAAGTGTATACTCAGAGGATTTGTGGAATAAAAAAAACCCCACCAACTCTTACGCTGTCTGCAGATTTCTCTTAGAGAACTAAGTGGTAAAAGCTTGAGCTTATCTGAATAGAGGTGAAGGACTGATGGTGGGGGGATTCAAAAGCAGCAAAAGCCTCTTATGAGTGAAGATCTTCCATAAACAGAGGATACTCATGTCCACACAGCCCGGTTATAAACTGTCAGGCTGGAAGTCGTTTTGCTCCTTCTGGCCCAGATGCTGGCCTAATTCCTGCTGACCAGCTAAAAAAAGCCAACGGCCATTTTATTTTATTTTTTATTTTTTGTTCAGAGTTGATTTTAAAACCTGACAGAGTCAGAAGACCCCCAACATGAAACACAACATAAAGGGTAGGATATCGCTGAATGACAACTTCTGTATTGTTACTTTTAATATGTGCATCTCTATAAATGAATACAGGGAAATGTAGACATCAAGCAAGTAAGAGACTGAGATCCCCAACAGGGGGTGGGGGGTAAGCCACAGGGAAATTATATTTGCTGTTATAGCACTAATGAACATCAACACAGGGGCTGAATAGAGATAAAAACTACATTTTCCTTTTCCCTTCCTGACCTCCCGCTGAGAATCAGAGGCTTTAATTCTCCCCGGTGATCTTGGGATGTTCCAAACAGCTCCAGTGAATAAACAAGATTACCCATTTGGACATGGCAGTAAATCTTATCATATTGGGAGCAGAGGACAGCGATTGTGTGACGCTCACCAAAGCAATAAAGGTGACACGGGTTGAAGAAGCGATGTTTGCTCAAATAAGTATTGTTTCTTTTTTTTGTTTTTGTGTTTTGGATTTGACACTCTGCAGTTGTTCTTTGTTTTTGCTGATGTTTTACGAGTCGTGCCAACGAGACGGATCGATCGTCTAAGACATGAAGCATGTTATGTGTCTTACATTATTCTTTGGTAGATAAAATTCAAGGCAGAATTTGTAGGAAGGCTTCATTATACAACCAATCATTTTTCTGTTGCGCTCTCTCAAAATGTGAAGTCCTAATACAACGAAACTCTCTAAAGGTTACTGTGGGTAAAAGTATATTTATTATATTTAATAAGTGACATGATACACTGTGACTGACAGCCTGTGTATAAGTTGGTAGGATCTGAAGGCAGGAAATCTGTATTTAGGGTACAGCCATACATGTCTCTGAAAATACAAAATAACTGTTCTATAAAACAAACATTTTGGCTTCAGTTATAAACAGTAGAGCCCCTTCAACCTTTTTATTAATATAAATGGACCATCTGATGAATCATCTTAAACAACTCCAGGGGTTAAAAAGAATTATGCATAGCAATTTAATTAACACTGTTTGCAAAGGCTCCTGCAAGCTTAAAAAAGATGGACAATACTTTTAGTCTACCATTTTAGTTACTATTATTACTACTACTTTAGTCCAGGTCTTCAAAATAATGGATGAAATAAAGAGTATGGAAAAAGATTTGTGTTTCTAGACTTTGTTTTTTATCTAAAGCTAAAAATCTGTTTGTCTAAAAATAAATAGCTCAAACAACAGAATAATAATCCAATAAACTGAACATAAAGTATAATGCAAATGTTTTAAAGTAAGCCATATGTTTTTTTTTGTATTTGCCATGCATAGGTTACTTACTCTGAGCTACAGGTTGCCTTAACCTTTAAAGATTTGCTGGTAGCTCTGGCACGTTCAGCGTACTCCATGAGTGGCGGGAACATCTTTGCTGGATTATTCCTGTAATGCAAAATAATGTTTGCATGAATTACTATGAAATTAGAATAGATTTATTGTTGTTAGAATTTGATCATGGTGTCAGGAGGTATTGGACCTAGGAATGCAGACATACTCGAGTAGTAAATATTCATTTAAAACAAAAAAACAAAGCAGCAACCTACCCCAAACCGAACTAAGACTGGCATGTGAGATTGGGCAATGCTCCCCTGACCAGAGAGCTGCTGCAGAAGGGATAACTGTGAGCCAGATTAATGAACTAAATCACAAACACCTGAGCAGAATGAAAAAATGGGAGCAGGTGAGAGTGGGAGTGGCAAAGTTGAGGATAAGGAAGACTGGGTTGATACATTATGAATCGCAGAAAACACAAGGGAGAACAAAAACTGATCACAATAAAAACTTGAAAAAATTGAACTAAAGTTGCAAAAGAAAACTCAAAGACAGGTCAGATAAACAACACAAGTAACAAAAACAACAAAAAACAAAACAGCACAATCGCAAGTTACGGATAACACAGCGTAAACATTGACCAAAGACGGAAACTAAATGTGATCTTAAACTCAACGACAAATAAAATGTAAACAAAATACACACAGTGGTGGTAGGGCAGCCAACACGGGACAAGAAAGTCACAGGTTTGGTTCCCTGTTGTTCCCACACATTGTGGTGTTATTCAGCAGGACATCCAATCCCCAAATGCTCCCCAGGCATACAGTGTTGACCACTGTTCCACTTTGGTGTATCTCACCTGGGAAGGGTCAAATACAGAGCATAGTTTTCATCATTGTATGGAAACATTCACTGATGACAAAACTCAGCACATTGTTTTTTGTATTATATTTTCACTTAAAATGACAAAACGAGGTAAAAGCTGCAGCAATTCGAAGCTATTGCACAGTTGTGAGTTATAGTGAGCACTTCTGCAAAATGTCATACTTGCATCACGAACTGAAGTTTTTTTTCACTTATCTGATGTACTAATACTCTAAATACTCAAAACCAAACTGAAAACAAACCATGACAGTAATCGTCTAGTTGTTTGCTCATCAGTTATGTCAGAATTAATCTTTTTTTCTACAAACTACAGTTGTTCAAATAGCTTTCTACAGCAGGTAAGATTGCAACTATTCATAAAGTTTCCCTCAAAATTCTACTTCCATAATTCTTAACCCTCCCCCTTAAAACTCAAACAGGAGCTTTACTGTAAATCACACACAGCAGACGGGGTGGGAGCCTGTTGTCAATGAGCAGCCTTGGACCAGATTAGCGTGACAAAAACAGGCGCTGGAGGGCGGGGCGTGATGGAGGTCAGGGTGAGGCAGACGCACCAGTCTGCCTCAGACACGGAGGCGGCTGGTGACGCCACAAGCAGGTTAGTCAGCGAGTCGTTCCCGATTCCATCATGAATGTGATGATGAACGCTTGCGACTGAGATGATGGTAAACAGTTTTATGGGACCATAACCACTAAATAAGGTGATTACAGCAGCAAATGTAAGAAAGGCGGGGTGTGTAAGGAGCCCAGGCAAGAAAACATCATTGTGCTGTAGTCGTACATGACAACAACAGTGATAAAGGATTTAGGGCTTAAGGAAGCAAAGAGATGTGGGACTTGTGACCAACCACAATATGTTAGACATGTACATGCAAAAAAAAAAGATTAGAAGAAGAAAATATCTGCAGCATCCCAAACCACACACACACCATCCACATAAACACTCAGTGAAATTGACTTGATATGAGGATGACAAAAAATAGCAAAAGAGGGATTTTTTTCCTTTCTCTATCTCTGAGCAGACGTTGGTCTTCTCAAATCCCCGTGTATCTCATGTAAAATCCGTGTAATGTGGATTAAGACCTGTTGAAACACATATATATGGTTATATCACAGGATTGGGGCAGACTTCTTCCCCAAATCCTAAGTTGTTTGCTCATTATTAATGCAGATGGTCTACGAAATCAGTATGTCAATAGACATGTCTACAAAGATGTAGGTATTATGGCCACTGTCATTAAAAATAAATTATTTTATAAGAACATAAAATATTGTTTTATTTTCCTCAAGGTGTTTACTGTAGTTTGATTTGTCTACATCAGCAGCTTTGACAAGCCAGACAAAAACAGAGACTCTTTTATGTTTTTGAACAAAAACAACACTTTACTGCACTGACAAAAAGGAATCAGAATGAAGATCAAACATATAATGAAGGTTTCAGGTCCTTCCACAGCATTTTGATTGGATTAAAGCTGCATTTTGAAAGTTGGGGTCTTTAAATTTAGTCTATTCTGGACTTCACAAGCCAAGTTTTAAGCTACCAGTTAAGAACAAGAACAAGTGTGAAGAAGCAAAGCATTTTAAATGCAGGGAGTGTCAAAAGTCACAGGACACCCAGTGAATAACCCAGTTCTGGCTCACACAAGGTAGAAAATGCTCAAACACTCGGCCCAGATACTGCAAAGAATGACCCAGATATTGTTTGCCAGAGGTGGTCTATTGGGTCAGTATAAACCACAACCACAAATAAACCAAACCTCAACCGGGCCAGTTGTGACATGTCATCTTAAAAACAGCGCCATCGTTGCCAGACCTGGCCCACACCTGGTTGACAGACCACTTTCCATACCAGCACTGGTAGCTTGACACCACCTGCCCCACACCTTTTGCTATGTGGGACAGGACACCGTTTTATGTTAGTAAGGCTGAGATGATGATCTGAGATGATCTGCTCTTTTCTGGACCATCACATAGGCTACTCTCGGTTTAGTTCACAGCCACTTTTATTACCCCAACAATCTGAGCTTTATTTACCTGTGTCCTTAGTTTTACCACCTCTCCTGGAAGCAGCCTTATCCTCTGTGTATTCATCAGACCTTGGAATGCTCCACTTACCTGCTTACCCACCTCGCTTTGCCTGCCACTCTGACTTCACCTGCAAAATACTCACCTTGTACTCCGACTTGTCCGGGATTACTTACCCTCCTCTCCTTGCTGCTGGACCTCCTCATATCTGTAAGACAAACTTACTCACCATATCGCTCCCTTACCTGGACAAACATCGATTGTCTCAGACTGCCTTTACAAATACCCTTGACTCTACTTGTACATAATGTAAATAAACCATTCACTTACCTTTTGAATTCTGAGTCCCTGAGTCTGTCTTTGACATCCTTGTTGTTTATGATGGACTATTATAGGCAATGAAACACATTTACCCCTCACACTCTCGGATAATTTCTCAGTAGAAGCAGTTTGAGTGAACGCAACTACATTCACACAAATAGATGGAACATTTACTACTGAAAAGGAAACAACAAAAAACTGTTGTGAGTGTTGTGCATTCACCTCCCAGTGCATTCATGTTGTTCCACGGGATTCTCTCGCTCTCTGCTTATCAGTAAAGTAAAATAGTGCACACGCTCGCCTGTATATATTGATATTTGCACACGAGGAGGTGAATGAATGGAGCTGTTCTGATACAACTGCTGATCTGATCTTGGCAGAGAGACAATGACCACACTTACTGAATGGGTGCCTGAGTACTCTAATGAGGTAATATTCCCACACCGAATGATGAAAAATTCATGTTACAAGTTGGTGTTGGTGCAGATGGCTCTCAGGATTTCCATTTGCTGTTTGATATTCTTACTTGCCGGCTCAGCAGGCATTATTGTCTTATTGGAGCCAAACACACACACACTTATAGACGCTTAAGAGCTCTGAAAGCTAAAGCTATTACTGTGAACAGCCTGTAGACACCACCACACCAGCAGCACAAGTGGAAAACTGGGTTGGTGTGTGTGTGCACCTTTTGTGGTTTTGCACATGAGATCATGTGCCGTGGGTGTGTATCTGTGGGCAGGAGTGTGTGAAACACGGGGCGTTGTATAATGAATGCTAAGAGAACATCCTGTCCATCTCATTGGCACTGAAACGCTTGCGCTGCGTTGATAAGTGCATTTATGGAAAAGTCAGCACAGCTTTATCTCGTCAGTGCAGGTTAGATGGCAGATTAAAGAAAAAGGGAATGAGCTCCAAAAAGTAAATAGGAAATCCAGCCCCGTGATAAGACATGAGCTTTTGCCTGCTTTAGCCCCACATGAGACCGCTCATCTGTGTGACCCCTATCGCTAACTTGGTAGATTGTAAAACTTGTAGTTGTCTTGAGTTTTGAAGTTTCTTTCAAAATAAGAAGTCCCCCCCCCCCCCCTCCTCTCAAGACTACAGCAGTGTTAATGATAGATCCCTCAAAATTGTGACATTTCAGGTATCTAAATTCAAACAGTCAAAGCTTTTAATCCCACTGTTTCCAGACACTTGGATTTCTTTACGACCTTTGCCTCTGTTTTCTAATATATCTCTTTGATTTTTTCCTTCTTGTTCACCTCAAAACAGTCCTTTGAAATTGTTTTTTTTTTCAGCCTAATATACACATCTTTTCCTACGCCCTCAAACCTCTCTGTCCCACCTCTATTCTGTGTATTGAAATAAGGCTCCAGCAGTGGGCCCTCGGGGTGATGGTGATGGAATGCATTTGGGGGGCAAGCAGCTTTCTCTCTCTCCCCAACTCGCATGCAAAATTTCTCCCAATGGGGAATCACTGGCTCACAGAAAGGGGTGCGAGCGCCATGGTAACACCATTGCTTTCCCTAAAATCCTTGGCAGACAGGTCTGCACAATCAACCCCGGTTAAAACGTTTCCCTGTTGCACGCAGAATAAAGAAGAAGGGGGGAAAAAAGGATTTGGCTGAAAGTGTACTGGAACACATCCAACTGCAGTGGAAGTCTGTTTTTTAATTCCTGTTTCATGTTTCTTGACTGAGAAATTGAATTTATGAGCATGACAGAAGAAAAGATGCCTTCACGGCAGCATAAACATGCACTGTATACATAAAATGCTGCAGGAACCGAGTCATGCACTGTTCCCACACACAAACTAAATTAAGTAACACACACATACACACTGTCAGAAGTTGCTGCCTTTCATTCATTTGGATCTTTTGAAATAAAGTTTTTGTCATAAAAGTTATAAACAATAGAAAGCTCTTTGAATTCTTTCAAAGTTGGTTGGAGAAACAAGCTAAAAGCTAATCCAAAGAGCTAACAGCTAATCAGAGTTGGACCAAGACCAAAGTGCTGTCTTAATACATTTTCAGTCTCAATGGTTTTATGGTGGTTTTTGTGAATGGTGTTGGTAACTCAGTGGTCAGTTCCACAGTCTCATACTCCTGAGGCCAATGGTTTGAGCCCATGTTGCGTCAGGGAACACATCTGTCGTACAATAATTGCCAAATCTTTTGTTTTGTTTTGGGCAGCCAAAATACATAGAAAACAAACACAAGAAGTATGGTGCACCAGTTGTAAAGTGGCTCATGCTGAAAATAACAACAAATGATTGTCACATTTAACTTCAAACAATATTTGAAAAAGTAGTGAGGATTTTCTAAAGTTACCTTTTAGTGCATTTAAATGATTAAATCAAAATATTAAATTGAAATTTTTTATTGAAATTAAGTTTTTAGCTCCTCATTCATACAGAAAATATTATTTTTAAATGTAGTTGTTCTACCTTGTTTATAATCTTCCTACAGAACCCCACTTCAATTAATCTGGTCTATTGCTTTCAGTAACAAAATCGAGATAATTTATGATATTATTGTCAGGATTATATTATTTACTCATGTTTCAAATAAATAAAACATTTTGTACTTTTGACCCATTGTTGCGCACAGCACCATCTTAAAATCTCTTCACTTCGGCAGTCTGTCCCACTCAGAGGTTAGGCGAGCACTGCTTTGCAAAAGAAAAACACCATTAGCTTCCCACATGTTCAGGGTTGATTAGAATTGGATGAAAGAAACTGCAATCTCCTCATTTGGCAGAGAGCGAGAGAGAGAGACAGAGGCCCACAAATATCTTATTAGCAATTTTTTGTTGTTGCTGTTGTTCAAAAAAATGCATCTGTCTTTGCCTTTTCTTCTAGCATAAAACAATAAATGTTAGAAATATGTAAAATCTTCTAATTTAAGTTTCTGTTAAAAGGCTCTGCTTAAATCTCTGTTCATTTAGAATGAAACAAAAGTTGCCGAGTGGTGT
>JAVKLF010000042.1:11904244-11927433 GCA_034783495.1 Millerichthys robustus
CCTGTCTCCGGTGGGGCGTTGCTTTTATTCCCTTCTGTGTCAGCCTCAATCCACGGTGGCCCGGACCCTCTCTCACATCAATGAGCCCCCATCTAATTAGTGCCCATGGCGCTTTACTGGGGACCCTCTGAAACCACATCACCATTGTGAGTTAGCCTCATCAGAGGACCACTAAAAAGACAGAAGACACTCTGCTTAAGTTCACACACACAGAGACCAGCTTGTACTCCCTTAAATTAGCGCTGCATTTTATTTTTTTGATGGAAGACTTTTAAAAAGAGAGGAACATAGAGGTTGTTTTTTTCCTGCAGATTTGTGACCGCTGAGTATCAGCTATTCACTCCTTCCCATTAATCTCCCTCACTCCCCCATGGTAGTGCTCCTTCCGAGGGCGATGCAGAAAAATGATTTTGCTGTCCTCCATCCTCACTCCTCTCTGCGGATAATTCAATCTGTTTAATATAAAATAATCTCTCCCAATTTTTTGGCCTGTTTTAACCTTATCGCTCAAACAGCTGCCTCTGGGGGACAAGCTGTGTTCCACCTTGTTTTTTTAAAAAAGAAGTGGAGGAGGAGGAAGAAAGTGAGAGGAGAGGCAGCCCAGAAAGCCTTTTTTAAAACTTGCCATTTCAAAACGGGAAGAAAACTGATTGAAATTAAAAACACAGAGACCGAAAGGGCACTAAAAGGGAAAAAGCAAGAGCCATGCGGGTGACGTGAGTTGTGGTACTCGAGGTCTGGGGGGGTTTAACTTGTGTCCCACAGCACTTAACATGCCCCTAGCCATCTCTCCTGGCAGTTAATTAGAATCCAATAAGGTTGCTGCCTGTTGGTCATTGTTCCTCCGGTGTGTTTACCCTTTCTAGAGGCTCCATTCGCTGCCTAATCTGCCGAGAAGCTGAATGTCAATAGGTCAGGCCAGGACTCCAGAGCCTTGAGAGAGGCGAGGACAAAGCGGAAGGAGGAATGGAGGCGAGAGGATTGGGGTGCGGGGGTTGCTGAAGAAAAGGGAAGAGGTCATTTTTCTTTCCCCCTCCTTCAAAATTGTTCTACACCAGATCCATTCATTTGCTTCCCCTCTTCTCGTCTTTTCTTCTCACTTCTAATCCGTCCTCTTGATTGTTCTAAGCTGCTTTCAGCCAGCCCCTGGGAGGATGGAGCGGGGATCGGAGTCTGTTTTAATTAAGATTTAAAAAAAAAAAACGACTCCCTCAAGAAGGGAGATTTAAGAGCAGGGTGGACTGAGCAGAGTAAACGAGCACAGGTAGGACAGATTACGTCGATTGAGCACGGCAAAAATCAGAAATCATTAAGGAGGGGTGGGAAGTTAAAAAGCTATTATTTAACGCTCGCAGTCGCGCACATCCCCGAGCACCCACAAAACACAGCCAAGACGCAGAGGCATTCAAGTGGCTAAGCCAAATGGGATTTCTGTTTTTTTTTCCTCCTCATTCGTAATCATGCAGCACTATCTATATAGATTGATCTCAACTTCCTGTGATTCATACCATATCCTGCGAGAGTGATACGGGATCAGTGGTAGCCAGCGGGCAAGCTGAGCGAGTTATCTCCACACTCTGTCTAATGATCGATCATCACACCAGATGGGCTTAAGAGCCTGTAACACTTCACTTGTTTATCGGAGCTGCAAACCTGAGGGCCTCTCTGCAGATGTGACCTGCAAAGTAAGTGTTTGTTGTTTTGCAAACATACAGATGTGGCGCCCGAAAGAGAAGAAAAGACCTCAAGAGACATGCTTCAAAAGCTAAAGGGTAAGCTTTTATCATCAGTGTAGCCGGACCAGACATTCCCTTTTTTATTATATATATATATTCTGGCTCCGTTTATGAGTGGCAGTTTTACTGTAGTGGACACTCTGGACATCCTCATTAGACTCTTTAGCAGTCTTATCGCTCCATGACAAATGGAGATTACTTTGCAGACGGCTGGCCACCAAAGATACGCACTTGTACCTCCCAGCGTCACTTTACTTCAGCAGCAAAACGTGCCAATCACAACCCAGCCCTTTCTAAATCCCCCCCACACACACACTCACCACCGTCGCATACAGAGACAAAGCACACTGCAGTTGTGAAGGCAACAATCACAAGTGTGAATGCAGTACACTGATGCCCTTTCTATACTAATATCAACGGCTAAATTTCACCCAAATAGGCTGATTAAAGGTTTGCCCACATTGTGCTTTGTCAGTTTACAGGTAAGGCAAGACAAGATGCATTAACTGTAGACTCAGTATCCAGAACCAAATAAAGCCATACCTTCATGGAGCATAAAATAAGTATGGATTCGTTCATTTATCTTTTGTTCTTCTGGAATCTTTCTCGTTTTTCTTCTGGAATATACATATTTTAATAATTTATCATTGTTTCATGTATTGTAATGTATCATTTTTTTATGATTAATATCCTTAGACAACCTCCTGAGTTTGGACTGTTTTTCTGCAGTTTTTCTCAAAGAAATGTTTTGAACCAAACTGAGCTAAATGCATCCTTCCCAGATGCTGGAAACAGCTAGAACATTGAAGGTTGGTAAGGACATAAAAATGTTACTCTTTGGTGATTTATTTTTCTTTTAACCAAACCCCCAAATTTTTGTCTAACAGCAGTCATGAAAACAGCACCGATAATTGTTGTGCTACTATATCATACTTACAGTTATATTTAGCTAAAGGCAACTGATCTGCTATGTTTTCTGTGTTAATGAGCCAACAATGTAAATAGAATAATCTAACAGCTGTTAGAAAGAAGAAAGAAAAAAAGCGGACTGGTTACACCTCCACATTTGATTGGTTGATCCTACTTACAGTAGATAGATTTATTTTTTGTGTGCTGTTAAAAAGCATGTTTCAGTGTGTGTGTGTGTGTGTGTGTGTGTGTGTGTGTGTGTGCGTGCGTGCGTGCGTGCGTGCGTGCGTGTGCACGCGGAGACTTTGTGTCTGTGTGAGTGCATTTGATGGTTTTTCTTTTAGCAAAATATCTCAAGAACCACAGAAATTATTTTAATGAAACTTACTGAATGCAATCACTGCATGTACACATCCAACTTACAAAAAACCCTCATGAACTGCTGGATGGATTTAAACAAATCGTACAGAATGTAATAATTTCATGTTCTTCTGTAACTTTCGCAGTCAACCCAGTTGAAGACGCTGCCACCGCTAACGTTTTACCTTTGTATTATTGACAAGTAAGGATTATTTGTAAGTTTGTACGTTTCTCTCCAGCCAAAGTGAAACATTTGTGCCACATGTTTGTTAAAACAATCACACAGCACACATCTGTCCCTAACTGCACATTCTTCAGTTGAAGTAAGAAAACACACGTCGAGACAAAGCGCACAATGAAGTGTTTAAGTCCATCAAGCCGCAGACGGTAAGGTGTTAAAGGCCAGGCTGGGGTCAGAAGCCCAGCCCACGGCATTCTCTGCTATGATGCATCCCAACACGCAGCCACCATATGTCCGGGGTTTCACAGTTAATGAGCCTGCCCACCCTGTGTGACAAAGATCTATTCACAGCCAGTTGACTCTGAGGGAATCTGCAACGCTACGGTGCGATTAGGACAGAATACAGCACTAGCCCCAGCCAGTGGCCATTTGGGAGCGACAATAAACTAGAATGAACGGAGGAATAAAAGGCGTGTTAGAGAGGGAGGGAATGGTATAGAGACAAAGAACTTTATGAAGCACTTTAAGGGGGGATAAACGTAGGCATGATCTCGCCCTCAGCCTGCTTCAGTTCCATCACTCGCCTCCATCAAAACCCCCTGAGACTCTCCCAGCACACTCCGTCACTCACAACTCCTAATAAGGCCAACAGTAAACGGCAGGGAAAGAAAGAGAAAATAAAATGCAAGGGATGAAAGCTACGTTTTTATGCTCTTGCTTAGAGGAAGTGTTTCAGGTTGTCAGGGGGAGGGTGGAGGGAAATGCAGCTTTACACAGTAACGCTGCATTTTAATAGAAACAATAAACTGATCTGCTTATAAAATATCATTCTCTTCATATCCTGTTGTGTTGCAGCTCTGGGGACTTTTGATACACATTAAAAAAAAGAAACAACCTCCACCTCCTATAAGCTTAAAGGTGCCAAAGCAGAAAATGTACAGACCTCCTTGGGGAAGGATATATCTTTTTTTTTCTCTCTCTCTGCAGTGATTAACAATGGGGGGGAAAAAAGGTCAAACTTGACTTGAAATGGTCCGGTTTATCACGGTTACATTGGAAGTGTTTGTTTCATACATCAATTCGTGCTGTGATGTCCAATCAGACGCATCAGCCTGGTCACACAGAGGGAGACCCACGCTGCAGATTATCAATGATTGATGGTGGTGTCCTAGTTAAAGACAAGGGAGGAGAGAAGTTTGCATCACCCTCAACCACTTCTGCGATGTTGAGTCTTTTACTGGAAAATGAAGGATTTTTGAGTGACTTGAGGAAGCTCAGGAGCGATAAATGCTTCCATCTCCTGCCATCGTCAGCCTCCTCTTAACAGAAGATAAAACAAACCAACAGAACAAACAGGCAGCTTATCCAGAACATCCCCCCCACCACCACCACCGCTGCTGCTTTTTCCTGTCTAACACACAACCTAAACAACCCTGTATATTCACTGCTCGCTGTCATCCTACCCATTTCTTGTTCAGAGCGCTTGCTTAATAATTAATTGATTAATTAGTTCCTTCATTAATCATTTATTCATTAATCATGGCCTGGTTTTTCTGGAGGAAGCGGTGCAATTTGAAAAAAGCCTGACTTCACATTTCACTCTAATTATGCTCCTTTTACTAATCAACGCTTAAGAGATGGAGTTTCAGGAAATTAGTTTTCTCCTTCCCCTCCGTTCTCCCTCTGCAGCGAGCAGGATGTACGGAGGTCAGCAGGTAATATTTCTTTATGATCTTTAAAAGAATATGCTGCATGGTGGTTGTTGAAAATAATTTGATTTGAACGAACTTATTTGCAGCCCATCTGAGAGACTGTGGAAACAGATTAAGTCATTTAATATTTAAATGCCTAGCATTCATTGGAGGAATGCATATCGCCCATTGATGATTGATGATGATTTTCTGAGGAGAAACTGCAGTTTGCAACCATTTTGGACAAACCTCAAGCATAACATTGAGCACAGTTGTGTGCATTATGGTGAGGTGACACGCCCAGTGTACAAGTACCTCTCAATTATATACAGGTGCCCTTAAATGTCCTGTATTGACTGTGAACCTGATAAAACCCAGCGGACCAACACCAGCAGATGACATGGCAGCCCAAATCATGACCGACTGTGAAAACGTAACTCTGGACTTTAAGCAATATGGATTCTGTGCGTCTTCACTTACTATGGGAGCTTGGTTTGACTTTCACCTGAAAAGAGGACATTGGACCACTCGACACTGTCCAGTTTCCGCAGCCTCTGTCAGACAATTCTTACCAGGCTTTTAGCTAGAGGGGCATCAGGGCATCTTTTGAATGGCCTGTTTGGTTTTCTGATGCCTTCTTCAGCTGGCAATGCCTCAGGATGCCCTCAGGGCACTGTGCCAATCTTTGGGTTTGGATTTAACAGACATTTCTGTCCGCAAGTTTCTTCTCTTCTCTGTAAATATTATAAACTTTGCACCAGTTTAGATGGAGGAGGTGGGTAGCGATTTTACAATTTCAGCAGCTGTTGTTGTGTGTTGCAACAATCTCCACTCCTGGTCCATCCATACAGTTTTTGTTTTCCTACATAAATTTTGTAAACTTCCATAAGCTTCGTAAGTTGTGGCTCCTTCCAAAATTCTACCTTAACGCCTGCTTCCAACGTCGTCGGTTCAGGACACCAAATTGTAGCTTGAGATCTGTAAAATCAAACATCCATCTTGAATTTAACTGAATCCAAAAGGTAATCAGTTGTACAGGTACACCTACTAATTACATTCTGCAAAGTTTCATCGTTCGCCTTTCGGCAGGGAGCCATAATAAATGGCACATTGAATGGTGTGTGTAAAGAACAAAGAGGTGGCAGCGTTGTAAATCACCCTCTTCTTGTTTTTCACTAAATCCATGGATCTCTTGGGAGAAGAGGTCATTTGTTTAATCGCCAGGAGTTATAGCAGCTCGCAGACAGGAAAGATGGGAAGTAAAGTTCAGAAATACGTTGAGCAATGTGGATGAATCACAAGGGAGAGAGTGACAAGAGCCATTTTCAAACATGTTTAATTAGAAGTGTTTGTGTGCCTTTGTGTTTCTGTTGCATGCAGAGTTCACAACAGAGCTCTGCTGCTCTTTGTGAAGAGGCTCTTCAGAAAGAAAAAAAAAGAAGAAAGAATTATGCATAAAATTAAAGAGAACTCCAATGAAATGGAGGCAAGTCAGGCATTAACCTCTAAGCTTTAAAAAGCACACATATTAGGCAACACTAATGAGACTCTCATTGAGCTCGCTGCACTTTATATTCAAACACACACAAAAGCACACGGCTCTGACTTCACTGTGCCTCTCAATGAGCTTGTCTCCTATTCATCTCACTCTCACAGCGAACACTGCAGAAAGTGAACAATGTCGTCGATGGCCCTTTTACTGTAATGAGATGCATGAATTTACAGCAATACCACCCTCATTAAAAAATAATAATAATAAAGGAGGGGGGGTGAAAAAGTATTAATTATGAAACGCGCTACTTCCTATCGAGAAGAGCCAAGGGGGTCTCCACTGGGCTCAATTAGGAAGAGCAGGCCGCAAATCCCTTGACTAAATTAATTGATACCCCAGAGCACAAGGCTCTGAGTCCCAGCACAGAATCTATGCCGAGAATTCCTTTTGTTTTCATTTCCGAAGCATTTTTTGAAAACGATACGAGATAAGGGCAATTTTAATATTGTTTCTGCATTGTTTTATGGGTTTTTAATCTATCGTTTATCAGCATATTTACTTGTTTTGTTTACTTGCGCCTGGGAATTTCTTTTCTTTGAGCTGCGTCTCTGCCACATGTTGTGCACCAGCACTGTTTTCATCCATTATGTCAGCTGTTATGCATTCACTAAGACCAGGGCTTTGGAAAAATAAAAGAAGATAATGATTAAAAGCAAAGTAAATTGTACTAAAAGCCCTTCCATTTACTAGGAAAAAAGAGAGGAGGGAGGGAGTTAGAAGGCTGTTCACAAAGACCCACCGGTCTTCACGTTGCCTCTGACCTGACTGTTCATAAATCACTAACAATGCCGGCCTCGTCCTGCACAGACACGTGCTTTTAAAATTGAAGCATTTACTCCAGATAAACTGATATGTAATTCTGAAATGTGGGCATGCACTCAATGTAAACAAAGCATTTGTATGAATCTGTGGAAACCTGAATTAGGCTGGTCATAGTAAAAACAAAGAAGACAGAATTAGACAAACAGAATCTTGGAAGAGTTGTTTAGGTGGAAATATAAGAGTGAGTTTTGCGGCAAAACATAAAAGAATAGAATGAGTAAGAAAACTGTCAAGAGTAAACACCCTTGATCAAGCTGGACCTAGAAGACAGATCTCTGCATTCAAATAACTTTTGCAAAACTCCCCACATTGCAACATTTCTCTGGCCCAGTTATGGCCCACAAAAGACACTAACGCTCAGCTCAGATGCAGCAAAGAATGACCGCCCTTTGGTTGCCCAGATGTGGTTTGCCAGAAGTGGTCCATGCATGGGCCAGCACCACATAAACCAAACCACAACTGGGCCATTTGTGCAATGTTATCGAACAAACAGTGCCATTGTTGCCAGACCTGGTCCACATCCGGTTGACCGGTTGCTATGCCAGCAGCCAGTTTGACACTAGATCTGGCTCACACCTGTCTGCCATGCGGGTTCTTTTGAATCAGTGATCCTCAACCCTGGTCCTTAACATCTACTGTCCTGCATGTTTTAGAGGTTTCCCTGCTCTTTATCAGGTCTTCAAGTCCTGCAGAAGCCTGTTAATCACTCATTTATTCAAATCAGATGTGTTGATTAAATGTGATGTTTAGGGAAACATCTAAAGCATGCATGATTGTCCATCTCAATAAATACATGTCAATACATCAAAACCCTTAGACTGCTTGGTTACAAATGGCTCTTCAAGGGATGTTGCCATTATTGATGTATTTTCAGTCCCATCAGATGTTTTTATAGGTAGTGGTTGCCATCAAGTCACAAATTTTGAATATTTTTATTCAGAGACACATTAATAATCAGAAAAGTATTGTGCGTGTTTTGTTTCTTGCCTTATGACCTTATGATTTTCTTTTCTATTTTTTGACCCATCTTCATGAATTTGCAATGACAGACATTTCCCACATGCACTTTTCAGCATAACAATTTAACACAGTGTAGCGATCCTTATTGTGGTTAGCCAACTAAATACAAAGTTGCTGTTTGTAATCAATCCTCTCCTCGGTAATGAATGTTTATTGTTGTTTAGGCTTTCACATCCAACGGCTGAGTCATCCTGAGTCACTATATCACATCATTGAGCGGCAAAGCCAGCTCACCTTTTCACATGTCAGCCATTAAGGCTCTGTTACTACCTCACATTGTGGCACAGAGAGGCAACAGTGACAGTCTGGTTTGAACTCACCAAGCCATTTCAGTCCTTTCAGAAATCACACAGAGGCCTCCGGAAGTTGTTTAAGTCCCGGCTTCAAGTGTTTTGTGAAAGTGTCTAATGAGAGACAGAAACTTAGACAGAAAGAGAGAAGAAGCTAAAGAAGGATGGACAGAAAAGGGCTGGAACTGTGACACAGATCCAGCCAGCAGCTGTCTTGCAGTGAAAGAACACCGGGAGTGGTAGTAGTGGGGGTTCGGGGATGGCTAAGCAGGAACGGAATGACTAACTCAATCAACATCTTGTCAACACGGCCTGCTGATGTGTACAGACAATTTCATACCACCACCAGAGACTCCCGCACTCTTTTCTCTCTGCTTTTTTTCCGCATGGCTTTTTTGTTTGTTTCTTGTCCTCAAGCCAGCCAGTCAGACAGTCACTCGGTATCTGTCTACTCGGAGTTGGCTTCTCAGCTCTCTGGCTCCGGGACTGCAGAGTGGGGGAAACAGTTTAAAAGCCATGCTAGAATTATATACTTAGGGAGATGCCTCTGCTCACTAGAAACCCTGAAGATACAAGATCACAGTGCTGAGTGTGCATGTGCGGGTGGGTGGGGTCAATGTGTGCACGCTGTCAGGAGCTGCAGCAATCATTCACATATACTCACTCGCACATTGACTGTGTCACATCAGCACTCTTTGGTCCGCCCGTTCCACCCTGGTCTTCTCTTCTTTTATGTGTATGACTCTATTACACCAGTCACTGTGGTAGCAGTGTGAAACTCTGCTGCTGCTCGCCCATGCGATCAACGCTGCCCCTAATGTGTGCAACTCCCCCACACCCCTCTCACTGTCCCAGCAGGAGGGGGGGAAGCCTCACAGTGATGGCCTTGGAGACAGACTGATTACACCATTCCATCAATCTACCCCCTCCAAGACTTGCTGCTTTGCAATTGGAACGCTGACAGAAGCCCACTTTTTCCATTTTACCTTGCCTTTCTAAAGTATACCACTTTTTTTTTCTCTTGATGCCCCCACTGCTTCTTCCAACTTGCTTTACTTGAGTGTTGTGTTGACAGCCTGACACGAACCCCTGTGATTTTCACACCATGGATGCAGAGAGCGAGAGACGGTATGTGAGAGGGGGGTAGGACGGGAAGGGAAAGTTCTAGGGAAGAGACGACAGCTGACAAGAGTCTAAAAAAGCAGAGTGATGGCAGGAAACGCCACAGAGAAAGAAAATCAACAATTAGTAACACCTTATATAACTCTCTAAGGAGGAGGGAGGGTGGTGGTAGGGGGTCTTACTAGGCATTGATTTCTGGGATCATGCTTCACTGACTGTAGGAACGGGAGGATGGTGCTGCATGCAGGAATGGAAGAAAATGCCATGGGTGGGGTGGTGGGGAGTATCAACGCAGTGACAGAAGGAGAGCAGAGGGTTTGGTGAATGAGCTGGTCCACTCTCTCTCTCTCTAAAATAAAAAAAGCCTAGACACTAAAAACCGATGGGTTGTTTTGATAACTCAAATGCTAAGATAAAACTTTTGGGTCAAAGGTTGGGATGGTTTAACCAAATATTAGGTGAATATGTTGACTCAGTGGTTGGGCTGGAGGTGTGTTGTTTAATTCCTCACAGTCCACCATCTTAAGCCATGTTGACAAAATCAGACCTGGCTGGACCTCTGTTTTAAGAGTCCAGTATATTCGATTCGAAGCTGAACAGTTGACGTGTGGTCATGTGGTTGTGTCCCTCCTGCTGTGGCATGTCACAGGAGAGTTTCTTCCCACTGGAGTTTACACTCTGAAAGAAAGAAATAAACCTCCAAAATCTGCTGTTATTTTGGCCACAAATCTGACCCTGTTAAACCACCAGACTCTTATGCAGACAGTTTTCTCCATGCACAAAGTCTGTTCTCCATCCATAAGTTTTAGCTTGTTCTAGACAGTGAGTATGGGTTCCTAAAACAGCATTAGCCGTTGCTAGTTAGCCGATATTAAAAGCCCTCAGTGCCATCAATTTAGCACCAACCTGTGTTGCAATTATCTAATGACTCAGATTTTTAACATTTTTTTTAGTTACTCTCATTCAACAGATCATTAATCTAACCCAACTTAACTTAAGATGCTGGGTCAAACTAACAACCCAATGCTGAGTTAAAACTATCAAAGGCTGGTTCAAATTCGACCAAATCCTGGGTTGTGCATTGGGTTGTTTTTAACCCAGCAGTTTTTAGTGTGTATAGGTCTGAGCCAAGAGTTTCACAATGGAATAAAGGCTGAAAAGAGAGGCTAGGAGGATTAAACTCCAGCAAAACAGCTCTTAAAAAGCTGTTAGACTGCAATTTGGACACACACACAAAAAAGATGAACAGAAGAATAGATAGTGAGAGCGAGCGGGTGGGATATGGGCAGCTGGAATGCAACGTGGGAGAAAACAGAGATAGAAGAAAGTCCACATGGGTACCATTAGAGACGAGAGCATCTGCAGAGACCCAGGCTGAGGCTGTTTGCAACGGTCCGAGGTGAAGAAAAACACAGAGGTTCTTGCACATGTAGCTCATCGTGTGTTGGGCGCCACAAGCTGGTGGGTGGTATCTGTTGTTAGACACCCCCCACCCCCACTATTCAAGCTCTCAGAAGTTCTGTAGGAGTCACGCTAATGAGCTTAGCAGCCAGATCAAACATGAGATGGGTGCAGCATCCCCTCTGGGACTCTTTGGTTCAACTACTCAGCACTACTCTCTGTTTTTTTTTGTCTGTATACATATGCACACAAGCACACCCGCGCCAGGAACCAGAGACAAAAGAGCTCAACTCAAAACAAAGGGATAATAATTCCATGCAGAGAGAAATGGAGTTCCCATTTTCCAGCCCGATTTAGAAGCCTTATCTAGACAAGACACAATGGATGGCATTTGGAAGAAGAGGTTGTTTATTCCAAGCTTGACACCTTTTTTTGCCAATTGCCTTGTTCTGCAATCAGTCCCCCCCCCCTGTTTTTCTTCTTCATTTTTTCCTCTCTCTCTTATTGTGGAAAACCTACATCAGCTGAATTCTGCCTTTGCTGCTGGGGGACAAATGTACAAGCAAATATCCGGCGATTTTTCTGCAGCATTAAAATTTCTCAAAGAAGTGCATATGATCATCTTTTGAGTTATAGTATTTTGGGCCAAATCTTGAAAATGTTGTTACTGATGATCTCACACAATATGGTGAGGTCTTCCTCAATCTGTTAGTGCTCAGAGTACATGTTATGAAGGAATCCCAGTTACCACAAGCCCAGAATTTTAGCCTAATATCTGTAAAGTTGACTGCAGTTTAGCCACTTTTGTGTGTGCTGGTGTCATTTAGCTGTGGCAGCCATCTTGAATGAAATTGACTTTAACAGTTAATCAGTTTTAGATGTTTATTCAATGATGACTTTATTGAAGTTTCATTAAAATCCATTTATTGGTTTATGACATGATTTGCTTACAGACAGACAAACACACACACAGAGGGAATGACATTATTGCCAGCTTTTCAGCGATGAGCAATACTAAATGTTACTGCACATAGAAAATTGATAACACTAATATTTTATGAACCCGAAAGGTTAGGCGTCGGTCTGGAGCGAGGGCGTGAAGTAAAATGGATTTGCAACGCGGAACATGTCTCTACAACATATTCAGTGTTGAGGATCAGTGCAGAACACGAACAGAGAGCAGAGTTTTGTGCTAGTTTGTGTTTTATTTAAAGGACTTTCCTTTTCTGTTAAATTAACTTTCAGCCCAGGGTGCATTTAAATAAATTTTGATGTCAGATGATTACTGTGGCAACTTAAATGCACTGTGGGTCAGATTCATATTTTATCTAAAGGTCAGCCAGAGCCATTACCTTATCCGGGTTTTTCAGCCTCTTACTGTAGCTTGTGCTTACACATGGAGAGACAGCTTCAGACTAAATCTATCAAGGCAGCTGTACAGCAGTGGTCGGATCATGACATCTGCCCATCTCTTCCTGATCCCTCCTGATGTCAACTGGTTCCTATTGTCTCATGCAAAGGAGAATGGGAAGCATGCAGGGGGTCAAGTGCAAAGCTCTTTACTCGGTGGAGGTCTAGTTGGGAAGGCTGCTCTGCACATAACTCCAATCATGTGACGGTAAAGTCACTGTGTCCATGTTACTGCTAAATGTGCCCTCTGGTCCTCATGACAAGTTGCTTTGGCCATTAACACTAGTCTGTCCTCGGCTTTCATTCACACATTAAGATGTGTAAACAGGGACTTAAACAAAGCACAATTTCAGACTGCCAAACATACAGACGCACAGCTCAAAGTGCCCGACAGAAATGCACATAACTTGTTCTCATGCCCACCCAGTGGGGAGAAATATTACATTTTGAAAAATAAGGATTAAAATGTAAGAGGCCAAGTGTGCTTCAACCTTGTTAAAAAGAAGTTTGGAAAAATACATACACCAAGATATATACACACACCAAGCAAGGTTAAAAAACACATTAAATGTTGCATTATCTGTGAAGAGACTTACACAGCTTAAAGCAGTACCGGTACTTTAGAGCTACCATCTTTAAAACACTGTCGTTGTTGCCAGACCTGGCCCACTTCTAGGTGACAAACCACTTGCCATGCCAGCAGTCCATCAGCCGTGCAAGCTTGACACCAGTTCTGACCCACACCTGGGGAGTTTCTGTGGCAAGGTTATAAACAAATACAGTAATATTTTATCTGCTGTAGAAATAACTCATTGAACAACCTGGGTTTGAAGAAATTGAGCTAAGTGGTGTCCTATGTGTAATTTTTGTTTGCTTCAAATGTTTTGCATTCATATTTATTTAACAAGAGTACATTTGTTACTGGACTGTATGTTGGTGAAAGTATTTTGAATCAAGTGATAGGCTAATGGCCAGTCCAGTGACCAAAACAAATGTGAGTTGCTCCTGGCTTAAAGCAACTTTCATCCAATAATGTCAGCGCTGTTCGTGTGAATTTTACCTTATGAAACTTCACACAAGCATCAGTTTTACTGTAGTCCTTACTTAAGAACTTCAAGATTTTTTGCAAGCACAAGTTGCTGGTTGTACCACTTATGGTGGGTTTTGTTTTTTTTGGTAGGAAAACCATATTTCTGTGCAATGCATAACTGAAATTAACCTAATTAGGCAGCAGTCAAATTTGCTTAACTCATCAGCCAGTTCAGAATTAAACTCTGTCTACAAACTGTGCTTGTTCAAAGAGTGATCTATAACCAATATGTTATTGATCCTTCTGAACCTTTCTCCCAAACTTCCAACAACAATCACCTCACTCCTATTAACCTGGTTAAGAAACCTTAGCAAACATTTCCACATCCACAGGCAAAATGTTCCAAATTTCAAGGGAGATTGAATTATTTCTGCTTGAGTGTGTTTCATCCTCAACCAAAATACAAGCTCCTCATGTTTAGTCTGTTTAAAAAAATGCTCAAAAGTGTGTTTGAATACTTGAGTAGGGGGTACGTGGCACTGCAGCACATCAACAACAAGCTTCTTCACACCCACAGCTCTTTACTTCTTTTGACTTCTTCTTTTCCACCAGTTCTTTGTCTGATTCTGCTTCTTCCTTCTCTTCCTCCCTCTCTCTCTCTCTCCCTCCCTCCACATCAGAAATGTATTCATGTAATTAAGCTGCTAATACACCGTCAAAGAATTGTCTAATTCAGCAAGGAGGAATTAAAGGAATCTGGCATGAGTCATTAGCCAGTCGAGATGTTCTGTTCAGCATTTTCAATAAGGGATCTGGAGAGCCATGAATCACTTATACGGCGTGAAAACACTCTCTGCAGCACATGCCCCTGTAGTTTATATTTGTACGGCAGTATATATAGGCGTGCGCGTGGCGTGGTGTTAATTGCCATTTGAGAGTATGAAAGATTGTATGTGGGTGAGGTAAAGAGAAAACAATTCAATGCATATAATCCATCTAAACAATCAACCAATGCAGTGAATTATTGTCCATTGTAAACATTTAGATATTCTGGGCGAGTGACTTAATTGCAATCAATGTTGCGAGCACAAATAGGAAAGAAAACGCCTTCTGCAAGAGAAGGAAGAAGAAACACTCAGTGCTCACATAAAGGCTGAACGTTAGGCAGGCAGACTGCGAAAACAGTTCTTTTCTTTTAAATACGACAGGAAAATTCTAGCCTTCGCTAAATGCCTAATAGTCTGAGCTTGAAGACGTTCCACTTTTCATTGATGCACTCAAATTGGCCCCTTTTTTTCTGATTCGCTGTGTGTGACATACATGCAAGTCTACCTGTTTGCACCCACGGCTCATTTGTCTTTTAAAACTCTTCCAAAGAAGAGATTTTATTTTTTTAGTTTTTCTTTTTCGTTTTTCTTTTTCTGATCAACCACCAATTATCACCTCCTCTGGGAAAGATGGAAAGTAAAAGACAATAGGGTGGATGTGGGGATGGGGTGCTGAAAATGGGTTGGAGAGAACTGGCGTCCTTGATGAGCTCACTGTTTGGCAGCTTTAATTGTGCTGTTGCGTGACACAGGCAGGAGGGCGCCGAGGGGGCGATGGAAGACAGGGTTGTGGGGGGATTTAAGGTTCAACCCACGGTGCACCCAGAGATGAAGTGGGTAATTGAGTGCAGAATAAACACTGCCAACAACCTAGGAAGCTCCCCTTTCCAAAGGAGAGAAAGAAGGAAAAGAAAATAGTGAGTTTGAGGGGGGGGGGCTGAGGAAAGAGAAAAGGGTGAGACAGAGAGAAAATCCCATCCACCCTCTGGGGGGAAAAGCTGCTATTGAAAAGCTATTAAACTTGCATTTAGCAGGATTGATTGGAAATGAAGAGGCCTATTAAAAGAGAGGGACAAGAGGACAATAGCGCGTCTCTGGCCGCCGTATGTTGCCCTCTTTTCAGTGTCTTTCTTTGCTCTTGGAAGGAGGGGCGGTGGTGGGGGGACCCTGTCTGTTTAAGCGCTCCCACCAAGAGAAGCAGTTAAAGGGAGGTGGAATTGGGGGTGGAGGGGTGGGGATATTAGCTGTGGCTGAATAGAATCGTCTTTATCTTCCTTCGTCCCCCACCCGCTTTCCATTCTCCATGGAGCAACAAAGACATAAAGATGGAGAATGAACAAAGTTTTTTTTTTTTTTGGTTCTTCTTCTAAGTCCTCTTCCCAAATCACAGACACCCCACTCAGATAACCAACCACCTGCCCCCCCCCCCCCCCCCCCCCCCCCCCCCCCCCCCTTACACCCCTATGGACTTGTTACCTCTGGAGTGTTGCCATCTTCTCCCCGCCAGTGGGATTTGTAATACGCAGTCTTGTGGCGTATAGCACAACAAAAACAGTTGGAGCTGGGAATCCGCGGCCACGCTGTGCATTCTTGCATATAGTGTACGTATGTATGAAGGCGAGCCAGCCAATCGGGAGCGAGACGGCGTGCCTTCTTGCTTAAACACAGCAGCGGAGCGGCAGCAGGTGTCTCCGCTGACTTTCAGCAGGCTCAAACGGATGGTTCCCCCGGGAACTTTAATGGAGTTTTGATTGTTTAACATCCATTTTTACACACACACACACACACCAAAAAGAAAGTGCTTTGAAAGAGTGGCAGATTTAGTCTTCCTTTTTTTTTTCCTTTTTCTTTCCTTCCCCAGAAAGTGTGTTTGCTCCATGTCGGTGAGCGTATAACCATATGGTCTTTTGAAACGGTTAAATAAGTGATGAGGTACTGTTGACTCTTCCTAGAAGCCACGTTCGAAGGGGGGAAAGAAATACTTTCACACATGTCGGCCCTGTTCGTTTTACTCAGCAAGTGTCAGCAAAAAAAAAAAGTGACCCAACAGGCTCAGGGTTGTTTCACATTTTCACTCTCTTTACAGTCAAACGTGTTATCTAATTTTGTTCTACTCGCATTGTTTTTATTTCCCTTTATTCTCCTAGCAGCCACCCAAGCGGCCTACTTCTCCCAGCAGCCTCAGGACCAGGTAGTGGTGGCGGGTCATTCGGTGACCCTACCTTGCGTCATCGTGGGCTACAGAGGAATGGTACAGTGGACCAAAGACGGTCTTGCCTTGGGTGGAGAGAGAGACCTACCAGGTACAATCACAAGTCTCCTTGAATTTATTGTCCTGCTTGTCTCTTGTGTTGTTGCAATCAATGCCAGGTCTCATTAGAAATCGAACCTGTCACTTTTGTCAAATCGTCAGGGTTTTTACACAACCGAATGGCAAGGGAAGACCACTCCTCTGACAGATCGGCCCACTGCTGCACACACCGAACTTTAATTTGTTGCTTAGCATTTTAAGTCTTGTACCAAGGAGGATAATCAATTGGCTTTTGTCCTGTGCTGACATTTAAATGTGTAGCTGAGGAGAGAGAGAGAGAGAGAGAGCAGAGGCTTTCTCTTGACCTAAGCAACCCCATTTTTATTGTGTCTGTGTTTAAAGGACAGTCTCCTCATGCGGCAGCCCCCTTCTCACATGTTGCATGTTTCTAGCCTCATGCTGCTCCGCCAGTATAATAACTCAACGCCTGGCTCTGGAAGGTGCTTCCTGGTTTCATCTGGGTTCTTAAAAAGAGCTTTTCTGGTTTATTTTTTTTCTGTATTTTTGTTCTTTTTGTTTGGAGCACAAGTCTGCATATTTTTTCCAGTTCTTTTTTTATTATCATTTCCTGTGTGTTGGTTGGGGCTTTGGATTGTTCACGTCTCACTCCGTTCTCTGTGCTTGGCTTCATGCAGGCTGGACACGCTACTCCTTAATGGGCGACCCGCTATCAGGCGAGCACAGCTTGCTGATCAATTCAGCAGAGCTGGTGGATGACGCGGTGTATGAGTGTCAGGCTACGCAGGCGGGGCTCCGATCCCACCGTGCCAAGCTCACTGTACTAGGTAAGATACACGGCTCACTCATGATCCTCACAGCCGGCCACCCCCTCCCACCCCTCCATGCCAAGGCTGCAGCCTGGCAGAGGTCTGGGGAGAGAAGGAAAAAAAAACACTAAAACATTGGAGCGTCTTCCTCACATAATGCTAAAACACGATTATCAATCAATAATGTAAGTTGTCTGTATCAGTGTTGGTTTGTCTGTCTCTTAGTAAAATATCTGATGAACCATTGGATGGATTTTGACGAAACACTTAGAAAGCACTTTCTGGATGTATTTCTATAACTAATTGACTTTCAGAGTCAACCCGATTCAAGATGGCCATCACAGCTAATTGACCTTAGAGAACACAAAAGTGACTGTGCCTACTTCATCTTTACAGATAAAGAGCTACATTTTGGTGTGGTAGTAGCTGAAAGTGATGCTATCACATACTCTGAGCTCTGACAATGTTTATTTAAAATGTTGACATGCATTCCTTCATGGAATGCTAGTTTCGTTCTAAATTTAAATACAACACAAGCAATGGCAAAAAACGGATCACATTAAACGAGTGGATAAAAATACTTTGGAGCTTATCTATACAAAGGATCTTTAAGAATATGTCAAAGAAAGATGAAGCAAAGCAAAAAAAATTAAATTAAAATGGAAACGCCTCTTCTCTCAGAGGCAATAATCAAGACTGTTCAGGTCCAAGATAATGTGATTGCTGCAGTCACAAATGACTTGCACAGTTGCCCGAAAGTCCAGATCTGCACAGTTAGCACATTTTACAGTGAGCCATAACATCTATCAACCACAAAGGCAGATTTTTTCTTTTTGCATTAACGTGATGTGAGTGATCTACATCTTCACACAGAGAGGTGGAGAGTTTGTTGGAGGGGCGAGGGCTGGGGGGGGGGAGGTCCTGCCTGGCGAGGATTAGGAGACACAGATCTTGCGGGACTCCACAAAGCACTGCTGGCATCTGGTGGCTTGCAAAGGAACATCACTCCATTAATTAGTCCCTTCGATTGTCCGTAAATTACTCCTCGAGCAAATATTATCAAGAGGAGAGGCTCTGAAGCTGCAAGATTATGACCATGAGAACTTTTTCCACTGAAAATCTGGCCGTGTTTGAACCTGTATGAGGCCATTAAGGAAGCACTGAAGAAAAAAAACTAGAGTTAAAGACCTTAAATTCAATGGTGATTGGTCGGAACATTTGAACTGTACTATTTCGTTGGAAGTCAATAAATACCCCCTCAGACAGACGAAAACTGGCAGTTCGAGAACATTATATGTGTGACACGGATATATAAATGAAATCAGCCTGCAGTTTGTGAGACCGTGAGCCTCCAGGAGGAAGGAGGGGCTTTCCTGTGTATGTGCTTGTGTGTGTGTGTGTGTGTGTGTATAAATCAATGTGGCCAGATGAGACCAAAGCAATCCTGCACACAGTCAAAGGAGTCAACGGTGGGAGTGCAGTCAGGGGAATCGGCATGGAAATTAAAATCACCTAGCACTCGGATTCCATTAGTGTCCGTGCCGCCACAACGGAAGGACCTCTGACAATTCAGATACACACAGTGAAATTGGTTCGGCGGTGGGTGCGAGAAAGGCCAGCACAAACCCCGTGTTTACGCCTTCTCTTATTGGTTGGCGGGGGGAGATGGACGCCTTCATCAGGGGCGGCACGCTCGGCTTGCTGGTGGTGCGTGCGAAACCATGCAAATAAATGAACAAATAAGCAATTCGGCTGCAACATCGCTCTGCAACGGTTGGAGCAAATAGAGTAATAACGTTAGTCCCAAGAAAGGAAATAAATAAGATTGAGTGTTTCTCTTTTTTTCCCCTCTCTCTGAAATAACAACAGTTCTTGGGCTTTTCTCATGTCTAAAACTACATCTTGATAACAGACACTTGGTGGTATTATGTACTGACACTGAGCTAAGAGCAACAGTCAGCTCAATATTAGTTTCACTCCAGTTCTTAAAATTGTCTTTTCTTGAGCCGTGTTTGTGTTGCTCTACAGTACCTCCCGCTGACCCCATGGTGGAAGGCGGCCCAGTTGTACGTCTCAAGGCCCACACGCCGCACAACCTCACCTGCCGAGCCTCGGGAGCCAAACCTGCTGCAGAGATCACCTGGTACCGAGATGGAGAGGTCATGGAATCTGCAATTTATTCGAAGGTACACTGCAAACGGAACCATACCCAGCATTTCCTGTTTAATTACCATCACCAGAATAGTTGCTTAATGTAGCAGTGGGTAGAAATAAATGCAAAGAGGTTCCAAACAGGAATGTTTGAGAGTATAGTGATCTTGTTTCCCTTTATCCTTTGACATAATTTTCTCCATAGAAATGCATTAAAATTTGTAAATTTTTGAAAGAACAATGTTTGCTTTAAAAACTACTTCAATATATTTGCTTTTATTTTGTTTTCTTACGCTACTTTAAGCTGGTCTTTTGCCTGCAGATATGTTTTGCTTTCAGCTTTGTGCTTTTTAGTAAGTATTTTGTTGCTATCTCACTACTTCTAGATAGATAGATCTAGTTCTAGACAAGTTTTGGACTACAACTACTTTTTTTATTATAGCAGCATTTTGCTGTTTTTACCTTCTGATTAGCATTTTACTACTTTTAGTCTTGTGGCTTAAATTGTTTTACCTTTTTGATAGTGTTTTTCTCCTTTTAGCCTTAAGCATTTGTCTCTTCAGCTTTTAGCTAGATTTCTGCATATTTTAGCTTTGACAACTCCACTTCAGCTGAATCCACAATTTTTTTATTGTCTTTCAGTACTCAGCCTTCACACTGCATTATTTTGCAGAAAATGCCATTTCTCTAGTTCCTCCGGTGGTGCGACAACTCGGTCCCTTTCCTGCACCTTTTCTTTTTTTCTTTTCCTCATCTTTCTCCCTTTTTCATCACAGTTTTTATATTCTTTTTATGTATTGCCACCTTTTTCCTTGCGAGATTTGTTCTCTCACTCTCTGCAGTCCCCCTCCCTTTTCCTCTCACGCCTGACCCCCCACCTTCTTCTCCTCTGCCTCGTCTCCCCGTCCCTTTCCCTCCACTCCACCTCCGGTTTGCTTTGCTAATGCAGCGACACTACAGCATAACTGGAGCATGCCAAAGCGCAGACAGGCATGAGGGTTTCATACAGTAGGGGTTTTCTGCAGAGAAGAACACATCCACAACAATGTGGGGACACAATGGGCGGGGGTGGGGGGTGGGGGGGGAGGGACGGTGTATGTGAGCGGAGGGCAGCAGACCGTGAGTCGGCCGCGGCTGGGAAAGTGTCACATCTTTCATGCTCTCTGAACACGCTAAACGACGCTAAACGCCACGTTTAAAGAAGCCTGCAGTGAGGAGGAGGAGGATATTAGGAGAAGATGGGGGCCTGAGATGGGGTGGGGGTGGCTGATTATAGAGGGATCTGGTGAGGCAGCTTTGTGGAAAAAAGAAAATTTCCGTCGTTATTTTCCAATTTGTGGCAAGAGGGTTAGACGAAGGCTTTGTCCGAGTGAAAGGTGGTGACAGGGAGTGATGTGATTTGATCCAGCATAAAAATGCTTTTCGTGTGTCTGGCTGAGGAAGTGAAAGACGTGCTCCATTGATCTGGTTGTCGAGGGAAAAGGTTTAGCTTTTCAAAGATGTGTGACACTTCTTTCTCACTGTCATCCCCCCACCACCACCACCACCCCCCACCCCCCACCCCAACAAAACAATAAAACAAACAAACAAACAAAAAAGAAACCTATCAAGGAGGATACTGCAGATTAATTTTATTTCTCCCTCATCTCTTTAAGAGAATCAAGTAGAGGAAGCAGTGAGCCCTATCCTGAGAATCCACACCTTTCTTCACTTAGAAGTATTGATTTCTTAGCAGTAAATAGGTTTAAAAGATGATGACAAACAAGGAGCGCTGACAGGGAACACTCCCAGAAATGTGGAAACAGCACAATATCCCTTGCTGCATCGTAAAATATGTGATTTACCTGACGTGCCAGGGAGCAGAATAGCAATTTTAAGGCTTCGCACATGAAAAGATATGTCCTGCAGTGTCATGAGGCAGTGACTTGTTTTGTGCAACGCTGAGCTGATTTCTGGTTTCGTGTTGCTCTTTGTCCTCCCAATTTCGCAGACGCCAATGGAGGATGGAAAGAGGGAGGCAGCTGTCAGTATGCTTCCGATTGTTCCCGAAGACAGCGACTCTGGACGCACCTACACCTGCAGGGTCCTCAATCCAGCTGCTCCCGCTGGACGACAGACATCAGTCACAATTAATGTCCAGCGTGAGTCCCACATCCACCTGTCCAAAGCAATCTCAAATAAGTCGGAGAGTGCAAGCTATTTCTGTACAGTGTTTGTGCTGGGGAAGTTTTGAGTCTAATAGCAGCATTTTTTGTTCTTCTCAAAGACCCCCCTTCAGTGACGCTATCAGTTCAACCTCAGACTGTGACTGAGGGGGCTAAGGTTCTCTTCATCTGCTCTGCTTCAGCAAATCCTGAGATCACTGGTTACAGGTATTCATAAGCCTTGGTCTTCTACTTTAAAAAGGGAACATAAATACCTACAAAATGCTAAACGGTTCGCTTTAAAGTACGGCATAGCTGTTGTCTCTGAGCTAAATGAGCTGCCTGATTGGCAGAGTTTGATTGGCACAAGCCTCAAATCAGCTAATAGCCACTTTGATAGGCACAGTTAATTGCCTCCCAAATGAATGTGATGGTATAATATGATTATTGGCGTGTGTTCAAGGTGGTCAAAAGGAGGAGTGCCCATCTCTGAAGCGAATGGGGACAGCCTCGAGGTGACAGTGGACTACTCTTACTTCACTGACCCTGTCTCCTGCGAGGTGTCCAACTCTGTGGGCAGCACCAATGTCAGCACCCTGGTCGATGTGCAGTGTGAGTTTAACTGAACTGAAAGGGAAACATTTTTTTAATGCCTTGCAGCCGTATTTTGAAAAATGTGAAGCCTCACCCCCCACCCCCAATTTTGACTGGGCTGTCTGCTTCACCCCCTAGTTGGCCCCAGACTGCTGTCAGAGCCTAAGCCGATGACCGTAGACACTGGGATGGACGCAGCCTTTACATGCGCATGGACCGGCAACCCTCCCCTGACCCTGGCCTGGACGAAGCAAGGCTCCAGTGTGGTGAGGAAACACACACCAAATGTCACTTTGTCTTTACGAAAAATCTTCAACACTGGTCCTCCAGAGAGAAACATTCACACATGGCCTTGAGGCACGAATCCCACACACTTTTTTTCTTCCTTCAACACATTCCTTTTTTTTTCCAGGCTAAATCTTCCAACACCTCTCTCAGTGTGCTCCCCCCAGAGGGGTGAAAGCCTCCAGCAGAAAGCCGTTTGTCCGCTGACAGATCCGTACAGAGTAATCGGCGCACGCGACATGCTGTCATAACTCCGACACAATCAATTAGCCAATCAATCAGTCAATCAAACAGCGAGTGAGCCCGAGTGTCTCTGCTTCTCAGCTGCGCTCCAGTCTCCACTTTCTCAAAGTCAGCGCAGGCTGCAACAACGAAACGTTTCCACCTTTGCTTTACTACACCCTGGTAAAAGTCTTTTAGCGTGTGCACCATTAAAGGTTCTGTCCCACAGGAACCACTCTCCTGACAACTAATATAATTTCCAAAGTTGTGCTGAAGAAAGCACCCCCCTCTACACACACACACACACACACACACACACACACACACACACACACACACACACACACACACACACACACACACA
>JAVKLF010000042.1:12042054-12053574 GCA_034783495.1 Millerichthys robustus
GTCGAAGTGAGCCCAACTATATCTAGTTGGTACCTCTCAACCTCACACACAAGCTCAGGCTCCTTCCCCACCAGGACAAATGAATGAAAGGACATATATGTTGGCAATGTTGAACAAGAAAAAAAGGACACAAATTCTCAGACTTATTGTTTACAAAGATCTAAAGCTGACATGACAGCACCACAGCTCTGTGCCTTAAACAAATTACCCCATACATCATAGAAACACTGTGACAAATACTTCCTGGTTAATTTGATTCCCTTAAACCGCCACCCATTTAATGCTTAAAGTGAATAATGTGTGGTTATTGCCTCTGCTTTTCTCATGAAGTGACTAAACCACACAAACTACCACAGCTGACAATTTTACTTAGAAGTACTGAATATATACAAGCTAATTGTGTACACTGAAAGAACAGAACATACTAAATTGTTGGCTTGCTATAATTTCATGGTTATTTTCCAATTACACCAAGCACAAGACGATGCAGGTATTGGTTTATGTCCAAAGTTGGACCATTTTGTGTAATTATAACTTTACTTCCAGCGATTTTTGTATATTAAAAAGTATTTTATTAAACAATAAAATGTTAGTCCAAGAACCTTTTTTGTACCTTTCACACACCTTTCTGCACCTTCATAAACACTTCTCTGAGCATTTCAAATCCAAGGTACACAGCAATATTTTATTATAAATAGCAGAACTCTTGTTTATGCTACAAAACCAAAAAAGAAAAAAAAACACCACGGCAGCATAAAAAGAACCTGCTATAGTAACTATGAATAGGGATTTGGTGGCGAAAACTAAACCAAAAAAAAATAAAAGAAATGTAATAACATCTGGTGTCAGTGTTTTTAGGCCTGAAGGCTACATGCTGACGCAGACAAAATAATCTCCACTGAGAATAAAAGCCTTACCTGGTGGACTTCAAAAGAACTTCATCTTCCTCGTCATCATAAGGTCCGATGTCTGGAAGCTGTCTGTGCTGAGAGGCCAGGAAGTTAAAAATATCGAAAGTAGACTTCCTGTGGGGAAATGAGACACACAAAAAATATTTTGTTTTTGGTAACCTTTTAGTCTTCTCTTGAACAACAACAGCGTTTTCAGCAGAACTGAAGTCACATTTATAGGCTCGTGTGAGATTGTTTTTGTCAAGATGTTCGCATTTGTCTTTTTCTTTGGCTAAATCAATACGGAGGGTTCCCGCTTTGTTTGAAAATTTCCCTTGATAAAGTGCTTTAACTGACAAAAACACTGTAGTGTGGGAAATAATTTATCTTACGCAAACAAGAGTGAGGTGTAACTGCCTCTGCTATCGAACAGTGTTAACTTAACAGATGTTAAATGTAACACTGAACATCTGTGACAGGTTTTTTCCTAAACAAACTGACTGACCTAACGTAAAGTTCAGAGCGGGCACAGCCACTGGGATTCACAGGCAGATCATCCTCCTGGCTGAACTGTTTAAAGAAACGGAAGGCGTGCCGCTGGCAGCGAGGGGCTCCTTCGAGTTGCTCCAGCAGATAAACCACAGCGTCATGGATCAGTCCGAGCATACGAGCACCGGTGATCTTCCGAAAGGTCAAAGGCCGGAGTCTGGCTATCGCTCGGGCCTCCTGGACACCATCGATCACAGCTTTCCAAGCCACTGAAAGAAGGGTTGAGAATGAAATGCATCTAGTTGAACACAAGAGGCATAAATGAGCTAAATGTATTCAAAATCGATTTATTTTACCCTCAATACTGTCAGCCTCCACACTGAAGCCGTCATCGCTGGTGATCTTAAATCTCAGATGAGGCTGCTCTTTATTAGCTGGACAGTCCTCATTGTCATCAGACGGTGATGTCTCATCATTTGATGTTGATGCAGCGCCTGACAAAACAGAATTCATGCAGTCTGTATTTACAAATTGTTCATAATTATTTCAGTAATTTCTGTGTATAAATCGCAGCGTATAACTAGTGAATACCGGAGTATTTCTTCCAGTCTGTGAGATTGCTGTGCCCCACTGGTTCCCATGCGTGCTGTTTGTCTTGTTCATCCTGAGACAAATAACTCCAAGGCTCTGATCTGAAAAATAATATTCAATATCTTGATGTATTTATTGCATAATTCTACATTATCAACTCAATCAGAAAATTTGAAATAAAACACTGAAAAATAAGTCGAACACTTCAAAATTGTCTAATATTTGTGGAGGAGGGATGCACAAATTCTGAAAGAAAAGCTCACTTGTGACGATAGTGTCTGCTTTACAATCTTTTCAAAATAAAACACGATGGAAGTAGGATGCTGTAAGCTGTTGTGTGTGTGTGTGGTGGGGGTGGGGTTTGTTGTGTAAAAAAAAAAAATCAACTTCACTGAAAGGCAGTTACGAAAGAACTTTGTGCGTCTCTACTAAGTGATTTGATGTGATAAAAAAATAGTTTTGAAATTGGCTTATTTTCACTTGATGTCTAAAACTCAAAAATATCGCACCTATCTCTACTAACAGTATGACAGATTTCAATTTTAAAAAATAAATGCTGATTCCACTAGTTGAAGAACTTACCCTGAGCTTTCAGAATCACTCATATGCTCCTCCTTCAGCTTGTCCAGGTTCAGGACTCCTTTCACTGTCGGGGTTTTGATGCGAACTCCTGAGGCCCGGCTGGAGATGCTCGGGAAGGCCGCCTCCTGATGCTCCTCATCCTCACTGATAGCCTCTGGCTGAAGGAAGTCGACTTTTGACTTCTTGGTGATGATGCGATCTGAAAGCGAGGACACTCTCTTCATGCGAACGTGGGTGCGAGGGCGTGGCACGAGAGCCGGTGTGGGTGAAGGAGAGCGTGGTGACACTGGAGGCTCTGGTTCGATCAAAAGGCCAGGTGGTAAAACCAGGGAGGAAGGACTCATGGTTCGGAGCCCGCTCCACTTGGGGATGTAGTTACTCGCCATTGCTTGATTAATAATGGCCTGGGCACTTTCGGCAGGAGTCACAGGAAAAGTTTCTGTTGACAGGGAAGCCTGCGCCCCTGCCTTGGACGATTTAGATTTTTTGGATGAATTGGACTCCTTCTTCTTCTTTGGTTTTTTCATCTCTGGAACAGTTTCATCTTTTGGTGCTTTTGGGGGTTTCCTTGACTTTTTCACATTTGACAGTGCCACGGCAGTGTTGTTGTTGTTGTTGGTGAGCAGCTGACAGACTGTAGCTGGGTTCTGGACAGCAGGCGTGACTGATGCAGTGACTGTGGTCATGTTGGTGGTTGGCGGTGCATTCACCATGTTACCAGCTGCTGCCAGCGTGGCTGAAAGGGCGTTACTCTGTAAAAGGCTGGCAATTTGAGTAACGCAGTTGTAGGAGGGGGAGTTGGGAGAGGGCAGCTGGAAGGTGTTGCTTTCAGGGTTCTTCACGAAAATCTGACCGAGCCGGTTCACCAGAAGTACGTGTGGCGTAGGATCTACGTTTGGACCTCCTACCTCCTTCACAGTGAGGATAGCGTGACCTGGTAATGCCTGGGGCAGCACTGGCTGCTGAGGCTCCATAGCCTGCCTAGGTGTGGAGAAGTTGATCGAGATCGTGTGACCAGCTGTGGGTTCTTTTTGCACAGATGAGGAGCTATAACCGTTCAGGATCACAGGGGCGGCAGTGGTTTGTAACGGCGTTGAAGCAGCTGAACAGTGCGTCAATACCATAGAAGATGAAGAAACGGCAGTGACAGCTGCAGAACTGAAAGGCTGTGTTTGAGTGGAATATGAAGAAATGGAAATGGTAGCACAAGTTGCTGCTGGGGGACATGTCCCCGGCATTGCTGGTAACCCTGGATTATTTGGATTTACAACATTTGGCCGCATTTCTGTCACATCTTCCACAGGAGTGAGGTTTGTTAGATCAGCGGAGAAAGGCTCTACAGGAGGGAAGTTTGTTGATTCTTGTGTCGCCATCACCGGCTGAAGCGTGATACTCGACAGAGGCTGACTAAAACCTGATAAACAAGAATACATTTCAAGAGGATCCTCATGGGATTGTGAGGGGTTCTGGGTATCAGCAGACATTAAAGGAGACGATTCGAGGAGACCCAGAAAGGAGCTCTGGGTATTATCAGCCGACTCTGATAATGAGGGTACAATCGCCAAATGGTTCATCAGCACAGTAGACCCTTTCGGTGCAAAGTTATTACTTTCAGGGTCTGAGTTCAGGACTTTACATGCCTCAGACTGGTTTGCAATATCTTGCAGCACTGGAAGTAGTTCTGTGAAACTTTGGCTACTGTCACATTTCTCAAAAACAAGAGGTGTTTCAGGGACAAGGCCTAAACTGGAACCTAGTATCGTCTCCTCTGAATATGTCTCAGGCACCTTTGTGAGTAAATTAGGAAGACGGTCAACAACTGAAGAGGATATGATTTTTAGATCTATTGAAGGGGTGTCGGAGGTTTTGCTGGCATCACAGAATGAAGGTGAACTGTCACCTGTACTCTTTGTGGAAAGTGAAATGTTAACTGATGAAGATTCTGTTTGTCTATCATTTGTTGACGTATTGGGAACGTCGCCACCGTTTGTAGATTGAGAAGCATTTTTATTATTAAGGTTTTTTCTTTGTATCTGATTTTTGTCAGAATTACCCACTTTCTTAACATCATCGGTTGTGGCTACACTTGTATCACTCTCTGTACCGTCATCTACGCCATCAAGTTGTGCCAAGGGCCGTGAAGAAGAGGAAGAAGGTGACTTGGACTGATCTTTTGATAGCGGACGACTCACTATTGTCCGCGAAAAATCAAAATAGTGGTCCATGTCATCGTCAGAAGATGTGTTTCCCAAGTCTTCCTTGGCAGAGGCTGCTGATCGCAGAAGATTCGCAACAAGGGTTTTCTTCTTCTGCACCTCTTGGGTTCTTCCCCAGAACTCTTCCTGATCGTCACCTTCCACCACTATTTGTCCCCCGCAGTTCATTGCCACACCTTCATTCAGCAGCGTTTCTTCAATCTCAAGTTCTGCTCGCATCTCCTCACCCAGACTCAGACTGGGATCCCTGTGGAATGAACTGTATGAAAACTCTTTACTGCGTTTGCCCATGTCC
Organism: Millerichthys robustus; assembly: GCA_034783495.1. Classification (NCBI taxonomy): domain Eukaryota; kingdom Metazoa; phylum Chordata; class Actinopteri; order Cyprinodontiformes; family Rivulidae; genus Millerichthys; species Millerichthys robustus. The sequence continues at coordinate 12,047,118 of JAVKLF010000042.1, forward strand.
CCATGGGGTGACGTACCGTTTGTTGGAGAGATATCTTCGGGTTCTGGGGAAGCCAAGAAGTTGTGCGGTACCTCAACAGAATCTGACTGGTTCAGGTCAAACGACAAACGATTTCTAGGTAAATGCTGCACGGATGAGGAGTACGGCAGACTTACAGAGGTCGAACTGTCCTGCCAGTGAGGCTGAGGAAAGAATGATGATGTACAGTGTGTTAATGTGTTCCCTGGGCAACGACCCAAGGAGCTGTTTCTACCTCCAACTGAGCGTGATGATGGGCAGTTCATTGAGTTGTCTGGGAGTGGGAACATTGGCGAGGCAGGCAGAGAAGGTTTGACAGCACGATGGGTAGCTGGTCCAGTTAGAGAAGTCAGAGGAGGGGGAGACATACGACCGCGAAGACCCGATGTCTGAGTGTGTGAGTGTGGGCTAAGGCGACGAGCTCTTCGAGTCTCTTCCAGATCACTTATGGTCAGAATGTGGTGGGGTTTTGTCTGGGTTATACCTAAAAGTAAATGCAAATTTGATCATTACCTTGAAACTTGTATGCAATTGAAATTATACATAAATATGAACATACAAATAAATAAATAAAACAGATTTCTTACCTGGAGATGGAAGAGGTCGGGACAGTCCACCAGCTGGTCTTCTGGGCAGAGGATGAACAGGAACTTTTGGTTTTGCACTGTGATCCGACTTTGAGGGAAGACCTGGGACACAGATTTCTTCCGCTGAGTGTTGGCTTTCTGACACGTCACTTTCTTGGGCTTCAAATTCTGAAGATTCAAACAACGCATTTTAAGAAACAATTTCTACTTTTTACTATGAAGATGAGTGTCACCTCACACTGGATTATACTTTAATCGTGGTAACTTTCTCACCAGGTAGTTGACAGGGGCTGTGAGCGATGGTTTGATTTTCTCCTCTGTCAGGCATTTCTTCAATAGGCTTCTCTGGGACTACGGGGCGGACTTCCCGGATTGTACACGTATATCTGCATCGCTGCATTGGATTAACTGTACTCCAGTACCACCGAGAACATCTGAACGAGAAAAATATTATTTTATAGTTACTGTGTGCACTTTTAGTGAATGTATCTTAATAACAAATTCAAATCCAAAACTATTAAAATCTTGTCAAATAATAAACATGAAAAAGTGCATTTAGTCTACGATGAATTGCCTTATGTGGTTGCAACTCTCATGTAAATGCAATTAAGTGAGGAAAACTGACTTTTAAATTGCTTTTCAAAATTTAAACGTTTTTTTATTTCTGTATCTTGAGTGCAGACTCAACATACAGAGGTTCTGAAGAACAATAACGTACACGCCTATTTTTGCAGGAGTTACAGGATGGGGTTTTGATGGCTCTGCAGAACTTGTCAAAGTGGACGGAAACAAACAAGTAATGTGCAGGGTGTGACAAAATGTTAAAACTGGAATTCACATACTTCAAAATGAATACTGCCCAAGTCTGGAAAGGTAACCTCCAATGGTTATTCACACAGCCTACTGTGCCACAGTACCAGAATACTAATGTTTTGTACAGGAGAATACTTTACCAGTGGTGTTTACCCTAGCATTGTTCCACAACCCCACACCAAACAAAGTCAGAAACATCAAATCCCCCACCAACAACAAATGTGTATCTAAAGTTCGACTGTATTAAATGTGTACCCAACAAAGTGATGTGTATGTTCCATCAAGTTATGCAACGGAACTTGCAAAAAAAAATTGTTGCAAGCGAACAATGTTGCATCCTGCATGCAACTGACGATAAACGCACCAGATGTTTGTCACTTTCAGTACCAAAGAAAAGGGAAAAAAATTGAGTAAAAATATCAGTTTGAAAAAAAAACTAGAGAACTGTAGACATCACAACAGAAATCAGTTATCATTTTTCTTTAAATACATCTGTTTTTAAACAAATCACAAGAGGCCAATAATAATTTCTAACTCATTTTTACATCAGTGTGCAACACTTTTTAAATCTACATTAAGATTTATTTCATAGCAGTATTTTTTTATATCAAAAGGTGCATAAATGAATTTTAATAAATAACAATTAAAATGTCAATAAAAAATAAAGTAAAAAATAAAAGAAAGAAAGAAAAGTAACTTTCATTCAATGTTGCAAATTGTTATATATACAGATAAATAAAAAAGGGAGACTGCAACTTACTGAAGCCCCACAGGGAACAATTTGCCTTTGGAAGCTGAAAGTTCAGTCAGCACACCTAGCTTTTCAATCTGCAAGGAACCTAAGAGGAGAGAGTAGATGTCAACTAGAAGTTCATACCAACTCATTTGATAAGACAAAGCAACCAATGATTAGGCTTTTTCTTTATCATACAAAAACATTGGGATTTTATAAACACAGAGTCCTTCTGGACAGTTAAAAAAAAAAAATAGTATAAGTTTGTATACATGCACGCACGGACACACACACACCTGTGTCAGATAAATTGTTATCCAACTCAGGGTTTCTGCAGATATTAGCCAATCACATTTAATGTTTCTTTGGCAACCATATGAAGCACAAAGCAGAACTATGCTGGGTTGACATGGAGCACAACTAGCTAAATGTTTTAAATGTGTAACGGACTTCTTCCTTATATGGTATTCAAAACATGATGAATTAATTCAACAATTCTTTTAGTAGTCTTAGCTGCAGTGCAGAGCAACTAATGTTAACCTTAAATGCTACAAGAAATCATGATAGATGTTTTTGCCAATATATTGTTTAGTCTCACAACCAGGTATGATATGGCTTCAAACAGTAAATCACAAAAATGTATCAAATCAGGCTGACAGCTAATCAAATTTTGGCAAACTATTGCTTTTTGGCACAACACTGGCTAACTTTCTAGCATGTCAATTTTCTGTTACTGCGTACCGACTGTCCAGAAACAATTATTACATGTTACGCTAGTCTATCACGCTAATAAGCAAGTAGAGCTGAATGATTTCCAGTTAGTCACTCATCTCATCTTGCTTTTCTTGAAATCAAATGAAAAATTCCATGCTTACAAGGGTTCGAGTTTTTCTAAATCCATTTAAGGAGTTTCAGTGCTTTTTAAAACTCTTTTCACCTAGACACTCCAACCATGAGCTCTGGAACTAGAAAACGTTTTTCAGGTCAAGCTGACCAAAACCAAATAAGGACGATAAGAAAATCAGGACACATTCCTATACTAGGACATGTAGTTCAACCCACAGATACACTTTACTGGACTGCAAGCAGAAATTTGGTTTTCAAAAGAAAGCCACCCACGCTTGTATCTTTACTGAGTCACTGTTTCTGTGTACCTGATAAATTATTCTCAACACTTTCGAACACCTGACTTAGGCTTAAAAACATTTACTTAACTTATTTATCAATTTATTTAATAACAATATGGGAATAACAGCAGTTAGAAAAAAAAAACACCTTACCAATCATCACATTGATCAGTTCAGGTTCCACGCCAGTCAGGAACTTTCTGCGAAGGCTGATCCCTTCAAAATCCACATAAACCCTGCGGTTTACTTCAAACTCCTGACCAGTTATCATCTACACAACAAAAGTACTCAGTAAGAACACAGATACCAATTGATGTCTACATGCTTAAGTTGTTGCACTATCCAGTTAGACATGGAATTTACCCTGCCACTGATCAGATGCCTGTGTTTGTAGCAGTAGACCTTCTTATCGTCCTGAAACACACACTGCCGGGAGCGGGCACACATGAAGTGGTAGTTACTTTGACAAGAAGTCAAACAGCAGCCCACGGTGGCGCCTGTCTGATTGCAGCGTTCACATCGCTGATGAGATTGAAAAGGATAGGGATGAAATACAAATGTAAACAATGAGTACTAACTCCTATTAACTACTAAACAAAACTATGATTAGTGTAAATGAGTCAGATTTCATAAGTAAAATCAGTCCATTAAAAGATTTGTGCACTAACCATCAAGCGCCCCCTTGTGACCGCGCTGTGTACATGCAGCAGAGAGCCATTGTCTTCTTCAAACACCTCTGCCGACCACAGACAGCAGTTGATGTGTGCCCACTCGTTCTGACCCAGGTACAGTAACCTACCAGCCTCCTTTTGGAGCAGGACAGGAAGTGTACAGAGTTACCAATGAAGACTTTCACAGCCAGCACTGAGAACTGTTCACTTTTATCTCATTTCTTACATTGGGTTTTAGGTCTCCATATTTCTGGCACAAAGAGCACTGCCGTTCATCCTCTTTAGTCCATCCAGTGTCTAAATCAGGTTTTGAAAGCCTGCCTCTCTTCCCTATAAAACATTAACAGTCATAAACACTTAAACACCCAACTCATTTACAGCACCCGCTTTGCAATAGTTTTTCTGAAAGGACAGCATTACCTTTAACTTTGAAAGTCCTACTGGTTTTAAAATGATTCCAGTTTGTTGGATCTCCTGACATGGGAGAAACTGCCTCTTCTTCCTTTATGTCAAAGCTTTGTTCATTATCCTCTTGCAGGAGAGCTAATGGAGGCCTGCAAGAGAGCTCCTTCCTCTCCTGCCATTGGGCGTAAATGTGCTCTGTTGTGGGAGGATGAACAGCTTGGGACAGCATCCCCCTGCAAGAAGAGCAGGGCTGATAAATGGTAAGGTAGTAAAAAATGCTACTATTGCTGTAACACAAATATGTGGGAGGAACAGTAAAAGCATTGTTCACAAAAGTAACAAGTAAGCTTTACTTACATAGGCATGCCTTTGGAAGAAATGTTCCACAGCTTTGGGTCCTGACCGTTGAACCAGTTGAACACCTCTTCAAGTAGCTATAGGACAAAAAAAGCATCACACAGATTACAAACGGTTTATTTTGTTACATATATATATATATAACATATTTTGTCATTTTAACGTTAACTGCCAAAATGAAAACGAGCGACTTTAAAGACAACCCTGAGATATTTCAATGGTGAGTCATGGGAATAACTCAGACGTTTCTAATATCTTTGATTGTACTGCACCTTTAAGTAGTACGAGCGTGCCAGGGCAGTAGGTCTTTGCTCATCTGGAAGATGGTCTTCTAGCTCAAGTCTCTTTCGTACCACTTGAACCACATCTTCATGGAACATTTTCTATAAAAAAAAAAAATTCATGTAATACATACTGTCATTAATTATTTGCTAATAACTACGTACATTAAGTTTATTACTACATCAGATTTCATATCACTAAATGCTAAATTGACAGAGATATATCTATTTTTGTGTAGGCTGAAGTGAAGCTGTGGTTATCTTGAATTGGTTTGAAAGAGATGTTAAGGAAACCATTTTAGTCAAAAAGGAAAAACCGTCCCTCAATCGAGAGGGGGGTGGAGGGGTTACGCTTTCAACTTCCAAATGTTAACAGCTCAGTCATTAAACTCATTCCAAAGATCAAGCGACCAAGTACTTCACTTGAACCAAAACTATAGCGCCAAACGACCCCAGACAGCAACGTGTGGATCATTGATTTGCAACTGAATTAAAATGCGCTCAGGAGGCTGGACCTCAGACTTCAGAATCATTAAATCAGAACTTCACCAACTGCTTGTTGCTCAGTGTGAGCTACCAGAACTGACAAAGACACCTGGATAGGTGTCAAAACGCTTTCAAAACAAGAATTGATCTAAGTCTGGTTGCCTCTGATTTAAGCCTGTTTGCTGTTGCAACGACCCGGATAACTTAAATTTTGCACAGGCAACTAAAAGAACATGCACAGATTTTTACTCTACACTGTCAAGAACAGAGGTGGAGACTTGGTGAGTCAAAGGAAACATTTGTGTCATCAAGTCGACATGACAATAATCCACAAAAAGCAACAAAGTCACCACAAAATGACTGAAAAAAATAATGTGGCAATAAACTCCAGACTGCAAAATTTATTTTAATTGTATTTTTATAGATACAAAGTTTAACATAATTAAAGCATTTTCTGACAGCTAAAAAATAAATGACATCAACTATGATGTATGAAGACAGTATGAAGTAATGACATAAAATACAACTCTGTACTTACCAGTGACGTATACAGGCCTTTGTCAAACTTCTTGCCAACAGCTCGGAGGTCACAGGCTGGTTGCCCTTCCATCCCACTGTCTGGATCGACCAACTTTTCGCACTGAAAAAAGAACAAGTTTGTTATATTTGACATGTTTGGTGTTCGACCGGTGACCAAGGATTAAAAATAAAAATTCTAGTTCCCACATTTTAGTATGACATAAATAACGTGTGGTCATGGGATAATTATGTGGCCACGGGATAGTTACTTCTGCCATGACATCATTTTGAACAGCCTCTTTGTGAGAGATAAAGACATTCCCCAAACGTATTCTTATTTGGTAGATGTTTTTTTAATCACGGTCTTTTAATTGAGTTTTCGACTTTTAGTCATACATACATACATACATACATACATACATACATACATACATACATACATACATACATACATACATAC
>JAVKLF010000042.1:12053674-12082058 GCA_034783495.1 Millerichthys robustus
ATGTCGTTCTGTTCAGAGGTGGCCTGCTTTTTAATTTTGGCTGAATAAGCAATAATCTGGCCTCTGATGTAGGCTTTAAAAGCATCCCATACCACAAGGCTAGAGATCTCGGGGGAGGAGTTGGTAGCAAAAAAAAAACGTATCTCATCCTGAATAAACTTTACAAAGTTTTCATCGGACAGCAGAGTTGAGTTGAAACGCCATGGTCCAGTTCTTACAGGGAGGTGAGGAAGGGACAGGGACAGAGTGAGTGGGGCGTGGTCTGAAATAACGATGCTTTGATAGTCACATGAACGTATCTGCTGCAGCCATTTAGCATCTATAATAAAATAATCGATTCTTGAATATGTTTTGTGTACATGTGAGAAGTATGAGTACTCCCTCTTGTCAGGGTTTAAAGTACGCCACACATCACGCAACCCGTACTCAGATAAAAAGGTATTTGGTAGATGTTTAATCTAAACATCATCTTTCATAGTATTTATGAAATGACAGTGAAGTGGTGAATGTAGGGAAACAGATTTTCCAGAGGAGCGTGTTATGAGAGTTGAAGAGTTGAGCTTCGAATAGAATAAAGCTTTTTGGACAAATACAACTCCTGTCCTCGCCTGTGTCTTATAGCTGCAACATATGTTGCTAAAAATGACTTCATGCCTAACAGCTGAACAAAAGACTGAACAGGCAGAACAGTCTCTGCATGGAAATGATAGAGATAATTATGCTGTAGCAAAGCTGTAATTATCTTGTGGCCACGCGTTAATTATGTTATACTAAGGCGTGGCCACAAGATACTTTTTGTATACACTTTGTATTTGAATTGTAGAAATATAAAGTTGCAACATGACCGCATCGTAAAAATCGCTAAATGCCAAATATTAACTGGCGTCAGTTTTTCAGACAAATAATTGCACACAATAAAATTTTGCCCAACCCTATTATATACATATTTTACTCATAAACATAGAGAATAATTTTACTACCTGTGAGCACGTCACAAGGTGCTGGGTGAGGGTGGAAGAGAGAAGGCAAGCCAGCACCTTCTCCACCCCCGCCCGCAGCTCAATGTACAGCAGTTCTCTCCAGGCACTGGGCTGGGTCACGCTGCACGGCCGACACGAATACACCACACTCTCAGGCAGGCTGGACAGGATCTCATACAGCTCGTCTGAAATGAGTTTACAGGCAAAAAAAAAGGGAATTAGGCCAGTTGTTTGCACCTATATGCATTTTTCTCAACAGCCAAACGAAAAGGAAATCCAAAGTAAAGCTATAAAAGTGTTTTAGCACTAAAATGTGATGCCATAAAGAAAGATGAAGTGAAATCACCTGTTAGATCCTCACACTTGGCATGTACCCAGTGGTTACATGTGCCACACTGCATCATTTGACTGTCATAATCATTGTCTTCGTAACACTTGAAGCAGATCGGACAGTAATTACCTAAAAAACAATCAAATAAAACATAGCCACAACGCAATTAGTGATAGTTAATAAAGGATAAATATAAATGAATCGTTAAGGTTAAAATCTGCCCTCACCCTGGTCATAGAGTTTGGAACAGTCTGGACAGAGGCCTTTGTCATGGTTCCAGTCTGTGTCCCAAGTTTTTCCCGGTGTGACACTACAGCTTTTGCACCTGATGCAAGTCATACAAACCTGCAGAGAAACAGACAAACGATTATTAAAACAAACCATGAATGAAATTAGCATCAAAGGCTTGTCTTATAGCCATACCCAGGCTTTCCTCTTCTTGGGCTGCTTTGGATAGTTTGGTCCCAAACAGGAAGCGTGGTAACAGTTCTGGCAGCGTTCACACTCCAGTAATGGCTGAGGAGCAATGGGAGGAAAATAAAAGTGATGCCTGAGTAACATGTATTTAAAAGGCACTAGCGGTGTCCCGATACCGGTCTCAGGCCCAACACCAGCATTTTTAAGCCATTCACACCACAAAAACAACCTTTGTCAGATTCCAGTGTGAACGTTTTATGCCGCCGACGCGACCCGCGTGTGAATGTGAATGAAACTGAATGTGAATGACATCACATTCAGTTTCTGCTCAGATTCACGCTCAGTTTACAGACATAAATAGGTCTCTACCTGCGGATGCATGTCGATTCTGAAATTGTTGCGCATTCAGAGCCGGTTAGGAAATTATCGGACATGGTTGTTTAGTTCACTTTTTACATTTGAACATGCCTCTGGTGCAGTGTGTATTTATGGAACGGAGCAACGTGCTGGAAGTAAAACTAGTGAAGTATCGATCCAGTAACTTTAATATCGATGCAGTCAGATCATATACTTCTGTGGATCCTCAGTCATCCAGGTCATGGAAAATTAAAAGAAAAAAGACAAAACAACTGGACTCTGTAGCTGAAGACGTGAGGCATTACAAAATGTAAACAGCATGACTCGAGGTTAGTATCATTACTTGGATCGATCCGCATACCCCCACCTCACCGCTTCATCCAACATCAGGTATGTCTCTGATTTAGCACCAGGTTCTAAATTAACCAAATGTTTTTATAATTGTTGCGTAATTTTTAAATTCTAACTCAGTAAGTACTCAGTGCTGATATGTACCCAAACTGAGGTACTTGTAATTGTTTTGACAAAAACTGGCATCAGGACACCCTCTAAAGGCACAGACAAAAAAAAAACAACAGATTACGATTATCTTTCAATACCTTAGAAAGCTTGTTTTTTCTCCCGCACACGTGACAGAACTTGCAGCGTCGGCAGCACCAGTTCTCTTTGTTCTCCTCAGTCGGGCGCTCAGCAGGTTCGAGACAAAACTGGTGGAAGGGTTCACAGCACACTTGGCAGTACACCATCTGTAAAAGAAATTCACCAATAGCAAAGGTAATGCTAACCTTTAAATATCAAAACACCTACCACTACAAACTGGAGCTTACAAATATAAAGCAATCAGCAAAAACTTGGATTAGATTTAAACAGAGCAGAAAACACTGAACAGTCACCTCATGTTGCCCTTTACTGGCACAAAGGAAGCAAACGTAGGGTGGCATGAGAGGCGCAGAGGTCAGTATACTTAAACCCCCCATATTCCAGACGTTCTCTAAGGTGCAGTCCTCCTAAAGACAAGGCACATAAAATACATGAAATACAGAAAAGTAACAAGCCACTGAAACTTTTTTATACCTGTTAGACTAAAAAATATTTTAGTTTGTTTTGAAATGGAAACTATACCAGAGCAGAAAAAAACACCTCTACTGACCTCTAGTGGGCAAAACATGCACAGAACCTAACCAATCATGTGGGCTTATGTGTAGCATGAGAGCAATAAAGCCTAAAAAAAGGGGACACGTAAATATCTGATTTTTTTAAATAATTGGACCAAACGACTTTCTGCTTGTTTGACCTCCTAACTAAATATGGAAATATATATAAGCTTGCTTAGATCACACAGAAAATAAAAGCCCACCTTGAAGTCAACCCTTATTTTGTGAGTCGGTTTAGAAGACTCAACTTCCCTCTGCTCGAACCCATGAGCCAGGGCAGCGAGGACACTTGGAGGGGTCTGCTCCAAAAGGCTTGGAGATGGAAGAACCTGAGAGACAAATAGCAAAGTAAAATGTTTTTTGTTTAAAATTGTTTAGTACTACCCACAATGCATCTTGGCTGCATTGCAGACCAATCTGAAAATTCTGTCATAAATGTTAGATCTGAAGTCCAATCAGAATGAGCTCCGATTAAAAAAAAAATCCCACCTTCTCAGGTTTCCGTCGACCCTGCGGTACCCGATGAGAGCTAGATTTGCGATGCCTGACTTCATCGTCTGAAAAGTCTTCCAGGAATCCATCCAGAGATACAAAGTCTTCAGAACAACAGAAAAAAAGGTATTATTACACAACTAACGAAGAACAGCTTCCATGTGAAGAAATTTGGTTACTAAATGTCATGGCTTTAAAACGATCAGTGAATTCTCAAGTGATCCTGCTTTTAATTGTAAAAAATGACCTTGACTGAAGCGAGGTCCAGCACCCCGTCTCCTCGCCGGCGAAGCAGAACTGGAGAAGGTTTTCTCGTCCAGATCCGAGTCGTAATCCACCAGGTCTAAATAAACTGGAGGTTTCACAACGCGTTTAGGCTGCTTCCTCACTGATGGACTGTTGCCGTCTGTATGTAGACCCGATGGCGAGTCCCCGGCACAATCGTTCCCTTCGTCGTTACTAGAATGACCCCCGCTGAGAGATGACCGACGTCGCTTTGTGGAACCTTAGAAAAGAAAACAGAACTGTTAAAATGGTTTTGTAGCTGCATACTAAACATTATTTTTTTTAAAAGCCACAGAGACAGTGGCTGAACGCTTATAAGGAAAAAAAATTAAAATACCTTTGGGTACTGTTCTGCCGCTAAGTCGGCGTGCTTTCCTCTCTTCAATTTGGTCACATCTCTTATACCTTGCGATTACAAAAATATAAAATTATTTTTGAACATAGTGTCGTGCAACCCAGCTCACAATAAAGAAATGAACTTACACACAGCACTGTCGCTTTGTGTTGGGACCACCAAATTTGGGTTTGTCGAGGCAATTTATACACTTGCCACAATCGTCCTCATGGTTGCAGCCTTTGCAGACTCCACACCTCCGGGAGCGATACCCAAACGGCCCGAGTCCTTTTCGTTTCACAAAATTTGATGGCTTCTTAGACTTTGTAACTTTCGCATCTGACAACCCGGGGCTGTCAGACTCCGACAGGGACCCAACGTCTGCAGGAACAAACATACAGTATACGACAGGAATGAGAAATCAAGACTGATCACGGTTAGCCGAACTTTTTTTTTTGTTTATGTATTCTTGCTCGTAACCCAAACAGTACCAGTTTAGACATAACTTACGGTAATGCTCACATTCAACCATCAGACACAAAGAAAGATGTTCAGATAAATTCATTATTGCCATAGCAACCTTGAATGACAGCTGATGGGGAAATGCCAGATCTCTCGTGCAGAGGCAAGGCACTTAATCTGGGAATGTCATCGGGTACCAAGGCTCGAGGCTGCCCCAGCACCACGGAGGCAGCACGACACACATGCTTGATCCTTGGCCCTCCGGCTCTGCGGAACTCCTGGCACAGCGGAGAGATGAGCTGTGGCTGAAGATAAAAGAAAAAGGCTTTTACAGACCGTCCTTTATCGTTTGAATTCAAATCAACGATTGCTAATTGCTGCTAGATCGATTATTCTGGGATTTGGTAAAAACAGAGATAGAAAACAAGACTCTGAGTCTGATCGATGTTTCACCCCCCATCACAGGGGGTATTGATCGGACCACTCACTTGTCCTTGAAGTGGCTCTGTCTTGACTGGAACATCAGGATGAAGCTGCATCCTCTGCTTCCTCCTTTGTCTCTTCAAGGAGATATCTTGCGACCTGGCTCCGGCTGGGCCAGACAACAGCTGCAGAGGGTAATAGCAAAAACAAGGTATAGTTCAAGCCGGACAAAAACATCTTGTACACGTCATGCTTTTGTAATAAGTTCTATACCACTGGACTTAAGTTATAAGAACACGCATTAATAGGACCACCCATAGGGGCCTGCTTAACCTTTTATTTTTTTTAACACAAATCAGAAAAAAAAAGTAAAACCCTTTTGTGATATCACACTAATTATGAAGTCAAGAAATTCACAAGCTTTAAAATTTCGAAGTCTGGTCTCTGACATGAAAGCAGGTCGTTCTGATGTGCCATCATTGCTCCCCATATTTTACAACATTTTCGGGAGCCAGTGGAAACAACCATAAGTAAACTGAAGAAGAATACACTTAAATGTTCTTGACCTTACCCCAGAGGACTTTAGCTGCTTCTGCTGGTCAATTTTAATGAGCTGAACCTTGGCTTTTCTGAGGAGATTCAACATTCTTTTATTTGCACCAGTTAGACGGGACCTTTGTGGAATTCCCTTCTCCAAGGAAGCAAAATGAACGCCATCTCCCATGCTTGTCTTGTGTACTGGCTGCAGCTCTTCTGTAGATCAAAAGTCGACTATTGTCATTTTATTACAGCTGAACAAGTGACGCATCCGATATTCATTAAATATTATTACCTGAGTCACGCCTAGCGGGATCATTTCCTGCTAAATCACCCTCTTTGCTTTGATGTAACGTAAGCGTGTTGGGATTTGTCGTCCGAACGCAAACAGAAACCTTTCTCACCACTCCGGGAGAATCGAGGTCTTCAATCTTGAGCTTGGGCTTGTCCTTTTCCCTGCTCGTGTCCCGTTGTCTCAGACTTATGCTCATGACTTCATCATCTAATCCTTCTGCCAAATCCACAGGAGGCTGTGCAGGTTTACTCACAAGTTCAAGCTCTTGTGTGGTTCTGCTTTTTGGAAGTCCCAGGTGTGGCTTCTTCAGTCTTTGATAAATTTTGAGATGGGCTGCTTGCTTGTTGAACTTAGGTGGACTTTTCTTTCTTAGAGCATCAACAAGGTCCAATGGTGGTTCTGGAGGTTTTGCCACTGTTGCAGATAAAAACAGATTATCACATTTATTCTCTGGGGTTTTGTCCAGTGTATATAACTCCTCGCCGGGGTCCCCTGGAAGGTGCCACTTGAAGCACGAGTTATTTAGAAGGGACTCTTTCATTTCATTCTTGCCAGACTTTCTTTCAGAAAACAGGCTTTCTGCTAGATCAAGGTTGTCATCCAGATCCTGAGCTGAAAACACATCAACATCTAATTGAGCTTCACTCAATATATCCTCCTCATCAATGGAAAAGATGGGGGATATTGCTCTTTCTGCTTCGTCGTCTCGCCTCTTTACTGGACGAATTGGCAAGCCCATTTGTAAGCCCTTTTTCGGGGAGGTTCTTCGAGGCAACACAGACATCCCAGCGTCATCCATGAATCTCTGCGGGGTCTTAATAACTCGTGAGGATCTGGCGCTTACAACAGGCATAATGAAGTGTTTGATGTTCTTGACAAACTTTGACTTGCCAGGCTGAGTACTGACTTCTGTTTGCCCCGAGTCTACTGGGGTGTCTGTTGCTTCTTGCTTCAAAGTCCCTTTCTCCAGCCCCACTTCCATCAGAGTAGAAATGATTTTGGATGGCGATTTGGACCCTATAGGTTCAATAAACTGAAGATTTGATTGTTTCTTTTTGTACTTTTTCTGCACTCCAATGAGTTTAGAGCCTGGAGATGATGTGGGAGCTGCCAGTGAGTTGGAATTGTTTTTTTCTGCCTTGTTGATACGCTGACCTTTAGGTAATCTAAGTGGCGCAAACTTCCCATCTCTGCCTCTGTGCCTGTGTTTTGGACGCTGCCCAATTAAGTTTTTGCGTCTCTTTTTTACTTTTTTGATAGGCATTTTTAATGTATTTAAATCACTGGCTTGACTTTCTGAAACCACCGACGGCTGACTATCGATTAACTGCATGTATGGCTCCTCTTTAACTGGTGGCTGCTTTTGCGTTTCTTCCACCAACGCAGTTTCTAGTTTGGTCTCTGGTACATCCTCCAGCAGCGTGCATTCTTTTGCCTCTGGCTGATTTACATCTATGACTAAAGGCTGAGCAGCTTCCATTTGAACAGGCTCTACATTACTAGAATCAACAGCAATAGGAGTTATGTCCACAGTAGTATCAGGAGAAACGGCCACCACCTTCTTTTGAACAGACTTCTTTTTCCTCAGCTTATTATTTCTAGGTTTTCTAGGCCTGGAAGGCACGGGTAATGGTTTGGCCTCTTCAGTTTGTGGTTCTACCTTTTTGTCTTCCTCTTGTAAACAAACTTCCCCTGGCAACTGAGCAGGTTTGTCATTAAATTTTAAGGTATCCTTCTCTGGAACTTCAGAGACGTTTACAGTGGTCACCTGGGGTGGCTCCTCAACCAAAAAGTGGCAAGTGTTTTCCAGAAGAGCTTGTGAAGCAGAATCTTTGGTTGAAACTTGAGAAGAAACTTCAACTTGAACCTGCGGAGCCTCTTCCTCCGGTGCGCTGTTTCTCAACCTTCGTTTCTGAGTAGTCACTGGCTTTTGGCTGACAGGTTTTGTTTGTGGTGATTCAAGACTTGACATGCGTCTCCTTAGTTTCCTCGTAGGTGTGGCCTCAGCATCCAGATAAGACGACTTATCCCCAGGACCTTCGACTGGTGTTTTAGGGACATCCTCTTTCTTTTCAGGCACAGGGCTGACCTGCTGAATCAAAAACGACGGTTTTGAGCTTTTATGTTTACCAGGCGAGGAGACCTTTTTGATCTGAAGCGGTGGTACAACCTTTCCACTGTCAGTTTTAGTCATTTCTTGAATAAGTGTCTCGGGTGTGGGATCTACGTCAGCTTGCACCTGTGAATTTGAATTTTCCAAGTCAGCATTGTTTTGGAGTTCCTTCTCAATACTCGTCACATTTTCCTGTGAGTCTGTATTCTCCTGTTTTGTCTTTTTACCTGGTCCTTTTATATTCTTGGTGACATTGGCAGCACTAGGAGGGGGTTGATCTACTTTGCTCACAGTCTCTGTTGGTACTTTGAGAGCATTTTTACCCCCTAAAGTCTGACCTCCTTTGACTAACGCTAAAGTCCAGATATGTTTTCTTCGCTTTTTCTTATGAGATGAGGATTTCCCACTGGCCTGCGGATCATATTTAGGGTTTTTGATTTTTATTAACTTTAGGCTAGGGACTCTCATTTCCTCATGTTTAAATAGCGAACCCTCACTGTTTTTTACAGTTAAATTATGTGGCTCTGTGGATGATGAGTCTTGGTCGTCTGGCACTGAAACATCTTTATTTAACCTTTTGCTTTGCCTCCGTCTTTCTCTAACAGCTAATGGTTTGGCCTCAACTTTATCTGAAACTTTTGAAGTAGATTCTGTCTTAACAGTATCAGTTTTACTCAGACATTCTGTTTCAGGTACACTGTCTGTTACTGTTTTCAGGACAAGGTTAGTAACTCTGTTGCTCCGACGTGTCCCTCGTTTACCCGCAGAACCCTGCGGCACCACTGCTTTCTTTTTCTTTAATTCCTTAGCATTGGGTTTTGTCTCCACACACCCACTGTCCTTTCCAGTGTCAGTCAGTTCTCTCTCTCTTGATTTTTGGTCATCGACCACAACTTTGGCAGTAGACTGGCTAACAGGTTCGGCTGTCTTCACAGCAGACCTCCCACGCCTTCTGATAGGTATGGTCCCTGCCCCTTTATCCTCCGGGCCTTGTTCGTCCACAAACGTTTCCGTTTTTAATTTGATGTGAGCACTTAAAATCTGGTCGTCCTGAATGTCCTTGACAACAGGCAGCTTCTGCACTTCTTCTTTTGTCTTCAACCTTTTTGTTGATTTCTTTTGAGGCTCCTTTATGGTTTTTATTTTCTTTTTGGCCACTAACTTTATTGTAATCCTTGGTGATGCTGCTGAAGCTCTGCTTTTAGCAGACTGTCTATCCGTAGTGTTTTTTCCTTTCAAAGTTTTTGCTGGCTTTGTTTCAGGAGCTGTGTTGTGTGTTTCTTCCACAGCATTAACATCTTTAACAGGATCGGATGGGACAGCTGTATCCTTCGCAGGTATTTTTTGCGGTAGCTTCTCACCTTTTCGTTTAGATTTTGTGTTGACCGCATCACCTATAAAACAAACAATATCACATTAAACATTTCAATAAGTAATACTTAATAGGAAAGCTTTTACACTGTGCCTAATTCCTTAAGTCAGCTGTTGCTATTTGTGTATTTCATCAACTATCTTATGGGATGAGATTACTGCTGAATTTACCTTTGGAAGAAATTTGTTGTGACGTCACAATTTCCACTGAGCCCTTTTTGTCAGCTTCAAATCCTTTAAAATCATCACCCTTGGAAAAGAAAAATAACAGAAAATATTCAATGTTTAAAGTAGTTGAAAAAAAGTAAATGTCATTCATCTACAATTATGACAGCTGCAAAGACCAAGTATTTTCCTAGATGAACATAAACTCTTAAATTTAAACTAAGTTATTAAATAGTATGAAGTATTATATAGATTTAATCAGTAAAGCAAATCAAATAAAAAAACAGTGCATGTGCATCTGGGTGCAGTGGGCCATGGGCCCACATTGATAAAATACAAGAGAAAAAAGCAATTTGCAAAATAGTTCAGGGATTCAACTAGTGACATTGCAGTATAAAAATTGTATTTATCTTGTCTGAGTAGCAATGTGGAAAGCATTAATAAAGTTTGTATTTGTGACAACCAAAACAAGCAAATAGTTGATGATTTTAATTGACTAAAAATGTTATTAACGCTTATGATATTTGTGATATCCATATATATGCCAACATTTTTTATTAGTAATAATGAAAGCCAACAAAAGCAAAAAAGAAGATTATCGTCAAAACCCACTGAGTTTAAATGCAAATCAGACACAAACCGTTAGACATTGGACAACCATATTCCCAAATGTGATGCATACAGCTGTCTCTGATGCGGACAGTGAAGTTAATACTGTAAGCAATACAGTTAAAGACACACCATGTGTCAATCCTATTTCTAAATTACTGTTTGCATCAACTGCTGCACTTGATTCATTAAAAGTATTTTTAATCAGCACATATCTGTCAATATTTTTTCCTAAACCAAATACAGCTGCAAAAGTCTCAGGCCTTAAAAGTATGTGCTGCATGCACCAAGACCTGGTTAAGGTATAGTTACTGCATGGAAATACAATTATTTATCTTGATCTTAGAATCAGCACTATTATTAATTTTAAGAACTGTAAAGGTAGGAAGGAATGTTTCATTGTAATATTATTTTAATGACAATGTGTAAGGTGCAATAATAACCACTTTGCATGACAGGATGTAGCATGAAGCTAGTCAAAGACAAGCTACAAATATTATAATCATCAGTTTTTGTGCTGACTAAGATTTATGTCTAAAACAATATTTGCTATCTCATACAAGTTTAGAACTCTTGAGCTATTTAAGAATTTTATTTGAAAAATTAATGGTTCCATAATGTTGCAGAACAGTCCTCCTCCTTCTCACTGTACCGCACACGGAGCTCAGGTCTCATGAATGAGGAGTAGTAGACGCTGGTGGCCGCTTGTGTCATTTAAAACTTTAGTTGTACTTTAGCTTCGGCACACTCCCACAGCACCATTTAAAACCTGACGTGTTTGCTAACACGGGCTAACAGTTAGCCTTCGAGTTATCGCGAAAACCTCAAATCACCTATGACTGCAAAGAGAAGCTTCAAATGTGCAATTCAGTAAACCAACCAGCTGAGATCTCTATTTCGTGCCGATCACCAGATTTAACTCTACTTTGGCAAAGCAGTCGACCCCGCCGTACGAAACCAGAACTGGTAGCGGCTAGTGCAGAACGGAGCCTTTCCCCTCTTTGTGTTGGCTATTAGCAGCGGGCTAGCTGCTCTTCTGGCCCTGTAACGAGTGGGCCGTACATGAAAATAATTGCGGCGCATGTTTACAAATTAGCCTTCTGGCTTTTAAAATAATTAATTGCAGCGATTAGATACGCTTCAGCTTTACATGTTTGACAAACTCTGTAAGCAATTGAAAGCACAGTGCTAATGTAATTCAAAACAGCTTTGAAGTCTTGAATTTAAATTTTGTGTTACGACTCTTCATTAAATGTAAGACTGGACTGTGCTAACATAAGTTACCATATAAAGCTAACGTTAGCCTGTGCGATGTTGACATTTCTCCATGACACTACCAGTCACACTGCCGTGTTAGAGCACTTATTCGTGCGCCTAATGAACTCATAAAATGTCAGATTTACCAAAAAAATAGCTAATTTTTGGTTCGGAATGGTACCTTACCTCTTCGCTTCCACTAGAGCTATAACCAGCCTGACCGAGGATCTTGTGACTTGCCTCAATCCCAAGTAGGCGCAAGTGAGACTGGTCTTCGTTTAACGAAGGACCCAGGTTTGCGGGCCTTGGCCCTCCGGTAGTCACATCATCAGTCTCTGAGCTTGATCGCCCGAGTTGCCATCGCTTCTCGGAACGCAAACGACTGCGTGATGACCAAGGCCGACCGGGGAAACGACCTCTGGCCGTAGCTGTTCCACCTTGGCCTCCTACGGCAGCCGCGGTTGCTGATCCGCATCCCGCTGCCGCCATCATTGCTTCAACAACAACACACGGTCGGCTAGCAGTTCGAGGAGAGACAAGAGGGAAGGCGCGAGATGGGAGGGGGGAGCCGCAGTGATGCATGGGAAAGTGAGTTTTGTACGATTAAAGGTTACAAGGTTAGAGCGTTGCATGCGTTGTCCCGACAGATTTAAGGTATCGCCTGTGCCACTTAAAAAAGAGGCTACATTTTTTTAAAGTTGCAATGATAACGAGAAAGCTTTAACTCACCTGTTGATTGTAGGTATGTACAACATAAAATTTCCATTGTGTGTTTACAGAATTTATTTTATTAATATAAAGTTTAAGATATGCTTTCTCCCATTGTAGTACTGTAGATGGCAGTATGCATTTTCTATACCACAAGAGCAAACTATTAGGAAAAGCAAAACATAAATCAAATCAATAAGTCATTTGCAAATTTACTTAAATAGTTTCTCACTCTATTTAAAATGACAGATTAATAAATATGAATAATTAAATGCACATCATTATATTTAAGTTACAGTATAGTGAGACAACTTTGTTTTAAAAGGGGCTAATTTTATAATTATTTGTTTATGTTCGTTTGCTTTACTTTTCGATTTTTCTTCTTAATTTTACTTTTTCAATGGGCATAAGGCTTACTGTATTTTTTTTATTTTTAAAGACAGCGAACTCTTGTTTTTATTGCCAGGACACTAGAGGGCAGTATGCAGTGTATGTTATCATGTGGGTTTCAAATCAAATAAAATCCAGACGACGAAGGAAAAAAGGGGAGAATGACAGATTAATAAATATGAATAATTAAATGCACATCATTGTATTTAAGTTACAGTATAGTGAGACAACTTTGTTTTAAAAGGGGCTAATTTTATAATTATTTGTTTATGTTCGTTTGCTTTACTTTTCGATTTTTCTTCTTAATTTTACTTTTTCAATGGGCATAAGGCTTACTGTATTTTTTTTATTTTTAAAGACAGCGAACTCTTGTTTTTATTGCCAGGACACTAGAGGGCAGTATGCAGTGTATGTTATCATGTGGGTTTCAAATCAAATAAAATCCAGACGACGAAGGAAAAAAGGGGAGTAAGCGGAAGCGTTCGATTGTTTATCGATCGTTTTTTTGTTGCTTGACAGTAAAATACCAGGTATGTTATCATACTAATGTATAGTAAAAATTGTTTTTGGACGTAACAATAAATAACTTTACTCAGAACCTGTGAGTTTCCTGCCGCTCGAAGCAGCTGTAAAAATGTGTGGCGTGAAGCTAAGCTAAATAAACGCTAACATTAGCCCGAAGTGATTTGTGTCACCTGACAAAGTACAATAGGATGTTGTTGGTGTTTTGTTTTATTCTTTTAAAAAATGCATCGCTTAATTCAACTCCGAATTATAAGTTAGCCATGTTTTGAACGTAAACGGACACTTTCCCCACTCATGTTTGTGTTAGCTGTAATTGCTGGTTTTAGTACTAATTGTCCTGATATTATCTGATACTTTTTTGCAGCAGTTTCCCTGCAAGTTCACGATGAACCTTGAAAGACTTCCCAACGAGGAGAAACTCAGCCTCTGTAGAAAATATTACTTAGGTGAGACAATCATGTAAACAAACATTTACTTTCATTGTTTGGCTTGTTAATAAATGCATGAAAACAATGACAGTCTTTGCTACTTGTGTTTTAGTTTAAAGGGTTAATGTAGTCTTACTATAATAGCAGGAGTTGATCACTTAAAGTCAAAATACATGGGGACTTTCAGTAAACTGTAAGCAATATTTAAAGGAGTTGGTTGAGCGTTTTTTTTTTTTTCTATAAATGAATTGCTTTCTTTGTTTGTTTTCAGGTGGTTTTGCCTGTCTTCCATTCTTGTGGCTGGTGAATGTAGTTTGGTTTTTTAGAGAGGCCTTTGTGAAGCCAGACTACAGTGAACAGACACAGATTAAAACATGTGAGTGTCAAACATTTTTTTAAAGTACTCCTGTAGTGTAGATGAAAAGAAGAAATGACCACCTAATTTTCACTAAGTTATTATGTAAGAGCCTCCTTTTACTGCAAGAACTGGTTTGTTTCAAGTGAAACTAAGTTATTTAACTCTGAATTGATGCAAAAAGTAGCTTTTCTATAAATAACCACAACATGGTTCTCAAAACTCCCAATACCACATTGAATGACAGGGTTAGTTAAATCAAAATTTAAAGTGGTTTGAGAAAACTTTATTCTTACATTCTCACACTTCGAACAAAGTAACGCAAACAACTGAACCTAAACAAACCCATACAATTTACAATTCTCTGCAAACCTAGATCTAATCTGTCTGTCAGTGAAATTGTCTGTCAGTTATTTACATCTTAACATCTATCAAATCAAATATCCTTGGCACTAAAAAAAAAACCATTTTGCCAAATGAATTAAATGTTGATTAACTCCAGGTGATCTTAACAAAAAAAGAACATAACCTTAGATTTAATGTTTTAGACACTGATGAGTATTACTTATATTTTATGGAAAAATAAATATTACCAAAATATTATTTTAACCTGTATATACAATTTTCTAGCACATAGTTTTGTCTAAATAATTAAGTGGTTGGAAATACATGTTTAATTTGTGCTTATTGTATAAACCAGTTAATCAAAAGTGTTTGCTTTTTTTGAAGTGTCCTAGATAAAAGATGTTTTATTGTAAACTTAAATTTTCCATACGCTATAACTATGTCTTGTGTTTTTTTTCTTTTGTATTAGATGTAAAGCGATCAGCACTGGGCCTGTTGTTTTGGGTCGCGGTTCTGACGACGTGGATAACCGTTTATCAGAACTTCCGAGCACAGTGGGGGGAAGTTGGTGATTATTTGTCTTTTACCATTCCACTGGGTATTCCTTGACATGTTCTTCAAAGATTTTACTCCAAACTAATCATCCATAGTCATGGAACAAAGAGTTTCAATTGAACTAAAGTGAATCAGTTGTTTGTCTTTTTGTAATCTCTGAGATCTTTAAAACTTTAACAAAACATTTTGCTTTTGTTTGTATTTTTTTCAAAATGGATCTTTAGTCTTTAAGATTCAGCAAATAAATTTAGTGTAATACAGAATGTGATGTAATTTTTTTTTTGGTCATCTTCCAAAATTGAAGTTAAGCTGTGTGATTGTGCTTGCCAATTTCTTTTAACTTGGTATTGATGAATAAAACTACTTTCAAGCTACATTGTCTTTTAATACTTTGTATAGTGTCCCAACTTTTTCAGAGTCTTTTTTTGTTTTTGAAAATGATCGATAGTCTATTTTTGCCATGGTAAGTACTTATTTATTTTGTGCCACATAAAGTCCAGACAACCAGTGGCGCCTGCTATGAAACCCAGTAACTTAATCCCTCTAAATGTCCCCATTATCCTGCATGAGTCAGAACATAATCAGTGCCAGTTTTAGTCACAGATGAAGTGCCAGGTTTAGTGTTGCTCACGGGCAACATGTGTGCATACTCTTTACAGTTCAGGGGACCGCCTCATAAAACTCACCATGTACTATTATAAGTTACTAAAGTTCTATTTTTTTATGCTCTTGAGTATGTGCTGTAAATGAGTCTCTGCTACTACCACACCAAATTTTAGCTCAATATCTAAAATGGACTGAGCCGTAGCCTTTTTTGTGCTGCTTAATGTGGGTTAGCTGTAGTGGCAATCGGGAATTGATTTGACTTCTGCAGTAAATTGGTTGTAGATGTACAACCAGTAAAGTTTTAAAAATATTGCAATTTTTATGTTTTCAAATGTTATTTGGCTTTGATGACAACCTTGAATTAGGGAGACTCCAAAAGTTAATCAACTGCACTTTCAGGGTTCATTAAAATCTGTCCAGTTGTTCATTAGCCAGTTCGCTAACAGGCAATACTTTATTACAAAATATAAATAACCTGTTAGCACTGAATAAAACATCTTTGTCTACTAAAACCCCACATTTTACCTCAGTCATTTTGTTTCTTTAGGTCAGTGGTCATGAGGTCATTTGGTTGTGGCGACCATCTTGATAGGGTTGACACCAAAAGGTAATCAGTTGTAGAGGTACAGCCTACATACCTTCTGAATGTTCTCCTTAAAATGTATTCAGTGGTTCATGAAATGTGATTACAGACACAAGCAAATACTTTCTCGCCTGTCCTTGCATTTCGGGGGGGTGTGGCCTAACTGACAGATCACGGTTTCATGGCAGCCCACGCCACGTGCGCTTGCATGTGTTTATAATGTCTCTGTTTCCAGAGAGGCTGGCAGCAGCTCAACACCGTTTGTGTCTTCAACTTATTTTTGGACAATCCATAACAACCCAACTAAAGCGTTAAGCCAATAACAGCTCTGGTATATTATACACCAATAACAAGTTTATTTTTGTGTCATCAACTTTATATTAAAAACAGGTTTCAAAGCTCTAGAATAGCTCATGAACACTTTAATTACCCATAAGACCCCCCACCCCATCCAACAGCTGCGTCATTCCCAAACACTCTCTCTGTCAATGCCAGGACACCCAAGGGGACAAAGTTTAGGACATAACAGAGGCAACGTGTCCCTGGGAGGAATTCCCAACTCATTATGTAACTCTAGTTTTAAAAACAGAGACTGTGACAGTCAGTCACTCCGAGAGGGCAGCAGCAACAAGAGGGTGATCCTGTTCCCTTTAATATCACCGGAGACCTTGATTAAACGGGGGTAAGTCGCCTCGTGCCACGTTTCTCAGGTCATCTGCTGCAGTCTACTAAACTTGGTTATTTCTCTGCTGAGCAGTAGAAATGGAGTTTATCGTGCCACCCACTGTGTTAACTGCTGATATCCCTTGGGAGAAAGTTTTACCACCACTCATCCCTCATCTAAATGGGACATACGGTTATTATAAGTGGTCCCCATCATTACTGATGCCAGAGAACAACAATGGCAGCTTCTCTGCAGAGGTAGGTCCTTTAAAATAGAAGAGCATTAATACAGGGCTAGTTCAAAACTTTAAAAAAAGAAAAAGAATATCCCCAATGATATGGATGTTCTGGTCTAGGTCTGAACTTTTTAAGTATTGTGGCTTTTAAAATTTGACCTGTTTTAGTGGGGGGAACTTAAGAAACATATACACACACAAAATAACTAACTTTTTTCACTTTCAGAAGTTTTAAAATACAGAAACTGTGCATATTTATATTAAGTGTAGAACAGTTCAGTCCACGCTTGAACTTTTAAAGTTTTTTTTTTTACTGGACCTGATTTAAGTTGGACTCAAAGCCTTCAAAATAGGCTATTACTCAAAACAAAAAGCTCAGGGTCTTGACATCAGGGGTGAGCGTGCGTTGGGTGTTGCCTGATTATGGTAGTATGGTTTAAAATGTATGCCAAGTCAGATAGCCATGTCTCCTTCAGATCACAACATAGTTGCATAGTATTTGTTTCTATAGAAATCCTTTTTATCATTCTGCCTTACTGGATGTTGTCAGGTCTCCTGTGATGACAGAGGATTTACGGTTCAGGTTGACGTAAAGCATTTCCAACCACAGGATCTACTGGTCAAAGTGGTGGGAAACTTTGTAGAAGTGCAAGGAAAACATGAAGAACTAAAGGTTTGTATGCCACCAGAAACACTGATGAACTTTTTTTCAGTATTTTTAGAAGAACTACAGTTTGAGGAGTCCTCTCATTTTGCATTAAATTTTCTGTTGTTAGAAGGACGGTCCAGGCTTTACGTCAATGCAGTTTAACCGGCGCTACAGAATCCCAAAAGGAGTGGATATCATGGCTCTGGAGTCCGCCGTCTCCCCAGATGGCATTCTTGTCATATCTGCTCCGATGCTGCAAACGGACAAGACCAGACCCCTGACATAACTCTGAAGCTTCTGCCATCTTTACCATATAACAAAACGAACAAAGAGATACCTTTATGAACACACACAGAGACAGAAACAGGATCATACACTCACAAATCACACCTTGTGTGCCAAAACACACATTTGTTGGTTTTGTTTCATTCTTGGCACTCTTCTGATATTTCCCTGCTCTCTTTGGTTTGTATATACTGCTCAGCATCTGACACAGCATTACACGAAACTACCCTCTGTAAATATTCTGTGTTCATAGTTTAAACTGTTTTTTTCCCTTTAGTTCAAGCTGTGTAAATGCTCTGTAATGTGACTAGAATTATTGCACACAGTTTTACTGTATCTCCGATCTATTGTTGTGGAACTCAGATATAAATAAACTTTATTTCTTTATAAAATAATAGTAAAAATAAAAACAAGAATGCCTTTCTTCTGTTCAAGTAACTTGTTACTCCTCTAGGAATTCATTCAGGAGCACATCCACTTCACTAAAAAATACGAAAAAAGATTAACCATTAGTTAAATTCCAACATTCATAAAATTAAAATGACATACTTTACATAAAACTATAGAGACAAATTCTTGAAATCATTATTATTCATAAACCTGCCTGATCTGATCTTTGACCCATTTTCTCTGTTGACGAAGAACTTGAAGCAAAGGATCATCTTCAAACTCCTTTTCATCAGAATCTGAAATAAGATGATATCATGTAGCGAGATTATTAACAAATACCTACAGAAGACAGTAACAAGTTGTTACTCTTACACAGATTTACCAAGGAAAAAAAAATATTCTAATAAAGTGTTGCCAAGTCTGTAACAAAACCAGTAAAAAAATGAAAAGGCCTAACATTTCTTGAAGGACAACAGTTTCAGACAAAGATCCTTTCATTTTAAGAAAAGCAAAGTTGTAGCTATTTTGGTTAAACTTTAGAGATCAACGTTACGTGCGATGTCATGTGATGTGGCAGAATGACTCAGCTACATCATCAGCTGTTCACCTTCTGCTTCTTGAAGCAGCTGTGAAATGACTTCCAGAGAGCTGTGTGAAGGAAGCGGAGGTTGTGAAGAAGAGCAGGTCGCAGGAAGAGAAACTGGGGAAGCGGAAATCTTCTGAGGCGAAGATGAAACTGCTGCAGGAAACAAAACTTCAGAAACCACCTGTTAAAGCCAAGAGAGAAAAACTTGCTCCGGTGAATCCAGATTGGCATTGCCTGCTAGACTGTTCTTGCATTGTAAAATGTTTATGATCTAAAAACATGTATGTTGCTCAAAATCTTTTGTATTCCATGAGCACCACTCAGACTATGTAATATTTTCATCGGGTAGTGTTTGAGTTCCGACCATGTGAACAAGAATACCACCAGCAGTATATAATACGCAACACTTCTAAATACGAGTCTTAAGTGTATACATGGTTGTTGTGAAATGTAAAATTTACTTAGAATTATGTTGTCCATGGTGAAAATTGACAATTACATGGAAAAATGTGAAACTGCAGCTATTTGAGTATTTGTTTGGATCCCCATTAGTTTCCATCATAGTAGAGACTTCTCTTCCTGGGGTCTACATTAACAAAACATCAAAACCACTTTAAAACAATACAACCAGTACAACTAATAAAACAAAAACAAAACAACACAGATATCAGGTGAAATGTGAAGAACTTCCCTCCTGATAACTACCAAACCATTTTCTGACCAGAGTCTAAATAAAAATGAAATCTAATGTGAAGCTATAGTCTGCTGAAAGTTTTTATCCTAAACATTTGTGGAGTTACACCATAAACACTTTACTGTGTCTTGTCTTATGGAGGGACAGATATGGACAATCTAGGGAACAAAGTGAGGTTTGGCGTTTCTATGTTAAAGGGTTCTGAATTTAGAGCTTAGACTAGAAATTGTCTACGGCACCAAACCATGATTGGACGGGCATATAAAATCCTTTAAAGCAAGCAAGAAATTAACTACAATGAACCAGATATAAAACTGAATTTACATGGGTAGAAGAGTAAAAAAGGGTTTAGCTTAAACACGTACAGACCTGTCCTAAAGCAGTGTGGACTGGAGAATGTGGTGGTTCTTGTTCTGTAGAGAACTTCTGGCTTCTATCTTGATGCTGCTCTTTTAATGCTGGGGGCTTTTTTGGAGGATTTTGATGTGAAGTCCTATTGGAAATAAAAAAGTTCACCACTCAGAGTATGATTGGATTCAGAATTCATTACAGAATATTATTAATTTTTTCAGTGCATTACCTTGATGATTTTCTCTGCTGCCTGTTGGACAGGGCTGTTTTCTTTCCTGGCTCAATGTTCTTCTTCCTGTTCTTTTCAGACACCTTAGGATGGACCTCCGTCTCCACAGTTCCAAATGCTGCATGTGGTGAGGAGTTCACATGTTCTCCTCTGATACCTGATGAGTCTTCAGGAATTTGAGTTTTCTTATGGACCACTTTAGTGTGAAGTAGGTCTAACCTTTCTGAAATGCTTTCCTTCTCTTTAGCGTGAGATGACTGGATGGGGCAGGGAAGAACGTCGCAGAGGAAATGCATGTGGGCAGGAACATGAGCGAGAGTCTGGGTTTGAGACAGTGTAGAGCTGGAGACAACATTGGGCGGGAAAAGTGAAGGATTTGGAGATGGGTCAAACAGTCTGTGGGACTCTCTGGTTTCAGGTTGGAGAGTTGTAGTATGTGGGTGTGCATCATTTTGTAGAGACTGAGGAGGGTATGAGCTCTGCTGCTGCTACAAATTAAGAAAGAAAGGGAAAAGACATGCATGGTGTAAATCTTCATCTTCACACTTAATAAAATATACTATTTCACAGTACGATTCCAACCTTGTAAGGTTGTCTGTTAGTTGAAGATTGAATTAAATTCAGTGTCTGCCTGCTGAAAGCAGAGTCATGATAACTGGGATGTTGCACCGACTGGGATAACTCCCTGGCTTGCTCCATCTTTCTCCTTAAACGCCACTGAAACAAAATGTCCTCCTCTGGACGTGTTGGAGGTGCCAGAGCAGGAATGATGGTTTTTTGGGAGGATGAAGCATGAACAGAGTTTGAGATGACATCTGCTGTGAACAGATCTTAGTGTCAAATTTGGGAAAATAAGTATTCTTTCACAACAACAACCTGGAAAATTTTCTCAGTTTATGGCATTTAGTCACCAGAAGTTGGCTTGGTGGTGGTAGGAATCAAAGGCCGTCTCACTGGTTCATCAATGGTGATCGGAGAGGAAAAATCTGAGCATCCCATGCCGTCTGAGCTGACAGGGACAGACCCATCACTGTGAGTACAGTCACTATTAAAAACATAACATGCTCATTTTAACTCAAGGGAGGATTACAGGTAATATTTAGACTCAAAGTTATTTACCCTCTAAGAAGAAGGCTGCTGGCCCTTTCTTGAAGGTGTAGTATTTCTGTGTCATCAAATTCACCCTGAGAAGAGTCAGACATAACCTGAGGGACAAATAAAGATAATCCATGATTACAACATAGACAAACAACAAATAAAAAATAGATGAAGTAATGGCTTTTGTATTTTGTTTTGGATGTTTAAAATAGAACCCCACATTTGTGTATACATTTTTCACCAGCAAGCAACAAGTTACTTGTATTTTATCTGGCGTGGAAAAACAACACCGCCAGTTATAATGTGACTCATTTCCAGTAAACTCACAAACACACTCACACTGAGGGATCTGTCATGTTGAAGCTGTCCAGCTGGGCTGTAACTGGTAGGATCATTCTCATCTTTGAGGGGCAGGACAGGTCCAGGAATTCAACAAAATAGCACAGAAAGTTCCATTACAAAAAGAGTGCCAAACTCATGAGCTCGTAACCAACAGTTTATACTAGTGATCCTTCTTCCCTAACCTGCAGGACAGTGGCTCTCGAGGACCAGGATTGAGGATCACTGGTCTATACAAATAAATATAGTAGTATCTGAAAATATACCTTTGTCTGCTGCTTTAGTTGGAGTTGAACTGGGGATTGATGAGTGCAACATCCACCAATATTGCATTTGTTCTTCTTCGTTGGCGGAGGCCATCTGTTGGCGTTCCTCTCGACTCAGAGGCCGACCGTGGCGAAAACGTTCTACGTATCTGCACAAACAAAGGTTAATGCTTTGTGATGCAAAACAACTGATCACTTCATCAAAACAACATCAGCAGGTTTACTTTGCAAACACGGATTCATCCTGAACTCCTGAGGTAACGGTCTCTGATCGAGCAGTCGGTTTACACCCCAACATGTCAGGAGAGGTGGTGCTGCTGTCAGGAGAGGATCCATGGTCAACAGAGGGCCAGGTCTCTGTGAAAACATGTGGTCCATCAGCAACAGAAAAACCACGATCATGATTCTCATCCAGCTGTTGGGTTTCCTGGTTTCCAGAGTGTAGCGGTCGACTGGAGCTCTGATTGGAACGAACAGGACTCAGAGTCTGCAAAATGACAAAAATGTTTACATGTTTCAGGTAATTAAAAAAATACTTTAAAGTATTGGTTGAGTTAAGCATTGCTTGCAAGGCCGACATACAGTTTTCTTTGTTTTCTTAGAAAGGGATAGCTTGCGGGATGGATGGTAGTGTGTCTTCCTCACAGTTGATGCAGGTGGGAAAGGATTCTGCCTTGTAAATACTGACTCACTAAAACAAGAGCACAAATAATGTAGTAGAACAGTAACTACTGTTTAAAGTAATAAAATGAAAGATATTAATGAGATCTTACCTGGATTTCATAGCAGCTTCAAAACGTCAGAGGTGGTGCATCAATTAACACTAGATAAAATGTTGGAAGAGGTTCTCCGATACAACTGACCTAACCAATGAATTACACCTGGACTTGCGTTATCAACTGGCCTTGGTGAGTTACAATGAAACAAACGCCAGACCACAAATTGCCTTTTAAATGCCAAATTACACAACCTACATTAGGCACATTTGATACCTACTTACTTAACTAAAACATTCTATCTTGAAACAGAAAAAATAAAGCATTACCTATTTAACTTTAACTACAAATGAGCTATCGATAAACCCAAGGAGGAACAATTTACATCGACAGTTTACGGCACAACTAAAAGCCAATAGAAATCCGGACACAAATGATGAACGTGACAGATGTCCAATCACAGACGGCACATTGTTTACACAAGGACCAATCAGGTGAGCGAAGCTGCAGCGCGCGGAAGAGGAAAGCCTGCAAAGGCTGTCTCCGAGCTTGTCAAAAAATAAGCTAAGTTAGCAACGGTAGTTCTAGCTAGTACGTTCCACTGTCCGATATAACAATAAAATCAACTTTCTGTGTTATAGTTTAAGTAATCGTATAGTAGTAGTTTCGTACGAATCGTTAAGACAGGTATTTGTACTCAATGTTGAAGTGCGTGAAGTGGTTTTAAGGTTATTAGTTATAAAGGGTGGCTAACTGGATTAAAAACAGGTAACCGCGTCAAGCTAAGCTAATATTGCTGTTAGCAGTCAACAAGACCGTGCGCATCAATTAGGTTCTAAAAAAAGAGTTGAGGTTAAAAGTCTTAATTTTCCCAAGGACATTTAGAAAAAGTTGAAGATAATGCACCACGTAAAGATCAAAACCGAGAGGCCAGGTAAGACCACAAACATAATTGTCCCAATAAAATTAAAAATAGTCTAATTTATGTAGAAGCTATTCAAAATGAGTGCACAGTAACTATGTTACTATTACTGGGCTTGGGTAAAACCATTTTTACTAAAAATAAAAATAAAAAAAAACAAGATATGCTATTGTATTTTATTCTTCGTGTTTCTTATTTTAGATGTGGAGAGCACTGTTGGACGCAGCAAGTTGGATGCTGTGCTAAAGGGTCTCGTGGAGAAGAGTGAAAACGAAACGTTAGTACACATTTGGTATAAATATACATCGTATGCATAGTTATTACTTTGGACTATTTAAAGTTTTTTTTATTCTGCTGTAAACAGAGAGCCAAGTGAGGGTGATCTGGGAAAGTTATCTGTGGACTCCCTTAATAAGTATGTACCAATTTATAGTTTAAATTTTGTTTTATTTGAATAATAGGCACCTATCCTGGTAAATAAATGTAAATCTTGCTGCAGCATAAATACTAATTACGTACTAATGACATAATTATGCTTTTCCTGCTGTTTTTTTTTAGGGAATTGTCTCCATCATCTGCTGGAAAGAGGTAGGTGACATTTACACAAACATTTTTTAAAATTTGCTTTTGATATGTGTAATGGAGGAAAAACATTTGTTTTGTATTCAACATAAAAAAAATTAAGCCCTATCCAACATTCGATAAATTTTGTTTCAGTCAGATAAAAAGCATTGTGACTTTGTCAGATATGCTACACAAGTCTCCATCTTTGTTATGATTTTCAGACCGTCAACAAGATTTCCACAGCATCGGAGGAAGAAACGAAAGGAGATGGACGAGGGCATCCCTGAGACTAATCAGCATAAACAAAGTAAACTCTGTGGAAAATATGAACAAATGATCTGGGTTATGCAGCTGATATTGACTGTGTATCATTTATTGTTTGGTTATATTTTCTTCTTCCTAGACGCTTACATTATTAAGTTGTTTGACCGCAGCGTTGATTTGGCCCAGTTTAACACCAGTACCCCCCTGTATCCGATCTGCCGTGCCTGGATGAGAAACAATCCTTCTGTTCGAGAGCCAACAGCTTCCCCGAGCTCCCCACACAGCATGTCAGAAGAAGAGGTGAGACTAAATAAATTTGTTTAGTCATGTCCAAAATATTGAAACACTGGCAAAGAGAGGGAAGTATGTGTGGATTGGAAAACATATTCTTAATTGTCAGAATTCAAGATTATTTGTAATTTAAATAGTTTGCCCTAAAAATAGATTAATTATATTTTGTTTCTAATTATGCTTCTCTGTCTAGTAAACAAACTCTTCTGTTTTTTGTTTACCAAGTTATATTTTATTTTAAATCCTAATCTATAAATACCTATATGACTTTTTTATGTACATTAGGTTTGTGTTTTGAAGTTGCATTGTATTTGAAAACTAAAACCAGCTGTTTGTTATGTTGTATTTGAACTGACATTATTTAAATCTGTTTTTAAAACTGATTATTTTTGTCTAAGCTGGACTGATAATTGTAAGATAAGTTTGCTGCAGGTTCATGTCTCATTAGTGAATTTACTATAAAGTCCCCTGCAGATGGCAGTCTTCTGTTGTCTGTCTTTTATAACACCTACAATAGATATTATGAACACCTGTTTCAATTTAATTTACTTATATAGCTTTAAGTCACAACAAACCTTGTTTTAAGGCACTGTACTAGAAAGGGGACAGGAAAGGGATACAGACAAACACAGAATGACTGGTCCAGGTGTCGTTTTCTTTTGGAAGAAAAACACATTATTGCTAGAAATAATTAAACACAACAAACATGTAGAGTAACTAAAGACAGCAGCAGAGTGAGGAAATGTGATCAGTTTGTCCTCCAGAAGTCTAAGCCTACAGGGTATCTGTGCATCCTTAAAAAAGTCTTAAATTCATCTATCTGAAAGGAAGGGACTTTTTAAAAAGTCTTAAATTCATTTAAAAACTGCTTAAGTTGGTCTTAAATATATTGTTTAAAGGTCTTAAATTTTGTTAGGCAGGAGCGATAAAAGTAATTTGTCTCTGACAGATTTCCTAAAAGTGAGAAGAAGAAAAAAGGTGTCTTGTTGTTTTCTTCAATTCAGCGTTGATGCAGTGATGTAACTGATGCTGCTTTCAACCAATAATAAGACCCAGAGTCACAGTTTGACCCCAGATTACAGCAAAGATATGTGTCTCTATTTAAATTAAATTTTCCCTCAAACTTAAAAAATAATAATTCTACACTGTGTTTTAACAATAACAAGGTGTTTTGTCTGTTTGGATGTGCTAAACTTTTATTATATTTAGAACTATACTGTACTGGGATAAATATAATTCATAAATGATCAAATAACAAAGGAGCTTGATAGCTAAAAGCTCTTCCTCCCATTTTATTTTTGGAAACTTCAGTAAACCTGCAGTCTGAGAGCAAAGTGCTCTGTTAGGAAAATATGGAACAATAAGATCTTTTGTATAAGATTTACCATCATTATTTAAAAATCTGACTTTTTTCTTTTGCCAGGTTTCAGACATGTTAAATGGTAAAGGACAGAATGTCTACAGACTTCCTCCTCCAACTTCCTGCCCAGTTAGTTCCTCTGGTGAACCCGTCAATCTCAGGATCCCACATACTGAAAAGCCCTCTGTTTCCAAGGTTCTTGATAATGTGGTTGGCGTCTTTTCTGATTTAAAAAATTCATACAGCTCTGCTTAAAAGCATGGTAAACAAGTGAACTTCTTTATTCCCCCCACAGTTAAGTGACATGTCTGTATCAGAACCTCTAATAAATGACCACATGGAGCGCTGGAAAAAGATACGTCAAAAGTAAGTTATTTGCAGGAAGAAACATGATTATTATTAATTCTTTTGAAAATAGAACTTGCCCTGATGAAGGTTCTCCCTCAAATGTTTTGCACATATCTATATACCTAACGGCCAAAATGCAAATGTACACAACAAATACAGCAGTGTTAAAATAACACTGTTGTATTTGTTTGTATGTTTCCATGTCACTGCAGCTGAATTCTGCACCATGCTTCTTCCTAGTTCTGCAACACACGTAAACATGTG
This sequence comes from Millerichthys robustus, assembly GCA_034783495.1. NCBI lineage: Eukaryota > Metazoa > Chordata > Actinopteri > Cyprinodontiformes > Rivulidae > Millerichthys > Millerichthys robustus. The sequence goes on from JAVKLF010000042.1 coordinate 12,080,267, forward strand.
GGCAATTTAATCAATTAATTAATGTGTGTATACAGTAGTTGCTTAAGCTGCAGTTGGGTAATTTACTGAGACGGATGAGTTGCCCAGTTTTTTTTTCAGATGAATTGTGCCTTAAGCTTCACATGTTTTTCTGAACTTTAACTTAACTTTAACCTTCAGGCTTCTGTTAAATCACAAGTTATTTATAAGGAGGAATAAGTCTGAAGATCTTGTGTAATATGTGATCTTTTTGCACACTTTGGCCTAAATTTGTAAACTGTCATGTTTTTCAGATGGAAGGAGTGCTCCAATAAGAATCAGTTAAGATACAGCGAGAGCATCAAGATTCTGAAGGAGATGAAGGACCTTTATGATCGCTGACTCTGAACCGTTTAGCTCTCTGGTACAGAATGAACTCTTTTTAGTTCCAATGGAACCAAGGTTTTTATTTCATTTTAGTGTACATGCTTGTTCCACAGACAGACCCATAGAAAAGCATTAACAAAACTTTGGATCCTGAAAAACTTTCCTTTGTTTTTCATAGAAAATCCTGACACATCTTTTGTGCACTCATCCCGTACAGCAATGTAAGCCTTTAAAAATAAAAATGTCTAAATGTCTGGATAGATTTAAGTTTTATATAGTATTTCTAGGCACACTGTGGCATAAACATAATCCTTTTAAATTCAGATTTACTTCCTTAATTTGACATATTTTAGACAAATAAGCAGAAATGAGACTGTTTAAAGGAACATTTGTTCAAAAGTTTTTTTAGTTCTCAACAAGAAATGAAACTTCTTATAAACAAATAGGAAGTTAATTTAAAGACTGTAATATGTTATCTTTGTTATAAAACTGATTGTCATTGACAAGAATCTTCAGTCAGCAGTTTGGTAGAATAATATTGGTGTACAATATTAGTTCACTGAAAAAGCAAATGAGTTGAGGTTAAATTCATATCTACAGATTTTTTTCCAGTTCAACTGGTCACACAGTCAACACACCGTGTCATGTTACCAAAAGTTTCTGCGATCTTTTTTTTATTAGACACAAAAATTATAATTTTTTGAGTGCACGAGAGATATTACAAAGAGTAATGAATGCAATAAACAATTCTACAATTGTAACTTCTGGGTTTATTACTCGTTTGGTGAATTCAAACTCTGCGGTTGTTCCGCCACACCAATACTTATATAAATCTACTCTTGTGTAGTGGCTCATTGTTGGAACCAAGATCTTGCGCAAGCAGTTTGAAAATATAATTGGTTATTTTTATGTAGTTTTTTGCTTTCAAGAAGTGCTAGTTTTATTTAAAGGTAATATTTTGACTAAATTTGGCAGCTGTAGTCATGACTTTGGCTGGCAGGGAGGATCAGTTGGTAGAGCTGTTGTCTCCCAGGAAGAAGGTTGTCGGATCAAATTCCGGTTGGGGACATTTCTAGGTAGAGTTTGCATGTTTTCTCTGTAAATGCGTGGGTTTTCTCCCACAGACCCAAAACATGACTGTTAGGCTAATTTGTTATTCTAAATTGTCCCTAGGTGTGAGTGAGAGAGTGAATGGTTGTTTGTCTCAATAGGCGCTTTTCCACCGACAAGCACGGCTCCACACCACACTACACTGCACCACACCGGCCCTGGTGGTTTTCCACTGCTACTTAGGCCCCCCGCTAATTGGGCGTTGTCTCACATGCAAATAGACGGTTACGTCTCTCTAAAGTGGGAGTCAACCTTAGGGGTTCTGCGACGGCCCAAAAGCCAACATGGAGACTCTGAAGTTTTTTTTGGTGTTGTTGTACTTTATGTACAGGCAAAA
>JAVKLF010000042.1:12082158-12100955 GCA_034783495.1 Millerichthys robustus
TCACAGGGACACATAGAGACAAACGAGACAAACAACCATTCACTCTCTCACTCACACCTATGGACAATTTAGAGTTACCAATTAACCTAACAGTCGTGTGTTTGGTTTGTGGGAGGAAACCAGAGTACCCAGAGAAAACTCATGTAATTACAGAGAGAACATGCAAACTCTACCCAGAAATGTCGATTCAAGCAAAGTTCTTGGTGGGAGACCGCAGCTCTACCAACTGAGCCACACCGCCATACATAGTTCTGAGAAATCACTGACACACACGCACGCACACACACACACACACACACGCACAGTCCATGTTTCATTAGGAATTACTTTGTATTGACTTCCAGGAACTCCTATAGCCTAACCCTGACCTTAACACTAAACCTCACCACCCCTCAATGCACACCATATACTCCTAAACCTAACCCCTAACCCACCAACAGTGTTTAAACTCATGGAGACAGGGTTTTTGTCTCCATAAGGAGTAATGGGTCCTCACAAGACAAGTACCAGGAAAATGGTCCCTACGAGTTAACAAATATATGTACACAGACTAAGTATGTTTAAAGAAGGAAAAGACACCATCATTAGACATCTTACAGAGTTTAATGCTTGATATCTAAGAAATGGACCAAAAGGCAGAACAGTGTGACACTGGTATCATTCACTTCAGGAGAAATATTTCTATCCAGTTTATTTTGACACTTTACGACAATAAGGTCATTGTGTAATGCATTGCTGTGTCACACATTAGTTGTAAGCAACAGTCTGATCGATCCAGCTGCGCAGGTAGGACACGCGGGAGTATACTGCAGGAGTTTGCACATTGCAGTTGCTGGTACCCCAAGACACAATTCCTACAAGGTACCACACACCACTGCTTTCACAGACCAGAGGGCCACCGGAGTCACCCTAGAATAAGACAAATTGGTTTTGTTATTGTAACTTGTGTACATCTTTTGACTTTGCTTTTCAGTGAATTCAGTGAAACCTTTAGTTCTGGACAGTGTTTGAGGCTGATTGAGCATGGTTGCTGGATTAGTGATACATTTACTATAGTGGCACTTTTAGTGACAAGTTATTTGGAAAATTAATTTTTTGGGAAGTGTTACTTATAATGAATTCTGTATATAAATAATTGCTAACTAACTCAGCAACTTCAACACACATTATATTAATCATCCACCTAAATGGTTGTCACATTGCAAAAACAATGACAAAAAGACAAAGTGTCTCTGCCTCCTCTTGATGCAAACTGATGCCAGCAGGATTCGGATTATTGGTGCAGTTGGGATAAAGGAATGAAAGCTCTCCTCCCAACGCACACATACAAAGTCATAGCATCCAAAACTAATTGTTGTACATATTTCAAATATGAATACAGTAAATTTACAACAGCAAAATCAACAGTAGTCAATACCTTAAAAATTATCTAAGCTATTTGTTTTTGCTCCATTTGTGTACATAAACGTAAAATTAGATGGATGTACATTCATTCCTTTTACTAGCATGTTTAATTGAAGTTAATTATTTCATACTTAAAAGAAAGGTCTTGCACCAATAATGTGTGTTTGGAGTAGGCGGGACTAAAAGACTCCCATCACTATTGCACAAACATTGATTCCAGAACATAGCAGCTTCCGTAAAATGGTTCCTGTTTCCAGGAACGAGAGAAGTCAGGGACACTTGGGCTGTGCCCAAATACGGGGGCTGCGTCTTTTCGAAGGAACCAGCCTAACATCCTATAGGTCTGTGCTACGTTGCTAACACTAACATATATAAACAGGAACGAAAGGTGGTTTCTGTAGTTATTTTATGTGCTGCTCTGTAGCAGTTCTAAAGCGAATGTTTTTTGTTAGCATCTTTGCTTACAAAAAATTAAAGTTTCCATAGAGTTTAGCTGCAGTATCTTTTGGCCACCACAGGTGGGGACTGTAGCTTACTCACTTCCCACAATAATTTGTGAAAATGAAATTGTACAAACCTTTTAAGACATGTTTCACTTTTTGGTCTCATTAGAACAAACACGTGGTTTTTAAATATGCATTGTTGTTCAGAAATCCTTTTAAATCTTTAAAGTACTCGTTACCTGGCAGGAAGAGACTCCAGAAGCACCAGCACAGATCATAGCGTCAGTGATTCTGTCATAGCCCCAGTAATTCTTGCACTGAGCAGGGGAGAGCAGAGGCAGGGCAGTCTGCTGTAGATAACGGGGGCTGGCTGTAAAACAGACACATAGATAAGACGATTCCAGATATGTATACAGCAGAGCTTTTTTTTTGTTTTCCTCGCTAACTTACAGGTTTGCCCGGTCCTGCCCCATCCAGTGGTGACACATTTGGTTCCAGCTGGGATGCTGGTGCTGGAGGAGGCCAGGCACACCGGAGACACACGGGTTGTCATCTGCACTGGGGAGGACAGCTTCAGAAGTGTGATGTCATTGTTAAAGTTGTAGGAGTTGTAGGAGGGGTGAGTGATAGCCTGGATGAAGAAGCGAGAATAAATGATAAACAAACACAGTACAATAATAATAGTTTGAGATGTGTTTTGTCTTTCCTTACCCTGGCAATAGATTTGACCTGAAGTGGCTCAGTGCCGGACTGACGATCATGCTCACCCAGAATAACACGGTGGCTCATTGGACTGGAGGAAATAAAAAACGGTTTGGGTCACTATCCACCCCATTTAGTGTTATTGTATTGCTCTGTTATGAAACACAGACAGTCAGCTTACGACACGCGGCAGTGAGCAGCAGTGACCACCCAGTACTGGCTGATCAATGATCCTCCGCAAAAGTGGAATCCTGTGTTATCCTAAAATTAAACAGAAGTCTATGTAAACATACTTGTATTTATTTTTTAAGTCCAAATTATTTAGCTGCAGTGTTTCTGACAGTTACATACCTGAAGAGAAACCTGCCAGGGCCAGGATCCAGACACAGCAGTCTCACCATTCACTATCTTGTTGTATCCACTCACCTGGGGCTTGATGGCAGGTACTCCACACCCTGAAGCCCAGTGGTATAAAAATGATTTTGTGTCAAAATACTAGATAAATATCAAAATGTGTCAGAGTGTAGTCTGCCTTTCCTGTGCTTATGATCCCTTTGAAGCACAGACTGTTAAAGAACACCATTGAAACTCACTATTTTTAACACAATTCTGAAACAGTTTGGCTGAATATAAATGTATTGTATGGTGGTTTAGTGCTACTTACCCAGCGCAGAGGCCACAAGGGCAAAACAGCTAATGAGCAAGAACATGACTGTGAGCTGAACAACACTTAAGTCTCTGTACATTAGCTGTACGGCACACCATCTTTTATAGGTTTCTCTCCCATGCTTGACCCTGAATTCTGCGTATGGGGCTTCAGAGTAGCCCCACCCCATTAATGTTCTTCCTGCCTCATCTTGAGAAGGGACCATCTGGTGAAAAATACGTTTGGAGAGTTTAAAACCCCACTTCAACTGAATAATTGATCTATCCATTCATTTTCTTTACCCACTTTTGCTTTCCAGCTTGTGGGTAAGCTGGTGCTTATCTCCAGCAGTCACCGTGTGAATGCTGTTGTACACCCCGAACAGGTCGCTAGTCCATCAAAGGGCTGCATAAAGGAAAACTACCCGGACAAACAACCATTCGCACTCCTGCTCACACAATTTAGAGTTATCAAACAACCTAACAGGCATGTTTTCAGTCTACGGAAGGTAACCGCAGTACAACCTTTGTGCTGTGAGGCAATCACTAACAACTGAAGCGCCGTGCCACCTGAAAATCATTCCATTCCAAGAAAAATATATCGCCCTGCTAAATTGGCTTTGCATCATAATTGTTAATTTAAGTTTGCATCTCAGTTCCGGTCTGTGTGTGAAAATGCAGAGAAATTATGTTAGAAATGTCCTCAGTTTGACCTAATTGCAGAAGCTCTTTTTTGGACTTACCCTGTGAACCAGACTAGTTCTCAAACAGGAAAAAAGATACAGATCGTGGTGCATTTTTTTCAAAAACCACAGTCTGTCTACAAGACAATGTAACATTTGACTTGATTCTGCTTTGGGTTGATGCTCTGAGTCACTCAACAAAATAATGACAAACAGAAATGAGAGAAAAATTTACAAATCTGAACATTTATAGAGAATCTTTATTGATTTTTATGAATCACAATCGCAGTTTAAACATGACTTTTTGAGTGTTTGTACAGATTACCAGTGGGACTTTGACTAAATTACTGTAAATAAAAAAAATGTTGTGTGGGTAAGCGTCATTGGTTGCTTAAATTTCTAAGAAGTCATGCGAGAATTCAAGTCAAGATAGCTCTGTGATTTAACAGTTACTTGAAACTCCTTTTGGTGAATAAAACATACTTGGGACAACTTGTATATAAGGTTGAATGTATGTGGGTGACATAAACATGTTCTGTTTAGTCAACCTCCTCGATAGTTGGGCCAGAAGAAGCACCGGCTCCACCACCAGCTCCGCCGGGGAAGCCACCAGGCATTCCTCCAGGCATACCTCCAGGCATACCACCCTGGTACAGCTTGGAGATGATGGGGTTGCACACTTTCTCCAGTTCCTTCTGTTGGTGTTCGTACTCATCCTTTTCGGCCGTCTGTGTAAAAAAAGAGCAAATTACTTCAATCAAAAGTCCAACTAATTAGAAAAACTTTGCAAAAGGGAAGTGCACACTCACTGTTCATTCTACTTGCCTTTCATTTCCAATTTGAACCCAAGAGAAACCATAGTTTCTGTTACATACCTCACTGATATATTTATACAGTATTTACCTGGTTTCTATCCAGCCATGAAATCACTTCATTGCACTTGTCCACAATGGTCTTTTTGTCCTCGGGGCTGATCTTATCTTGAAGCTTCTCATCTTCTACAGTGCTTTTCATGTTGAAGGCCAAAGACTCAAGGGAATTTTTGGCTGTGATCTTCTCCCTCTGAGCTTCATCTTCAGACTTGAACTGCTCTGCTTCTTGCACCATGCGTTCAATGTCCTCCTTGCTCAGCCGCCCTGTTTGAGAATAAAATGCAAAACTTATAGTTGTTTTATTATTTTGTTTATGTAAAGCATTCACTGATTTGTTTTAAAGGGAACTCTGAATAGTGAATCTATCATCATCACCATAATCCTCAAAATGCAATGCATCATTAACAAAATGGCAATGTGCTTAAGTAAAAATTTTAAGTAATTAGATGTTTTCATGTGTCACAAAAAACCTTTAGTAGAACAGAGAAACAATGACATATTAAGGCCAACATGTGTAATCAGCCTGAAAACTTTAAAAGCATTATTGTCCTGTGTGGTTAAACCTTTGTCATTGGTGATGGTGATCTTGTTCTCCTTTCCTGTACTTTTGTCCACTGCGGACACATTGAGAATACCATTGGCATCAATGTCAAAGGTCACCTCAATCTGAGGGACGCCTCTGGGAGCTGGTGGAATACCAGTCAGTTCAAATTTCCCAAGGATGTTATTGTCCTTAGTCATGGCTCTTTCACCTTCATAGACCTGTAAGAGTTATTTGAATCAGGTTTTGATAATCCTATTAAACGTGAAAAAATTCAGGACCATTTTTGTGAACTACATGCTCTACCTGAATGAGCACACCAGGTTGGTTGTCTGAGTAGGTGGTGAAGGTCTGGGTTTGTTTGGTCGGGATAGTAGTGTTCCTTTTGATAAGGACAGTCATCACTCCTCCAGCTGTTTCGATTCCCAGGGACAGGGGTGTGACGTCCAGCAGGAGCAGGTCCTGGACATTCTCAGACTTATCTCCTGCCAAGATGGCTGCCTGTACAGCTGGGAGTTTCCAAACAGTGAAAGCACTATTACTAGAGAGCTTCAAGTGGAAAGATTATGTGACAGTTAAATATGTTTCACAAAAGATTTCGATTTTGTTGACCTACATGCTCCGTATGCCACAGCCTCATCTGGGTTGATGCTCTTATTTAGGTCGCGACCATTGAAGAAGTCCTGCAGAAGCTTTTGGATCTTGGGGATACGCGTGGATCCACCCACCAGGACAATGTCATGGATCTGGGATTTGTCCATCTTGGCATCTCTCAGGGCCTTCTCTACAGGCTCGAGCGTTCCACGGAACAGGTCCGCGTTGAGCTCCTCAAAACGAGCCCTGGTGATGGAGGTGTAGAAGTCTGTGCCTTCGAAGAGCGAATCAATCTCAATGCTGGCCTGGGTGCTGCTGGAGAGGGTGCGCTTTGCACGCTCACAAGCTGTGCGCAGACGACGCACAGCTCTCTTGTTGTTGATGATGTCCTTCTTGAACTTGCGCTTGAACTCGGCAACGAAGTGGTTGACCATGCGGTTGTCAAAGTCCTCACCGCCTAAATGTGTGTCACCTGCTGTGGCCTTGACTTCAAAGATGCCATCCTCAATCGTCAGGATTGACACATCAAAAGTACCACCACCGAGATCAAAGATGAGGACGTTACGCTCACCTCCAACCTAAGATAAATAGAAGGAATTAGAAAAAGGAACATATAAAGAATGAGGAGATTAGCATTTTGATGGTCAGCTACCTTTTTGTCCAGGCCATACGCAATGGCTGCAGCTGTAGGTTCATTAATGATACGTAGCACATTGAGACCCGAGATTGTTCCAGCATCTTTGGTGGCTTGGCGCTGGGAGTCGTTGAAGTAAGCAGGAACTGTGATAACTGCATTGGTCACAGGCTGAAAACATAGTAAGATAGTCAGTTAATATTCAATGAATCTTAAGGCAAAGATATGTAAATTTGGCAGAATATTGTTACATACCTTGCCAAGATAAGCTTCAGAGATCTCCTTCATTTTGGTGAGTACCATTGAGGAAATCTCCTCGGGATAGAAGGTCTTGATCTCCCCCTTATATTCAACCTCCATCTTGGGTTTAGATGAGTCATTAATAACCTTGAAGGGCCAGTGCTTCATGTCAGCTTGCACCACAGGATCATCATATTTGCGACCAATCAGACGCTTGGCATCTGGAGTAAATTTTCCAAAAACAAAAATGTCAGTAAATGACATGAATAGACATACTGGTGGTTGTTTAAATTTTATTTTCTTTTACCAAATACAGTGTTGGATGGATTCATGGCCACCTGATTCTTGGCAGCATCTCCAATAAGTCTCTCTGTGTCTGTAAAGGCCACATAACTAGGTGTGGTCCTGTTTCCTTGGTCGTTGGCAATAATCTCCACTTTGCCATGCTGGAAGATTCCCACACATGAGTAGGTGGTACCCAGGTCAATACCTACTGCTGGTCCTTTAGACATCTTAAAGATAAAATAAACAATGTAACAATTGCAGCCCATTTAATAGAATGAACACGTTTTCTTTTACCAAATTACTATAGTCAATTGCTAACAAATGGATGTGACTGGAATTGCAAATGTACAGTTTAGTTTTTCTGAAGTGGGGTTCTGTGAAAAAGTTGAGAACATAAATTATCTTATCAGTTGTAGATAGGTGATTGAATAACCTCAGTTTGGAGAAAAAGAGATTAGTTCTGAGCACCAGACAAGCTAACAGCTAGATCAGATGAAGCCAAGACCAAAGTGAAAAGCAACTTCAGTCTTTCATAACAGATTATGCAGATTACATAGCAGATTGCACTATTTTATGTATTTTTCCGTTGCTGTCAGTTATGCATTACATTGTTTTTCAGCAACAATTTCATATCCCTTCAAAAGCCGCCCCAGGCTGCACTGTGACTGCCTCAGGTAGCTTTTTCTGCTCGTGGCTATTGTATTTTTTTAACTTGAAAATATGCATAGATGTCAATGTAAATGACCCATATGAAAATCTTGGAGACTGGAGTAGTTTTGAAACAGCAGCAATCTACCTTAGTCTTGCCTAAACTAGCCATTAGCTCATCAGTTGTTCCCAAAGTTATCCACAACAGGTTAGATAACAATTGCTCTTAAATATTTTACAGAAACGTATGCAAAAGATCCAAGGCCTCTTGTGTCAAAGAGCATTTGCAAAGTTTACAAAGACTGCACAGTTATCACACTGAAAGATGGCAAAGGGAAAAACTAGGAAAACTACATGTTCACAAAATATTTAAATGTATCAAACAGTGCATACAAGTTTCTGCGTATACTTCCTTCATATTTCCCAACAAACATGGAACCGAGCTCACTTAAAACAACACCTCTCCACATGCAACCATTTAAATATGCAAAAAGATGCAAATATGTCCGGCATGTGTGAGTGTATTGTGTGCACGATAATCAATGCTGGCTGGGTGCAGGAAAATGAGGAATTTACTGGAAAGCAAGTCAGACACGCTCCTAAATAAGATAGCGGGGCATTAAAATGTATTTGGCACACTGGCCTGTGTGGCATTTGTACCATGAGTAAAGGGGCATGAGGGTCAAACTGTGAGTGAGTTGAGTTCAACTGGTGTGCTCATTGAATGTGTGCATATCTGACTGAAATACATTATTTTGTGCTTCTATTTATCTATTTGCTACACAATGGATTCATCTTATGTGTTTAAAGACTTAACATTGAAAAAACATTCTCATGACACATCTTTGCATTACCTCCACGACCCCACTGGGGGTCACAACCTTGTCATTGAAGACCCCTGGTCTACACCTTGTCCACTTTAGGTACATGGCAGGTGACTTTATCGGAAAATTAAAATGCTGCCCTAACACTGTTTTCTTCTCAGTGAGAACAGAAATGTCTCTTAGCTATTTCATACACATTTCACACGTCTGTCTGAGGCGTGTTATTTGTTATGGTTCAGTATTTAACTTTGGTTGGTAGCGAAAGATACAAAAGCCTGCTGTTGCTACAACCCCTGAAGTTGAGCTCATCAACAAGGGCCATTTATAGAAATGTCCACAAGAACACACTTTTCTAATAAAATGCAGACTGTGACATCAGCTTCAGCTTCTTTATATTTCTTGGGTTATTTAACTTATTTATTTTTGGTTTGCTTCTGTATAGGCAAATATAGGCTTCTGTGGTAGCCTATATTTATTGTGGTAATCATTTTTGGACAAACATGTGGTCAACTCTTGTTCCTCAGTTGTGTAACAAAGCAGAAAAATGCTGACATGATGAATCTTATTCTGACCCACAAGAGGGAACCAATTTTTCCATAGATATTAGTCAGCTGAACAGGAACAAGTTTCACTTTTTAAAAAATCATTCCATTATTTGACAAAAACATGCAGACCTCTCTCATCTAAGAGACTTTCATTACATTTGACCCTTCAAAAAAGCAAGCAAGAACGAGAAGCCAGGCCGGAGCTCCATGCTGCTCAAACAATGCAGTTACCTTGTGAGGTCAGATTTTCAGGACTTGAGAGTTTACTGAATGCAAGTGATGCTTTGCTACGACCCCAGCCCTTCACACTTGAGCGTCTTAAGACCCTCTCCGGCTCTCCTTCTTCTTCCTGGCAGACAGACGACGAGTGTCTCGGCTCTCCAGAGTTTATAAGGCCCTGTGTGCGGGGAGAGCCCTTCGGGGTGTCAGGTGACCCCATCAGGAAAGTTCTAGGCCCGAGTTTCTGCTCACTGGCCACATTTCTCTGAATGAAAGCTGGCTATTCTTATCTCTGTAGTAGTTTGCCAGATGAACAAGCCAAAAACCTGTAGGATTCTGAAGCTTGGATTGGGCAGAAATAATATCATATAAAATAGATCTACAATAGTTTTTTATTGTTATAGAATTATTAGTTTCAGTATGAGAGCTGTATGAATAATCCTCACATGCTTTATTGCAAACCCACTCTTACCAATTAGGTGTTGTTGTTTTTTACAGCTCTGGAGAAAAAGATCAGGGGGGAAAAGGCAGTAAGCAAAGTAAACATCTTACAGAATTCTTTTTAGAAACCCTAATAAAGAAAGGCTAAAAGAACTAACTCAAATTGGAATACAACTTGACAATGTTATCCATAAAAAAAAAACCTTTTGACAACTTAAATAGGTGCATTTGCAATACCGTCATGGTACACAGTACAGGAAAATATGAAGCAAAACAATACTTCTACACAATTCTTGAAAAGGTATGCAGGACCTTAAACTTACTTTAGTCTATAGTTATTTGAAAATACAAGTAGCAGCAGCTATGAGCACTTGAACAATGAAATGTTAACGTGTCAGGAGTGTAAGTTTATTAAATAGTTGCATGAACATTTTAGTTTAGATTGCAGTTGCTTCAATACAGCCGCAATCTGCATGAACTTGCCTTTAGCTCATAAATCCTGCCTGAATTAAACGGTTTCTCCAAAGAACATTCAAAGATCCATCTACAACAGGTAAGATATTTAATCTTCATGAGAACCCCACTTCATGAATATCAGAACTACCTCTTTAAGGTTGTGCTCTTTAATTAACGGTCACTCTTCTGGGTTATCTCATCACCGATTCAAAATTGTTTTAAAGCAACTTTCAAAAATCTGTTTGTGTTCATTTCCTCAAAATAGATGGTTTTATTTGGCCTTTGTTTACCCAGACACACCCAGTGAGAGCACAGATCATAGTTTGAAAGGTGGTCTGGGCCTGAAGCAGCCTAATGGTGCATGCTTTTAGACTGTGGGACAGAACCAGAGCACCTGGAGACTCCCCAGACCCAACTGTGCAAACCACTCTGTAAAGGTCCCTGAGCCCTTCTATTCCTGTTCCACAGGACTCTGACACGTGTAGCATCTGCGCTTTAAATATAACTGCAGGTTTTTTTTTTTTTGGAACAGCAGCTGTTGTGACACACGGTATCTACACACCACTCGTGTTCAAACATTATATAACCTCATCAGTTTAAGCTCACATGAGGTCAAAATTGATTAAATTCCAGTTTTCTTTAAAAAAAAACAGCAAAAAATAACTCACGGCTTTATTAGATAACTTTCATACAATAAATACTGTACATTTAGAAGAAACAACAATATCTTGTTACTTTGAAGTTCCAGCAGCCAGAGTATTTCTCTCAGAACGGAAAAAGAAATCACACATTTGCCATCAGAGATTCACACGGGGACATGTCGTATTCTTAACAGCTTTCATGGCTACTGGCATTACTTCAAAACAAACAAACTACGGAGTTGATAGAAAAAGTCCTCATGTCTGCTGCTTGCTCTGCAGTGCTCAGTCACATAGTCCCAGGCACATCGCTTACAGTAGTTGTAGAAATGATTCTCTGCTTTCTTCAGCGTGTTGTTCAGGTCCAGTGATCCCTGTAGGCTGTGCATAGAGCAGAAGTTTTATTAGGGTGTTAAAAACCTTCAACAGTCAGGCACAAAAAGGCTTCTGTAACAGTGATTCCCAACCTGAGCTGCTGCTAAAGTTCTCAGGGTGACAGTGAGGCTTAAACGGCTCAGAGGTGTTTAAAATGTTCTACACATGCAAGAAAAAATTTAAGATCGATGAGCAAAAGTCTGTGCAAAAGTTAATTAGACCAATAGTCTTGATTGGTGGTTAGGGCCTTGTCACACTATAACGTTTTAGGCCAGTTTTTTGCCACAGGTCAAAGGTGCCGTTCACAGGCGCTCACATGGACGTGCAAATATTGGTTACTGATGCAACAAGGGGGCGCTGTGGTTGGTAACCTGTGTTCTATGGCATGTACGGTGACACCTGCTGGTGAAGTGGATGAGCTGGACATCGTCGTGGCACTGCAGCAGAGACTCTCTGTTGTCCAACAGGATGGCCGCGCAGATGAAAAGCTCAAAGGTGAAGTCAGTGTTGAACGCCGGCAGCTCTGACTTCGACCTGTTCTCTGGTGACAAATAAATAAATGAATAAAATCAACGTGAGGCCTTACACCGATAACCTGCAGTTTGAGAGTCGTTCCCCTCCTACCTGCGCAGAATTTTCGTGCCAGCCTTTCCTGATAGCGAGCTCGGTCAACTTGTTGTGAAATGAGCTCCAGGTGGTCGCAACTCAGGATTTCGAACAAACGCAGCGCGTCGCTGTGTTCAAACTCCCTCTGAAAACCCAGGAGCAGCCACCTAAAACACAGGTGGACACACAGGGACTGAAAGAACCGAACGCACGCAAATGATCTGAATTCAAAATCTCCTCAGAACGACGGTACAGATCTACCTGTGGCAGAATGTGAAGCTCTCCATGTTGTCTCTGACCAGATGATTATAAAGTGGAGGATCCAGTTCTTTCAGCAGGGCGGCTTCCAGCTCTAAAAGACCGCAAACAAACCTGAATTCATTTAAAAAGGAAATACGATCAGGTCTGATCAACGTAAATATCTCAGGTACCGTTTTGCCTGACTTTTAAGAACACTATATAATTTACTTTACATGCTTGATCTACTATCAGTAAAATAAAATAAAAAACAGCTTTCTTTGACTTTATCCAGATAAAAGACACAAGATAGCGCCAGTGAGCGCCTGTCTGTGTGAACTTTGTGTGCTGCTTTCAACCCTAAAGGCCAACTCTTTAACCCTCCTGCTGCACTGGGGTCACATGACACCACCAGGCCTCAGACTCAAAACTGAGGCCTCAGTTTTGAGTCTGGACGAAGATCTCTGGCTCTGATGGAGCGAAATGCTGCTTCATGTCTTTCAGCTGGCACAAGAAAAGTTTTTTAAAATCTTTTAATAGTCTTGCCCCCCCTCACCTTTCTGAGCTGTTTAACCTTTACATACTAGCCCACTCCCACAGATCGGATCAGTTGCTTCCGACTGAAACAAAAAAAGAGGTGTAAGCTCAAAGGGGAGAGCATGATATGAATATCAGACAGGCCTCCATTTTAGCTGCTTTTAAATACTCACTTAAAATTCTATTTCTTGGGCTATTGTTACCTTTTAATATGTCAATTTCTATGGTTTTATTCTTTTATTTTAGTATTAATAAATATATCATTTTATTGTCTTACACAGTACGACTCTTTGTTCCTTTAAGGGGTTTTAAAGAATTAATTAATGAAATTGAATTTAATTTATTTTACCACTAGAGGTCTTAAATATTCCTTCCCCCCTTTCTTTCCTTATTTTGTAGAACCTAGAGGCAAACATCGCATTTCATACAGACTAAAATGTTTCATAAAAACACATTTTAGATCTTCAGCCTTTTTATTTGTTTTTGTAGGATTTATTTATATATTTGATAACTAAAAAATGTTTTTTTGTAAATAATTTAATTCTGCTAGACAGAATAACAAAAACAAAAGTTTTAGCTTAGGAATTTAAACACGTTATAAAACTTGCTGTGACAAAAGCAGCTCCTTCTCATTAGCTTAAAGTGCAACATCAGCTACATTTTGGTTTAGTTTTGTTTGTAAAACATCACACGATGACATGTAGACATTTATTGTGCCGATGCTGAAACATTTATTCCAAATAAATGAGCATTTCTTCGAATACTCGCCTATTTTCCTGTGCAGGCCGTCTGCTCTGAAATCTCGGGAGAACTTCTCCATGTAGCAAGAGAAACTCCAGAACGTGTCGACCTCTGAGTCAAGGACTTCCAGGAAGCGGCTGCACAGGTCGTTCATGCCCTGAGCATAACTGACCTCTGAAGGGACAGCAGAAGGGAAACGGTGTGTTGGGAGAAAACCCGACTCTGCTCTGATGTGTCGGGAGCTACTGACCTGGATGAAAAGCAGCATAAGTGATGAGGACATTCCTCAGCACCAACAGATTGCCTAAACCGTCATCCCTGCGGGAACATCAAAAGAATTAGTCTTATGCAAGTAAAGAAGATTTGTAAAAGGTTTTCACAAACTTGCTCCTCGTTGATATAAAGTCTCTGTACTTAGTCTGTAGGAAGCTTTCTTGTTAATGATGATGTCATCTGTGTGATGCTTCAACAAACAGTGTCGGCAAATAAGAATTTATTGATCAGAGTTACATAGTTCTTGATCATTTAGGTCAGAACAAACCCCTTTCAGGTCCAAGAAAACAGAATTGTGTGGCATGACGTCTCTAAAGCTGTGAGTGCTGGAAGAGCGACCAAGCAACATGTCGACCAATCACATTTCTTTCCTCCATCAGGACAAGAAAGTTGCTACTCTGAAGGTTAAAAAGACTGATTATAACGAGTGCAAACAGCCACAGTAACAGCTGCATGAAAAAAACAAAAACAAAACAAAGCAAAAAAATATTTAAAAAACGGTGAACTACCTTTACGATTAGAGTATAAAGACTGTGAACTGGTCTCTTGTGGTCTGAAAGCCCCTCTTATGCCTTAAAGAAAGAGGAGCATCTGAAAGACGGTCTCTGTCTAAATGTGTTTGCATGATAGTGTTGTGGCAAAAAAATTTAAATAGTGTGTGAAGTAGGGAAGTCCTTATTTTGTCCTTTTGGTAACTTTTGATCTATCCATGGTCACAGTTCTTGTTGAAACAAAAAAGGAGCTGCGCTACTTCAGCATTTTAGGTGAAGCTTATCAGTCAAGACAAAAAATAAATATCTTCACCAGCTGCAAAGTTTCACACGGTGTTCGTTATCGGGGTATATTCTGCACTCAGAGTCAGATCCTGTAGACTTTTCTTCAACTACAAGAAAGAACTGGTGTCGTTTGGGGACTCACTGGTAGTAGCTGAGGTCTCGGTTTGTTCGAGGGACGTCCTTATCAATGATCCGTATGGCTTCCCGCAGCTCCTCCCGGTCAAACGTGATGCGCTCAAACAGAATCTGCCAACAGGAAGGAAACGGTTCAAACAACAAATATGACAAATGAAATGTTTTAGCACAAAGTGACTGTCTGACACCTTCAATGTGCTCGTTTGCTGATTCTAGTGAAGGGATGTAACTTGTAGTGTTCTCATGACGTTCAGTCCACTGCACAAACAGAATCTAAACATGTGCAGCCTTAATGGAAGCACTTTTATCAATTATATTCATATTAGTAGCTTAAACAAATGATTAGCAGTAACTCTTTCTGCAAATATGCCAAGAAGATGTCTTTGCTTAGCATTAGATCCCTAATGGCAGTAATGGAAGGTTACTTTCTTCCCTTTAATTTGTAAACGTCCAAAAAATGTCTATTATGGATTGAGACCCTCAGCAGCTGTTTGTAAATGTAACAAAAACTTTAATTACCAATTAAATAAGAATAAGAATAAGCATAAGAAGTGATGATACCTGAATGAAGCGACCGATCAGCTGATTGTAAGAACACACTATGAACACACTGAACTGCCGAAAAGGTCAACCGATTCGAGAGTAAACAAACCATCGGTTGTTTAACAAAATTCAGTCCCGTTTGGTCATTTTCTCACGACTGCCAAGTTAAAACAACCGATACAAGATAACCAACAAAGCAGCATTTGAAAAATGTACGTGCGTTATAAGAAATATTAAAAAATCCATCTGTTCGTTCTGGAGTCGTCATGCAGGACGGCAGCTTGAACTGGGAGGAACGAACACGTCTTCGACTCTACAGGAAGGTCTCCAAAGGTGTTCCCAGTCGAGAGGCATAGGGGCAAAGGGCCAGATCATTTCAGAATCAGCAAGTTTACCAAAATAAAATGGAAAACCAGTATAATGTGGACTCAATCAAAGTTTCTGAGGTATTTTGTGTGGAATCAAACATCCCTTCAGAAACAAATTTCAGAAGTTCATCCATTTTGGATAAAGCGCTGTAAACAAGGAGAGGTTCCGCCAAAACTGAGCTATATAAAAATGCTTTGATCCTATTTATTAGTCAAGTATGCACAAATGTTACTGTTTGTAGGTTTTATGTTTCTTTATGAGACATATTTAATGTTAATTTAAATTCTAAAGCGTTTTATTTTACAAAAGAATGACTTTTCAATGAGCGATTTGGGAGATTTTATGTTTCACATATAAATAATTATTTTTTGTTTTTTCTGGATACCTGAACTTCTAACCCCGTCTCTAAGGAAGAGTCCAGCTGCTCTACAGGGAACCTCTTTTTGACCGCCTGTATCTGCGATCTCATTCTTTCAATTCCTTGCCAGAGTTTGTGAGAGATGAGCGTAGGAACAGAGACAGACGAGCAAACAGAAACAAAATGTAAAATTCACACATATAAATTAGAAATATGTTTGATTGGTCTAACCTGAGCTTGTAGCTCCAAGAAAGCGAGCCTGTCCCGGACCTCTTCAGACCGGTTCTGGTTCTGCTGCTGAGCCTGAGCCTCCCTCTGGTCAAAATACCTGACAGCTGAGACCAACTCAGCTGGATCAGGTCAGCAGATATGTTTTTATGAGTTTCCTTTTTGAAGACATCCTATTTATCAATGTGGGTTGTGTTGAAAAGATAAAAAAAAAACATTCTTCTCAGTAACAGCTCAGTTTGTGGTTACCATCGGTGCCGTTGAGCTGGATCCTCACGGCCGAGGGGAGAAACTGCTGCCACTTTCTCCTCATGGCGAGGTAACGCACCAACAGCTGCTCGCACAGCAGGGAACGCTCCAACGCCGTGGAGCTGCACGGGTACATCCCGAACAGGAAACGCCATGCCAGGCCTCGCTCAGAGGGACGAACGCCACCTGAACATGCATTTTAACATTTTATTTATTTTTCTAAACTGACTCTTCAGCTGCAAAATATTTTTGTGACCCCTGATCCTGCAGTGAAACCAGACCAGAAGTAATCCTGAATGAATGAAAAAAAAGAAACTTAAAAAAAATGAATTAACGTTTAAGTTTGAGATAAACCGAAAAAATGGAAATATTTTTGCACGGGGTGTTCTTAAGACTTTTATTTACCTCACTGTGGAGCTGAAGGTCAGTGGGGCCATACAAAAGGGGGAAAGGAGGGGTTAGTTTCCACATTCCTGCTCACAGACATGTGATGTTGCTCCCCACAGAGGACTTTCATGTCCTCTGGATGTTTCCTGATACAAACTTTTCAAACCACATCGGAAATTCCACTCAAATTTCTAAAAGAGCTCCGTTGTTTCATCTTAAAGTCACGCTGGCCTTTAGTACCTCTGCAGTGTTGACGTACAACAAAATGTTTTCATTTTTTTAGGAGAATAGACTAATTGTGGCTCAAGTCCTGAAGCAAGGAATCACTTGACTCAGTCTTGATAGGGCAGAGATAACACGCTCGCGGCTCACTGATGCATTCGAATGGATTAAAAGAAGTGAAGAGGAAAAAGAAAATAACAGTCATTGAATGTGTGTGTGTTTATTTTAAAAAATAAATCGCCCAACAAAACTGCACCTAGAAGATTAAAAAAGCACACCATAAAAATATATAGAATTTTGAAATATCATCACTGGAATGGGCTGCTTTTTACAGCTTCTATTTATGTTGTAATTTAAGGTGCAAAACTGTTGCTCCTGTTTTGTTGTGATCTTCAGCGTTTGAACTTGTTTAGAAGCCTTAACCCAGGGCCAATGAACTAAATTGCTCAGAGAGGGCCACAGTTCCTGAAAGCCAGGCTGCAGGGCCGGCCTGTAGCATAGGCAGTTTGACTAGTGGCATCACATTGTTTACCTTTTTAACTTGTTTGTTTTGATAGACTGAATCACAAATTTAGAAAAATTCACATGATTTAAATTGTATTTTTATACTAAATGAAGTAAGAATTTTTTTTTTGTATTTTTAAAAAGAATCCCATAGCAGGCCAGACTGAAGTCTCTCAGGCCCAATGTGGCCCGTGGGCTGCCAGTTGAAAGCCCTGATCTAAGCGGTCTCTATTCATAAAGTAGTTTCTTCAAAAAATATTCAAAATCTGCTCAACAAAAATGTGGTGGAAGAAAGAATTAATTTCTCGAAAAACTGTATAGAAATTCCATGCAGAGTGAACACAAAAATTTGATCACATTTTACCACAAATGAGAAGGAGAACATTTAAAATGGTTACGTCAATTCAATTAAATTTTGTGTGAAAATGATGGTTAATTCAGTGAAACTACTTCCCCTGTACATAATTTCAGCAAAATGGCACTTTATATCTCTCCAATGTCCAGCACTTTCTGTTTTACTACTTAGGCTAAATAAAAATATATATATAAAATTTGGCCTCTGAATCTACTTTTAAGTCAGTTTACATATTTTGCTTTTAAATAGGCTAAAAAAAATTTATCTTGAAGTCTGCGCGCTTTTGAACGATAAAATGTGATGATAACAGACCGTTTTTAAAGATGTGCATCCTGAGTCTGGACTCGTCGACCCTGCCCTCTGAGTCCATGACCCCCGGTAAGGTGAGCCGTGAGGCGGACACAGCCGGAGAGCTCACCGAGGCGACCTTCCTCCGGCAGCGGACTTCCGGCTGCTGACTGCCGGGACTCCTCTCCTCTGTTGCCGGCTGAGGAAGCGGCTTCTCGCCGTTGTCGCCCCGTCCTTCCATGCGTGACGAGCTCACGCGCATAAGTTACGCAGCATTTTAATCCGCAAAAAACACTTTCTCTTCCCAGGTCAGGACAAAAGAATAAAACAAAACAAAAAAATGGTCTCAGGAGCCACTTTTAGCTCATTATTTGCCTCAGATTTAGGAGTCAGATGACAACATCTGAAGAGTCCGGCCCACATTCCAGGTGGAGTTCCCGGGCCAGGGATCAAAGTCCACGGTGGATCACCGTGAATGGAGCTGTTCATCTCTGCTGCCATCTAGCGGTGCTTTAGAGGAACATCAAGAGATTTGTTTTTATTCAGAACGTAACACGACAATATCCAAAATCCCAAATCCCCATATAAGCGAATTACATTTGTGCAATCTATGGAGTGAAAATAGTCTCAAAAAGATTTGTGTGTAAAATGATTTGTGCGTGCATAACAGGATTTGTGCGTGCGTAACAGGATTTGTGCGTGTGTAAAAAGATTTGTGTGTGTGTAAAAAGATTTGTGCGTGCGTAAAAAGATTTGTGCGTGCGTAAAAAGATTTGTGCGTGCGTAAAAAGATTTGTACG
>JAVKLF010000042.1:12125904-12139296 GCA_034783495.1 Millerichthys robustus
TCCTGCAGGTGGTGGGCCCACTGGAAGGCAAACCCATGTAGCTCGTTCGGGCTGAGCCCGACCGGGTCCCATGGGTACAGACCCGGCCACCAGACGCTCGGGTGGGGCCCCGGTAACCCACGTCCGGGCAAGGGACGTGCCCTATTTACTTATCAACCCTCTGGAAATATCCTTCATTGTCCCATAGTGGGGAAATATTGTCTCAAATATTATCCTATCACACTCCATGAAAAACCTTTTTAAATTTGAAAAACTAACGTATTGTAACCACAATAGTTGAATAAAATGTAACATAGAGTAAGAATGATTTTTCATTTTTGATGTTAATTTTATTAATTAAAATGGTATAAAAAGACTCTTTTAATTTGTTTTGATTTTTGTATCTGTTTTAAAATTCTTTACACGTCTTTTAGTTGATTTTTTTTTCAGTAAGTTAAAGAGCACTTACATAGACAGCTGTAAAATTATGAGTTGTGTTTTCACATGGAAATCTGAAAACATTTACTTAAAACGTGAAGACTCTGTAATTTACCTCCTCATTTTTAAAACCTTACTTGGTGTATTTTAGTTATTGGTTGCAAAGTCACTATTTGCCAACTTATTAAAGTTGTTTTGGTCAACACAATGCAAATTGCATAAACATGTTGGTAAAAAATTAAAAAAACTATGTAGTTTTGAGCAATACTTTCAGCCTTACTTCAGATTTGATATTTTCTGTATCAAATTCAGTTGAAGTTTGCCTTTTCAATGGCTGCCGAACCATTACATCATACAGCTTGTAATGATGTAGCATTACAAAACCAAAAATAATTTTAAAGTGGAAAAAAACTGCAACTACAAATGGGTTTCCAGTGGCAAAAACTAACTTGAATTCCTGCTGAACTTTGCCCTTTCATACTGCTGAAACATCTGCAGAAATTGAAATCCTGCAATAGTACTGCTTTCCTGTCTATTTTCTATGGGGCTGAATAAGTACAAAATGTACTATAGTAGAAAAAACACAACAAACAGCAAATAGAAAAATACAAGCAGAAATAACACAGAGTTGTACTACAGTTTAAAACACACACAATGTTGTGTTTGTTGTTGAGCTGAAGGTCGCACAAAAACCCCACCTGCCCACATTACTTCTTCTGTGGTGTTTAACGGTGGGTCTCATCCGCAGTGGTGCATTTCTGCCTCCAGGTGGCACATTCCCTCCATACTATATTTCATATTTTATTGTAAGTTACTTTGAAAACACCCTCGACCATCTTCCACCTATCCCATTTCCCCCTCCCCCTAAATAAACTTGCCTTGCCTTATAGCCAGAGTACATTTTGGAAATAATGAGGTAATCTCGCTCAGACTACCGCACTTCATCAATTCTGTCCAGCTAAAAGAATTTGCTTTATTTTTGAAGATACCCTAAAAAACAAGTTTTGTTACGGTTTCGTTTTTACAATGACTGCATCTAACTAACCCTAAATAATGCAAACAGGACAGGAATTACCTGGGACATCTTGGCTATTGCAGAGAGTTGTATTGCAGCAACTGCTACTGCTCACAATTTTGACCGCTCCCAAATTGATAGAGCCATTAGCACAGTCTTCAATCACAGCACATTTTTTAGTCTGGACATCAATGAGTTTGAAGGTGCCTGGAATCAAAAAGCAGCCATTGTAAAGTGAGACAGTTCAGAAGCATTAAAAAACTGGAAGTCAGACGTTAACATTACCTGCATAAATCATGAGTCTTGTTGCAATACACTGATTATACTTTGAGTCACAGGTTGTGTTTGTTGCATTGTTACAAGGTCCAAAGGTGCCTGGTAAGCACTCTTTACAATTCAGGCTGTTGGCTGATAAAATAAATAAATAAGTAAAAAAACATATTTTTTATTGTTTACAAAGCATTAAGTAAAACAATGAAACAAAATTAAAACTGAATTACTACTGCCAAAACACAGAATATAAAATTTGAAATTCTAAAAGACAGACAGACATGAAAAATTGAACAGAATCACAAACTTGCCTTTTGGGAGAAGCCAAATTCCAAGAATCAGTGTAAAGAAGAACATGTTTTTTGTAAATTAAATAAAAAGGTTCTTAAATTGCCAAATGTTTTGTTTCTTCAGTCTTCAATCATCCAAACCATTTAAGGCCAATAGCAGAATAAGCTTGTTTGTCACTGGCAGGGAACATGTGGCAAGTTTTTCATGTGTTCAACCCACATACTCTACCCTGCAGCTCAACCCACTAATACATTTTCCTAACAAATGTGGCACCATTGTTACAACAAACACATAATCAAGCAAACACAAAAAATCCCTTACTCTCTGTGCTAAGTTAGTTGGAACTGTTGTCTCTGTTTTTTGCTAGATATGATTTGTTTTTAGATTTAGAAATTTAAGACTTTTGGATATGAAATCAAACAGAGACTTGCTTTTTGTGTATTGATTTTGCTTTAATAATTCGACTCTTTCATTAGTGTCAGTCAATTTGACATTTGATTTATTTTTTTAATGTTTTTTATGAATTAGGAATTTTATGTTTAGAATTAAACAGAAAATATAAATGAGGAAATAATATTCAATGACTGTGAATCTTGGTCCTAAATAGTAAAACTGATGGATGGAGTTGTTTTAGAATCAGCCATCAGTTTGTGAACTGATGTTTTAAAGCTTTTAGTTTGCATTTCTCTCTTGCCATGTTAGGTGATTAAAAAATCTCTGGTCTGTATAATAAAAATCCTTCCTGGACTGGAGCAGAACCACTTTCATGCAATCAGACACACAACTACTGGAGCTCATCCTGGCTGACAAGAGATGAAGTTGAAGAGCTTGTTCATCACAGATACAGATGACTTTGTCAGTTTAAGATTCGTTTGTTGTCCTAAATAAACCTTTAAAAGATGTGTCTCTTTCTGCCAACCTGCAGGATCTCCCCCGTACCTCACTCAGAGTAAAGTGCATGTTTTTGTACTGTGGGAAGAAGCTGCAATATCTGGAGAAAACCCACAAACTCCTCACCGAAAAGCCCTAATAAAATTTGAATCAGAGATCTTCTCATTTGAAGGCAACAGTGTGAACTTTAAGCAAACACTTTGGAATTGTAGGTCTTTAAGAAAAATATCAGCAAGGATATTCTAACCTTTCCAAAGACAAGTTGGGGACAGGAGTGTTTCTTCCTGACCATTTTGCCTAAGCAAATCCTCAATGATTTTAGTACTGCACCAAACAAAGCAGCCGAAACGTCTGACGGAGGTTCATCCAATCAGACAAAGGTTGGTGATGGACGTCTTGGACCTCAGATGCTTTACATAAGCAAAGTTTCAGTGTTTTTAGTTCCTTGCTTAACAAATCAGATCACATGAGACAACGCCTTGACTCTGCTTTTAGGAATGTTAGTGCAGGTATAAAAAAAACTCTAGAAAACGCACTGGCACCCATTATAGATTCTCTAGAGTAAATTAGTAAAGAGTACATTGAGTGTTACCTTTCTGTCCTCATTAATGACTCCATCTGTGAGTATTTAAATTTGACTAAACGATTTAATTCCTCAACCATTTTCTGATGCTAAAAACTCAACAGAATCATTTTTAATTGACTTGATTTTTACAAATGTTTTTGAACCAGCATACTGAATCTGGTGTGTTTGCAAATAATCAGAGAAATCATTGCCGTTAAAAGGAGTACCAAACTTCCTAAGTCTACTGTCCCAATAAAAATTCATCCATCTATTATCTTAACCCACTTCTTTCCTTTCAGGGTCACAGACCCAATAAAAAGTGGTTAAAAATATTTTTGTGAGCAGTTTTTTTTTTTGCAAGATGTGCCTTCAAGTGGAGCAGAATATCTTTAATTCATGATATAGAATTGGTCTTGGACAGCTTTTATAATTTATATAATCAACATACACACTCGTTGTTTGATAATATAAGGTGATATAAGGTGAGGAGCCACCTTATTTTTCTCTGAAATCTAAATATCAAGGGTGTCTAATGACTTTTGACTTGTGTACTGAGTTGTTTTAATGATGATGGCTTTTCTGGTGGTTCCTTGTTTGAGTCTGCATCCTGAGCTGATAAATGCTGACCTGGCTGACATTGCTGGTGGTGAGGGAGACTTTCTGCTGCCCTCTTGAGTTTGTGTCTGTGTTTTTCTTCAGGTTAGGATTGCTTTAATCTTTGATCTAGGGTTAGCTCAGGGGTGCACAATTCTGGTCCCTGAGGGCCACTCCTGAATGTTTTACTTGTTTCTCTGCTTCAACACCTGATTGGAATGAATTCTGCAGAACTTGAAGAGGTAATTTAATAACTGAATCTGGTGACCTTCTTGCTGAGAAAGTTTATAAACATTATATATGTTCATAATGGTCAGAGATACACTTTAAGATTAAAAAGGAAAACACAAAAACTTTTAAAAAGTTACATTTTTATTTCACTTTTCGTCAATCTTGCCATAAGCAACTCCTAAAGTGATTTTTTCTTCTTTTTTTTACTTAAATAAAAACACATTTTTATAAGCAATAAGACAAACAAAACAAATAAAGCATTTTGTTATTTGTCATGTACATTTTAAAACCAGTTGAAGACAGAAACGCAGAGGTGTGTATTCTGTGACACTAAAGTAATATGAATACCTTTGCACCGATGCTGCTGTTTTCACCTGCTAAGAAAACAAACCAATAAGATGAATGGTACATTCAGCAACTGCAGACCAGCATTTTGACAACTTGCCCCGTTGCAGAAGTCGCCCAGGCAGCAGCTGCTTCCAGATCCGAGGTGATGTTTCAAAAACGCAGAATTATTTGAGCACATAATCTTTGAGGCGCAGCCCTTCATGAGCTTCATTTCCCCTTCAAAAGTCACTGAAAGAATCAAATTTATCATGTAAACCACATTTTTTTGGTCAGAATCTTTTAAAATTCAGAGTTTATCTTTTACATGAGGATATGATGCAGTAGTCCTCGCTCCCCTCACAGTTCAGACCTCCAGTGCACTTTTGTCCTTCACAGCTGTAGCACTTGTTACCATTTGGAATGAACTTGGCTTCTGAAATACGACAAATATCTTTTGAGTTTCACACGATGTCTATATTATCTATATTATGTGATGTCTATATTATGTCTAATATTTTGAGCTCACTTTTGATTGTTGTGCTTATTCTTATTTGATAACTTTGATAAACTTGAGCTTTTTCTTGTTTTACAGGAACTGATTATAAAAAGCCAATTTAAAAATAGCCTTTGTGTAAACCACACAAAATAGTATTTTATCACATATAACTTTAAATTGATAAAAAGCAAAACAATCATTCAGTCACTAACCTAAATTTTTAAAATGTACAAAAGAAACTTACTTTGTCCTAAATAATTTACACATAGTTACAGCTAGGGGTGTCCCCATACCAGTTTTTCTCAAACCAAGTTTGAGCATGAGTTTGGGTACTCATCGGTTCCGAGTACAGATACAAAGTAGGTACTCAGTTAGATCTTAAACATTTCACAATGACTTTTTTCAATAGAAGCTACTGATTGGATTTTAAAACATGACTGCAGTTTTTTTGTTTTTTTTAATACATAAAACAGCTCAGTTTAATCAGAATGTTCACAAATTAGGCAAATCTAAGTAATATGAAGTGAATTTTAAGTTTAAGTTAAGTTGAGATAAAATCTGGGTTTACAGTGCATTTTTCTACACACTTTTCCTTTTCAGGACACAGGGGAGCCGGTGCCTATCTCCAGCAGTCACTGTGTGAGTGGTGTACACCCTGGACAAGTCCATCCCAGGGACAATCACAGACAAATGAGATAAACATTCGTAATCTCACTCACACATGGGAACAACTACGAATTTATACTTATTTGTTTTTACTTCTCATTTTAAAGACTGGTAATTCTAGATGCCAAAGATGAATTTCCATTGTATGTAAATTATATGAACAATTAAGGTATTCTATTCTATTCTATTCATTACCTGGGACTTTGGTGTTGCAGAGGTCTGAGTTGCAGCACTGGCTTAGAATCACAGTTTTTTCAGATCCAAAGTTAACTGAACCTTCAACACACTCTGCAGCCAAAACACATTTTTTATACTTAATCTGTTGGTCCTTTGATCCACCTGCAAGCAAAGAGCAGTTATTGTTAAGTTATCCTCAACACAACGGGAACAGGAATCCACAACTAAAACAAACCTTTGTATGTTGTGAGCATTATTGCACCGCAGAGAAAATCCTGAGAGGAACAATCTTTTGTTGTTTCATTGCACGTTCCAGAGGCTCCCTGCACACACTCATAACACTTCAGGGAATTGGCTGAAGAAAAATATATCATAATAATGTCATCAAAGCATGAAGACAGCTTGTCAAATGAAAAATAACCAGAGCTAATAAATACCAAAACAGTAGAAAGATTTTTGCAGATGTTTTTGTGAAGAGAGAGAAAAAGAAGACAGAATCACAGCACAAGATGCTGGTAGAAAACTAATATCTAATTGTAAAAAGGACACTGAACCGAATGGTTCTTTTTAAACAAGTAAATTATAAAAAATTGGGAAAAAAATGAAGAAGCAAATCAACCAAATAACAGAATACTAAACAAAATGAGAAACTTGCCTTTTGGGAGAAGCCAAATTCCAAGAACCAGAATAAAGAAATTCATTTTGTTTGTGGAACCCTGGGGAGTTGAGTTTGTATTCCAGCTGTATTTAAGTAGTTCTCCAAAAGAAAACGTCACCCCTCAGACTCCTCCTTTGTCCATCCTGAACAGACCTTGCTCATAATAAACATTGAAACCTGCAGGAACTATTTTTTTCACCAAATGTTTCACTCTTTTTCTTTGGTTAATACACAACAAAAACTTTTCATATCCATTCGTATTCCTCATGACCATAAGTGAGGGTTGGAACATCGATAGACCAGTAAAATGGAGAGCTTTGCCTTTCAACTCAATTCTTTATTTCACCACAACTGACCGAAGCAACAACCTCATTATTAAGGACAATGGCCACGACCCATCTGTCTCACTACAGAAACGTCCCTGGTTTCTTTATGCAAACACAGCATACTTTTAGGTTTATTGGGTGCGTTAAATGAATTTACCATCTACTTATTTTTAGGGACTTAAAGTCTTAACATTAAGACCTGGACTGTTCTACATGTTGTGGCTACTTTTAGCTTAGTTTCTGTAAAATGGACTTGTCTAGTTATTTAGGAAATTGACAGTAATTTAAAAATATATATATAAATCTGGATCCCAAACTGGTGGTGGACATGTTGTGTAGATGATGTCACCACAGCTCCAATACCAAAACAGTCACCTCAGAAAAATCTAGTTAGCATTTGATTTTCACCACCGTGGTCTTTGTAGAGCATGAAATGATTATAAATATGAAATTTGAACAAGAAAGGAATTTGATCAGCAACACCATAAAGAGTCTTGTATTGAAGAGATTTAATCTGAGAGTTCAAACTGCAGTACAGGGCAATGGTTGGTAGTTGGGTTTTTCCCTCCATTTCTCAGCTGTGTTTATTATCACTAGGAACATCTTCCTTTTACTTATTTTGTCAAGACATGTGGCACATCCAGATCAAGCCAACTGTAATAAGACTACAGCTTTGCATAATCGTGTAATGAACAGGACATAAAAAACCTTCAGAAGACATTCGATAGTCATTTTTATAGGCATCATAATGTAATACTCTGTTCTGACTAGCCCATCAACATAAACAAAGATGGATAAAATGAATCTATTGTACAAAATTGAAATCAAAAAGTCTGATTTCACCCCCCACCGACTGCTTCTATGTTTTAGTTGTGGAACCAGAGTGCCCACTAAAAACATAGGGATACATCTGTATAGTCCTCCCTAGGTGAAGGTTATTCTTCCTGGGGTTTACAGATAAAACAAAACATAACAATACAACACTATAAAATGAAAACAATTAGAGCAACGACCCCCCACCGCCAGCAGCAGGGTGTGAACAGGCTGCCGCATTAACAATTTTTATTTCTGCAAAAAGTACCTAATGAAAACTTGACATATCTCTCTTCTTGTGTGGCTTCAACTTCCAGCTTCTGGTTCCATTTCTAGTTATATTCTATCTAAAAGGTTTTGACAAAGTAAAAACTGTACTGAAATGTAAAAATACAGTAATTGTTACTTAGTTAGTTTTTAGTATTGTTTTATTATAAAAGACAAGAAACATACTTTTACAAATAAGAGGACATAACTTAGAGATGTGTACACTTTTCATCTCAAACCATAATGTGCACATAGTTTTTAGATATTTTTGTTTTCACAAATGTTTTAACAAATCAACCTTTTTCAAACTTGTTTTACACACAAAAAAACTTTTTCTCTCTTTCTTTTTTCACTCTCAACTCTGTACCACTGTCCAAAAACTGCAACAGTTCCAATAAATCTTACAATTCGTGAGGCCAACCATCTGCAAAATTCTGACATGGAGCAAAACCAGTTTGAACATTTGCAAACAAAACATAACAAAACTTCACCAACTGTGCGAATGTTGAACTAAATGGGAATTACACTTGAAGTTTGGTTTATTGTGTCCTTTATGTGGCAAATATTCTAGCTCTGTTACTCTAATATTAGATGTAAAGGGTTGCTATTTAACCCTCCCGCTGCCCTGGGATCATGTGACCCCAGGGCAGCGGGAGGGTTAAACAGAGTTTCAATTAGGGTACTAACTGAGGAGGCGACTGTATTCAGAAAGTGCCGAGGACTTTTTTACACCATCCCAGATACGAGCAGCGTAGTGAAACCTGCAACAATAAAAAGAACAGGACAGAGGAGTTGTTTTTTAAAAGTGGTTTATAACCAACAATAGTGCTATTTGAAACTGAAGCTCCCCAAACATGCTTTCACGTGAAATAATTACCAGTTTTTCTCAGTGAGGATTGTGTGTGACAGCTGACAGCGGGGCATGGCAAGCATTTGGCTGCGGAGTTTTGAGATCATGGTAGTGAAGGTGGGGTGTCCTCTGTACCCCGGCAGCAGGGAGAACAGCGGGTATGTCCCTGACCCTAAACGCAACCAGGAAGATGAGGTTAAATGCCATAAGCATAAACAGCTCTGTTTTCATAAGAATGCAAGTTCTCCACAACCTGCTTTGTTCAGATTTTCTTCTCGATCATTTTCCTGGACTGGAAGCAGAAACATGTTGACTTCAGTATTCAGGTATTCCCGCCCGAGGCCTGGGAAGATGTTGCAGTCTAATATGGATAAAGTTCCTGGGAAACAAGCCATGTTCTTTTGGTTAAAGCCATTTGTATTAAAGATTTTGTTTAGAAGACTGCAAACAAATATCTAAACATTTATTTTCTGAGTTAATTTGTTCTAACATGTTATACAAAAAAAACCCACAAAGAGCTTATAACATAAAGGTGAAAATTATCTTTGCGGCTGTTTCAGCTTGCACAATAATCACTTTGACAAATAACTTGTTAAAAATGGCAGGATATTTTATATAAACCATAACCCAAGAAAAGAAAACACCCAAACATTTTAAATAAATCGGATTTAGATAAAGATAACTACATTCTAGGTTAAATCACTACAATTTCATACCTTTATTATTGTGGTAAACTACTCTAAAATGTCAGTATTCAAACTAAATTAACACATTAAACGTGATTTTCTCGTACAAACAGAATGGGATTAGAAAAAATTCATTTGACAGTTTTACACCTTTGTATTTAAGATGAGAGTGTGTCATTAGTTTGTCCACCACCATATGCATGTTCTTCAAATTTCTTGGGCAGAAATCCTCCCGCCTGGCTTTATTCTGGACAAAAACTGGGCAAAAGTGGGAAAAAAAAGATTTAAAAAAGAAGAAAGTCACATGCAAATATGAATAAACTTGACTTGTACGGGAGCTTGTTTCTGTTTTTAGAAAACAGGCACCTATATGAGGGTAGTACTCTGCTCCATCGTCGTTGCCTGAAGAGCCGGTGCTGTCGTGGCTTGCAGACGGAGTGGACGGCTTCAGCATCTCAGCAGTTTGGAGAAATCTATCAGCAAATATAAGAATCAGAGAGAGAAGAATCAGAGGTAAACCTGAGGCCAAATCTCTGTTAAATAAAAAAAAAATCTCTCTCCCTTTGTGACAACTTGACATTTTTCCCATCACGCATGTGGATTTGATTGATTTATTTGAAAGAAGACAGTGCAATTTAATAAAACACATGACAGTTCATAAGTTAAAACAGCCAGAATGAGCCGAAAAGTTATTTTTCTTTTTGGATCCCCCAAATTCAAGAATATCAATACAAAACAAACACATAATTAATAAGGACAAGAAAGTGGACTAAAAAAATCTGGACACACCAAGAAGGCTAAAATAAATTTACTGCTAAAAATAATAAAATATAAAAATACAATACTTTCTACAATAATTTCTATGTAGTGTTGACAGGTGTATAAATCAGTTAGACATTTTTTTCAAATTATTGAAAGCCTTATAAGTTGTTAGTTGTCTGTTTCCATTTGGTCGTGAGTTCCATTCCCAGAGCATCTCTCACAGACCAAGATGACTGACCAAAGTTACTCTTCATCAGAGGGATAACACAATCTCTTTGAAAAGAGCCTCTAGTCACATGTTCACTGTAGTTTTCTGACAGATAAACTCAGTTTAAAAAACACATTATTCAGTAATAATAGTGTCTTGTATTTTTATCCATAATTTTAATGGCTTGCTTGTACAATATTTCAATCAATTTAATTGTACTATTCGAGGCTGGTGACCAACTTAGCATGTAAAAAAACCTTTTCTGATCACAGGTTCATCCTCTCTACCCTCTGTGCCATCACTCACCAAGACAACATATGTACATCCAATGTAGTTAAATAAGACATTTTTCCCCTGCTAAAATCATCCATTCAGTTTATAACCCCACGTGGTGTTTGGTTTTGTTTTTACTCAAACAGTTGTTCAGTAACATGTAGAAGCATGACAACCCTCAACATCGCAAGATTTAGCTGAACTATAACACTACGTATGCAAAGCCAAACAATACTGCTATTTAATCAATTTTATTTGTGCACATTTATTAGTAAATCTGACTTTTTATGCCAGTTTTGACAACTTGAACGGAGTTTAGTACACAAAGGAAAGTATCAGCAAAAGCAAGTTACTCATTTCCTATAATATAAAATAGGAATATATATAATATTTGCAACTATGACCAGATTCCTGGGCAGTTTGAAGTTGAATATAATGTCAGTACATGTCAGACTGAAACATAAGCCAGTAAATCCAACCTGGTCAGACTTTGTTCATATGTTTTGTTTATAAGGCCAACTGAAAGAATCACATTTTGGGGCTTATGAACAAAACAAATATCCTCTCCAGATATAAAATGAAATACTTGGAATTCTTTTAAAAAAAAGATGGACTTTTTAGTTGAAGTCAGAGCCCTTCTGAGGGAAACTTGTATGTTTGTCCTATGAGTTTGGGCAGTAATAACTACGCATATCAAGTACAAGCATAATGTTACCTGTAAAGGTTTAAGTCGGTGAACCAGTCCTGTACCACTATTACTACATGGCACACTGTAAATAGGAAGGCGGTAATCTGAAGAGACTGTTGGGAGATTAGACAGTGAAAACATGAACACTTGTGTACACAGAATAATATGGCACTCATTGAACCATGCATCAAAGATTATTCTGCGTTCCGCTCCATTATTTATATTACGCACTGCCCTCTGCTGGTCAGACACGCACCTGCATTTCCACGTAAGTATGCGGAAGGTTGTACTCTGGAGGCAGCTTTCGATCGTTGTTGATAACGTGGTCAAGGATAGATGGACTAAGCATCGGCTGAAAACGAAGGGGAAGAATTTGAACATCTCATTCAGACTTTAACAAAGAAAACTGGCAGTATTACAGTAAAAAAAACCTCTCTCACCTGTGTATCCAAGAAGATAACTCTTTCCTGTGTGACGAAGAAATCAATACCTGTGCTCTGATTTCCTCCTCTTTCCTTGATTTCTTGAGTCTGGGCTCTGAATACGTAACTCCTGAGCAAACACATTATTCCACAATTAACACAAAGCTTATCTGCCAAAGCATAGTGGTCTTAGATCCTAACTCATACAACAATAATAGGAGAACCATCAATTAAATTAATTTAAGTGAGAAAGCTAAAATACACTGAAACTTTGATTACCAAAAGTACATAAATGTCCTAAATGTTGATACGATTGTGATGAAAAAAAGAGTAAAAATATTTCAGTAACTCGGTGTAATACACATTTAATATCTCCCCAGTAAGGAAGATGGTGGTGGAGGTTTTACTTTTGTGTCACCTTGACTATTGTTCAGTGGTTTGGTCTGATGCCACACACAAAACAAAGTCTAGATGAACTGCAAATAGTCCAGAGCAAAGCTGCAAGATTAGAGCTTGACTGCGATTTTAGAACCCGTGTTGATTTTATGCACTGAAGTCTATCATGAATGAAGATCAGTGATAGACATAAATACAGTTTTTTCTCTTTTTTTTATAAATCTGGATCTTGCATAAACCTTTCAGCCTTTTCTAAGATTTATTACCCTCTTCAGACAGACATAGTTTTTAAAACAAGACAAGCGTCTGCTGTTGCTTTTAACAAAAACTTTTTTTTTCTTGCCATTAGTTATTTGGTGATTTTTGATGGTGATGGGTTGGTTGGATATGTAAGGATGGTGATGGAGTGTGTGGAAGAGGGGTTGTATGTTGTTTTTAATTTTTGCTTTTTTGTAACATTGTAATGTTTTGTGTGGACCCCAGAAATAAAGGCCCTCACTGTCAAACTGTACGGTTCAGAGCAGTTTACATGTTGTTAACACCAACCCTACCTTTGATCTTCCTCAGGTGTGTTGGCAGATAACAGCGACATAATTGTAGATTTCCCTGTTCCCTGCAGCCCAATCACTCCCACCACCAACATGTCTGTCTGGTCCCTCAAATACTGCAGCAAGATGCAACAAACACAATTTCTATTAGTGCACCAAATGTAAAATATATATATTTTTAAATCCTTTGATGTCAGTTAACTCACCTCCATGGCACTGTCACACCAGTTCATCTGGTCATCCACAAGCTTGATGCTGTGCTTCATTTTCTCTGGATGAAGGAGTTTAGACTGACCAACCATGGCTGTAAGTCAAAGGAAATATTTTTGTTTTATTTAATTTCTCATATAATTCAGCAATAAATTTGAAGCTGTGAGGTTTGAGAATACTTTATGGTTGAATATGAGTACAAACATACAATTGGTCCATACAGCTTTTTAATCACTGTGGTTCTACAAAACATTTTATAAAGCTTCTCCCATTCACACACACACACACACACACACACACACACACACACACACACACACACACACACACACACACACACACACA
>JAVKLF010000042.1:12158072-12177546 GCA_034783495.1 Millerichthys robustus
GTGATAGGAATTACAGTTCTTTTCTGGGATCAAGATAATTTCATTTTAGTTCACCAAAAAAAAGTCTCTTTCAGGTTTTGAATAGCTCCTCACGAGTAGTGCTTTTGTTCTGCTCATATTTAATTTAGACCCTGCACAATGTTATGACAGGAAAAAAAGAACATAATTGGAATGTTATGATTTATTTTAGTGGTTTTATTTGTAGTTTGGTTTTGGTGGTTTTCACATTTTTTTGTTTCGAAGTGTTTACTTTTTGATTTGAGATTTTGGATCTCTTGTTTTCTTTGTCTTCTCTGCTTAAATGTATACATTACCTTTAACTTTTTTATCTATTATTTATTCATTTTTGTTGCTATTTAGCTTTCCCTCTTAACCAAATCACTCTCACTGGTTTCACCAATGTTTGTTTTTGGTGCAATTAAATTTATCATCACATTTTGTTGACCAATTTAGTCCATCAAATTAAAACTTCATTATTAAACTAAGTGAAGTGTTACGGTTGGTTGGAGGGGTTGAGTGACACCACCTTAAACTCGCCCCTCCTTATCTCTTCCACACACTTGGAGTGGACTCCTCCTTTATCAGATCCAGGAGATGAAACCAGTAAGTGGGATCACAAACCCGACAGACTGACAGACATGTTAAAGAAAGTCAGTCCTGAAGCTGAATCTATGTTATGAACACTTGTTGTCCGTGCTGCAGTTAACCGCCTGCTCTGAGCGGTTGAGGGTAAATAAAATAATGTTTACTCTGGCTAACTTCAGCCAAATCCCTTCGTGTCTATTGACTCCACGCACTACGGCAGGGAGCCATGTGGATTGGAACAACATCACAGCTGGAATATTGGGCTTGTATGTGTGGGCTGAGGTTTTCATCCAGGGTCTTTTAACTCCGACAGCAAATACTGAAGAACCCAGATAAACAATGTTGAGGCTATCGTCAGTGGACCAAGAGCTCCTTCGACAACAATCGCCATGAAGTACGTCAAACAAAAGCAAGCCAACCAAGCTCATTTGGTATGAAAAAAAAACTGCAAAAAGCAGTTTATTGAACAAAAAGCAAACTTACCCTGATGTCTTTGTAATGGAAAGCTACGATGAGGATCAGGAGACACCCGGTGGACAGGCTAATGGAGCAGTTGATAATCAATGAGACTTTTGAGCCCTAAAATCAACAACAAAAAAGAGAAAACAATCATTTAGTGCAAGCATAAAGTGAAAACTCTCGGTTACACCAAAGATTTGTAGTTCAGTCTTCATTGTCAACATTTGGGTCCTTGTCTTAGTTTTTGTTTTTTACTTTTTATTGACCTACTCTTAGTTTAGTTTTCCTCAATGGGATTGTGTATCTAGGCAGTTCTGATTATTCTGCTGAGTTACATTCTCGTAATTTTTACTTCAGTTTCCTTCACTTGCCACCTGTTTTCCATTATTAATCAACATACCTGTCGGTGACTCGTTATTTACTCCTCCCTGTTCATATAAATATACTCTTGGTTATCTTCAGTTCAGTCCCTGTAGTTCCTGTAAATTCTAGTACTCCTGTTTGTGTTTTATCACATTGTGCTGCCTAGGAGTCCTATTGTTTTGCTTTTTGTCACTAAAATTCACATATTGTTTTTAAATTTGCCTCTTGATCTACTGCATAAGCAATAGAAGCACTTTGTAATTATTATCTGACAAAGGTGCCATAAAATCAACTTTGCTTTTTTTCCCGGTTGGTGTCTCTGATGTGGGTGGAAAGATTGACAGATTTTACAAAACAAGTAAAAGTGCTTATGTTGTATCTGGGGGTGTCATATGTGTGTTTTGGTTATTTTTCACGGTTTAGTTATTTTTTTATTTTCCTTTTAGTAGTTTACCTGTTTCTTGTGTCTGCTCCTCAGTGTCTCATGCCATTTCTCATTTTGTTCCTCAGTTCGCCTTTTCAGTATTTCTCCTAGTCAGGTAACGACTCACACCCAATCAGCTCGACTGTCTCCAATATTCTCATCTGCCCGTGCTCTGTATAATCAGTCCTGGAATATCCTCTGTCGTGCTAACCTGGCTTGGTTTCCTCAGTATTCTGCTTTTGTAAGTTTGCTGTCTCAACAGCTTGTTCAATAGATTAATAAATGTATTCAATTCTAAGTTACTCGTGCCTGCCTGCATTTAGGAACTAAACTTCAGCAACCTTGAGGGCAAAGATTGCCTGTGAAGAATTCTGCTTAGATATTTCTAAAAAGACAGAAATAAATCTGCTAAATTATAGCTATTGTTAGCCCATTTGGTGGTTCGGCTGTTAATAAAACTTCAGATCGAATAAAACTTCAGATGTAAATAAAACTAAAATTTACAATTAAGTGTTTGTATCTGTGGCAGCATATTGCAGATTATTTTTTGCTGTATGTGCTTATGTTAACTTGTTTACTGAACAAAATGCACCATTAACAATGTTAAAAACGATCTGCAATAAAAGGAAATTATGACACACTTTCATTTCACAGTCTAGTTACAGATTTTTTTTTTCTCCAGAGACTACAAAAACATAGTAGGCCAAAAGGATATGATCTCTTACCAGCTTTCCACCAAGAAACAAGAAGACTGCCAGCTGTGTCCTAAATGGAGCATTTAGTGGTTTAAAAAAAAATCTATATTTAAAAATTAGTGTTCTGCTGAAAGCAGACAACCAGGTCAGTGTGGTCTATTTAGAGGCTTTGACACACAAATTCAAAATAAGTTGGTAAAAAATGATCAAATCTGCTTTGAATAGCTATAAATTCACAATTATATTGAATAAGGAAATGAATAAACAAATGTAAATGCTTTTGTTTTAAAAATGTAAATTGGTTCATCTTTTCAAACATCTGTGTTTTTACGATGCATCAGTATGACAACCAGATAAATATGCAGCGCTTAATTGAATAAAATTACAATATTATCAATCCTCATTCTATAAAAAAAAATAATGTTTGTTTTTCTTTGTTGTGTCTGCAGAAAGACCCAATGATTGTGTTTCCACAAAGATTGACCAAAACATTTCAAGTAATTAGGTCTCATGAAAAAACAGGAATTAATGATTCTATAATGAACTCAAGAGAAAGTGTGTAAAAAGCCACTCAGCTGCTGAAATGAGTGTGTTTATAATTAAATTCTTTCCATCCCAGGGAACTGACGGCTGGAGGCACTGATGCACACACTGAGACTGCTTCTCGAAATCGAACAAAGAGTCGAAACAACCCAGCGCCTCACAGCAGCAGGTTAAAGAGTACCTTCACCCCATGATTCATGCATCCCAGAGCAAGTGATGCAGCTTGAGGGGAAGATTTTTAACAGGAAGTGGTTCACACTTAAGATAATTGCAAGCTTTTCAAACTTGGGGAAGCCTGAGCGTGTAGGTGGTACTGTGTGACGTCCGTTGGCAAGGTAGATTGTTTTCCACAGTTTCTGCCGTAGCATCCGTATTGTTTCTGTGTTTAATCCAGGTCTCATTAGAGACCCCACAAAAAGCTTGACTTTTCAAAGATGGGCCATTACAAAGATCTCAACAAGGACGTTGAGTTTTATAAAGCTTACTTCAGTAACATTTTTTTGTTCGTAAGTCTGGTAAACCAACATCATAGACTTGGATCAAGTCTAAGCCCCATTCACTGAGACAGGCCACCCAAGGCATGACCAACAGACTCATCCAGATCTGGTTCGCATGTTGGGATATAAACAAAAGGAAAAAAAAATCCATTTATTTTTTTTGTGGCATAAGAAAAGGAAATTAAGCTACACAAAATGTGCATGTTTCAAATAAAAATCTGCTAAATGCCAACTCAAAATCCCCAAACACTGCTTAGATCTGCGGAAATTTAGCGTGAACATTTGACCTTGTGCAGGAATGACAGGGAAACCATTACATGTAACAGCAGTCAAATGCCTGAGCAGAAAATCTGTTTTTGTCAAAACAAATCAGCATTTAAGCTCGTTTGAATATTTCTGTCCTTTTTTTAGACATTGGTCAAACCACTCAGATCTGTTATTGGATCTTTCGGTTTTATTTCGTCGGGCCAAAGCTGACCCCCTACAGAAATAAAAGGACTAATAAGTACAATGTAGAACAGTGGTTTGAGATTTGCATATTTGCAAAACAGCTAGGTACCCATATGCGTTTCAAAAGTCAGATTATTGTAAAAGCTGAAGCAGCTGACTTTCACCAAATGATTGAATCAACATCAGAATCATTTGGTTTGCCTTCAGAAATCTGGGTGATCAGTCCCAGTGTGGGAACATTGTTTTGAGATGTTGACATATTCCAGGAAATTTAAAAGGAAAGATGACACGAGGTCGCATTTAGTCCACGCACTCCAACGTGCTCACTCCAGGCTAAAAGCACAGCCCAAATCAAGGATGGAGACTTTTTAGGCTGGCCATGAAAACACCATAATTATAAACTAAATGATGTGGAAAGATAGCCCGGAGTGCTGCTAACAATCTTGCTTGCAGGGGGAAGAGGTGAAATGTGGAAAAAATGTTCCATAAATGGCCCTGTTTTCATGCATAATCATATAAAGGTATGCCTGAATGAAGATTTGGAAGCTGTTGACGATGGTGACAGACAACAGCCCCAAAACATTCACCAAAATACTGCAAAAGTTGTTTTTAAGAAGAATAATTTGCCCCAAATTAGCTAAACTTTGAGACAGTCAATGGCAAAAGCTGAGTTTCCCCTCATGACTCGTGGTCATCATGTGAAGTGTAAAGATAAATGCTTTCAACAGTTATGATAGCAATATTTTGAATGCTGCCTCTTCAACATAATGTGCTTTAATAGCACCGCAGAACACATTTCCAGTGCATCAGCATTTCCGTGGCTTCGAGGCTTTACTCCTTCTGTTTTGGGGGCAGATTGGATAGCACCTGTTCACTGTTCATGTTTGTAAACTGGAAAAGAAAAGTGCCGTTTCTGCCAGCGCTGGTAATTCCCCCGCCAGATCCAACTCTCTAAGCGCATCAGGTATATATCAGCAGTGTTTCCCCCAGTCTGTCAGACGAGTATGGCTGATGTTGTGCTGGAAACGTGAGGCCCTTTATTTGACGCTGTAATCAATCACCCACCATTCGGCGTGAAGGAGTGCAGCTTGCATGACAACTTTTTTCCACATGTCAAACTGGTGTGTGCTGTTAGACGTCGGGGAGGGAGTTCGTAATTGGTGTGGCCTGGCATTGTTATCCACTAAGATCTGCATGTTAATATCATGAGTCTGTGCTACCCAACTGTGGATCTGAAAATGGAGCTGCTAATCAGGCGGTCAGAGGGGGTTCAGAGACCAGGTGCAGAGTCTGCTGCAGTGAAGAGGTTTGTATTTTCTTCTAATCAGGGAGGTTATGGTAAAAAGAAGGTGGAAAAATTTATAAAACCAGAGTTTTGTGCCTAATATAGTTTGTTTTGCTACTTCAATTTGTCAACAACTAAAAAAATTAATAGTGAAACGCAGGAGTTAAGAAGTATTCAAGACTAAAGTACAACATGAACAGGTATGAAAAGCTGAACAGCAAAGCAGGGGTTTCAGATGCGGCTTCATATAAAACAATATTTCATATATTATCAAGTAGAGTTTTGTGGAAAGGTTTTGAACAGTTAATATCTTACCTGTTGTAGATACTTTTGTATGACCTGACTGAGAACGAGATTAAATCTAACCTTCATGCAAATGCTTGTTTGTACTGTCGAGCTCCAACTGGTTATTTACATAGACTGTTATAGATTTTCACATGTGCAAATAGCTGCAGCAGCCATTTTTGAAGACTTCGGGGCAATTCCATTAGTAATTTCCTTTAATTCCTGCCAGAATACCAGCGCAGCAAAATTTACATCAGTGTAAAAGTTTTAAAACACTGTTCTAATAAAGGATTCGATCTGGCAACCTTGAGCCACCGTGCCGTACGATTTTATTAGTTCATAACATTTAAACAAAATTCTATTTCATAGAGGCTCAACTATTTCATTAAGATGCCAAATGTAAGTTTTTTGTATTTATTTATTATGATCTGATGAGTTAAAGGATTTACCTCAATATGTCTTCATCAGCTGAAACACCCAGAAAAATTGCGTTACTGTTTGAGTCAGAGGTGCCAAATTCTGGCATGTCTGATCACTATATCCTGAATTAAACATCCTGAAACAAACATCTTTGTTTCTCAAGCTTCAATACGCCTGATTTAAATGAACGAATGATAAACAGGCTTCTGTGGAACTTAAAGACCAGCTGGAAAACAACTTAAACATGCAGGATGGTAGCCCTGAGGAGCAGGATTGGGCACCACAGGTGAAAGTGATTTATCGCAGGTGACAGACACTCAATTTTTTTAACTGTTTGAAACGGGGAAGGAAAGAAATGCACAAATGACAATCTCAAATTCAAAAGCCAAATTTATAGAGTGGAAACAAAAGGGGAGCATATCCTCCTTATTTTCAGCTGATCAAGTGACCTAAAACCAAATATAGCGATGTTAGGAAATAAGATAATTACCTTTTCCACATTGGATCAACAAGTCTGATTTCATCAACTTTTCAAGGCGTTATAACAATAAGTCGGTGAGAACCTACCGGTTCGATGATATACGAGCATATTTCTGCGTGGATGATCATCAGCAGGATCCCGAGCAGAGCGGTGCTCAGAGCCAGCGCGCACAGCCGTTTTTTGTCCTCTATCAAAACCTTTCTGTCTCGAAGTCTGTAGAGGTTGTCCCCCTCCACGTGCCGCTTCCCTGACAGCGTCAGCGGCACGGACACCTCGGCAGAGACCCCACAGTTTCGACCGAGCGCGTCGTAATCCCCTTTGGAGTCGGCGCGCAGGCTGCGGCTAGACCGCTCCATCTCCAGAGCGCACACGAGGCGTCCGACCTCTTCAGCCTCTCCGGTCCCCCTGGTGACGTCCTCCCGAGACGGTCCGATGGGAGAACTGCGCTTAGACCGGTCCCCCTGTTCGTTGCTTATTGACTTAACGGAATCGCTTTCATCTCCTCTCCAAACAGCCGGCGCGGTTACGCGCACTGATGCCTTGTGCACGCTGCTCCGGGCTATGTACTCCGGTTTGTTCATTATTCTAGAAGTGTGCGTCAGCCTGACACTACAGCGCGCGCGTGCACCCCTTCACATGCGCGCTGTGTTTACATGGATTTACAAATCCCTAAGTTACACTGCTTGCTATAGCACATAATGACTGTAATACCTTTGCTTTCTCTGCCCTCCGTGTTTGTTGCAGTTATTAACCATTATGTCCTCTGCTTGTTTTATAGAAACACCTGGACCCATTTCTACTGCGATGGTGTCACTTCTATCATTAGATGGCATCTCATCCTGAAGCTGCGGTCAAAATGAAAACAACTTGGTTGCGTCTTTATTTGTTTAACCTG
The DNA here is from genome assembly GCA_034783495.1 of Millerichthys robustus. NCBI lineage: Eukaryota > Metazoa > Chordata > Actinopteri > Cyprinodontiformes > Rivulidae > Millerichthys > Millerichthys robustus. The sequence goes on from JAVKLF010000042.1 coordinate 12,165,455, forward strand.
GCATTTTGTTTTGCACTGTGGTTGTACTGCATTACAGTTAGGCTAATTAAATTGATTTGAATCTGTATCTGTTCTGAGACAACTTTTGTTGTGAACTGGTTCTATAAATAAACCAAACTTGAAGGAACAGAGTCATGTCCTTGGCCTACAGCACTCAACACAAGTTATTTTCCCCTCCTGTTTCATTCGAATTTCTACAGAACAGTATGAATTGAGTCCAGGCTGACAGGTGTTTTCTTGCACAATTTGACACAATTCAATGTGTTGAAGGACATTAAAGACACACAAAAAGAAAAAAGACAGTTTCTAAATGCAGTTACAAATTGGTTTATTCTGCAGGAAAAAAGAATGCTCTCTGCAAAGATTTCAAAGAAAACAATAAAAAGATCAGCTTCAAAGTGTCAGAACAGTAAATATATATTCAATTAAGTGAAGCGTGCATTTGTGACATTTTTATAAAGCTGTAGCAGATTGTCAAAGAATGTTATTTACAATAAATAGTTTAAAAACAGCATTGAGCATGTCGATTAAAAAAATAAAAACACCTGTCAGTGCTCTGAAGTTCATTTGCGATGTACAGATGACAACATTTATATATATATATAAAAAGCTTTTGTGTATTTGTTGTGACATGAGCACCATCTACTGGTAGCCAAATAAATTACAGAAAAATAAAAACTGCATTCTTCTATGGTAAATGAAGTTTTCTTATATTTACAAACTGCTTAAGTATAAATTCTTAATATACAGATATAACTAACTACTACACAATAAAACCCTGAATACATTTTACAAAGATTATCTGTAATTTGTACACAGAGAACCTTATTTGGTTAAAAGAACAGGCAAAGATTACCATTACAGGACAGAGAAAGACAATTATTTGGCCTTATACATATTGCTAAGGCTTCCTGAGTAATTCTGCACACTCAGTGATCAAAGACCTTCATGTTAAGTACAGTATGCTGAAAAATTAGCAGTGCAGAAACAGCAGATTTAACAGTTTTTGCTCAAGTTCAGTGGGATTGCTGTCCTGATATAAAAACAAGTCGGAAAAACGAGTTTAAGACTGTGCAAGAAATATATTCGAACTTTACAAATAAGACTTTTGTATGCATTTTTTGGGCCCAATTGTAGCTAAACTGAGATGCTTTGTAGCATGGCTCAGTTCAGTTGGGAGACTTTAAGCTTTCACAGCTCCCCACGGCTGCAGGGAAGCCTGAGGCAGGATGAATTGTGGAGACGGCTGTGGTAAGATGTAGTAACCAAAAACCTGCTGGGGTGGGGGTGCTGGAGGTGCACACACTGTGGCCAGGAACACTGGAGCCCCCTTCTTGTACTGAGGCCATACTGGTGTGGGATGGTAGAAGTACTGGAGACTACCAGGGACCTCAAGAGAACAAAGACAGGGAAATTAACTTTTTGCTTTCTGGAACAAACAGACATGAAACATCATATCAGAATGACTTTGCATTAATGTTTGAGTGTACTTGGTTGTTATTGAACTTCGGGCTTTCACCAGTTGGTCTGAAAGCTTTTCAAGTCATCATCTCTCATCTTACCACAAATGATTGTTTGGCACAAATAGACAATTACCTTTATGCTATAATTTTCATATGAATGGCCAAAACAACAATTACGTAGTGTGTCAACAGCTACAAGTCCTTAGAGAGTTCTATTTTGAATAATGGAGAGAAAATCATCATCTTAAAAACACAGTTCCAAAGCCTTTGTAGGGTTGAGGGGGAAAATGTACAACTGGGTAGTGGAGCTTGTATTCAGAAAATACAATAATAAATATTTCTTATATTTATATATAATATTTAATTTCTGTATGAACAAAGAATAATATGAAATAAACGTGGTCAGCTTAAAAATAAACAAGAATTTCTTTCAGTTTAAACTGAATTTGAGCTAAGCTTAAACAATAAAATCTAAGTCACAATCAACAAAACAATACTGTACTGGGTACTTTTTGAAAATATTTGAATGATTTGGAGCATCCTCATCTCACCACAGATGTCACATGTAAAAGTAAAAAACCCACAAAGAGGTCAGAGTCTCCAGTACAAATAAAGTGGGGAAATCCTTTAAAATTCCTAATTTGTAAGCATCTTTAAACTTTCTTTTAGACACAAGTACAAACCAAATTATTTTCAGTCTCCCCACAGTAGACCTTCACTGAATTTAAAAATGATACATCTTTTGTTTACTGCCAGCAACAAACAGAAGAGCAAGGCAAAATTACCACTGTCAAACAGAACCCTTGTAATCATTTAGGGACAGAGGACACCAACTGCTGCAGTTTTGAAAGAAGAATCAATGTCCATTGTTACTCAGTAGAAGGTATCAGTTGGTCAACAATGTCCGATTCTCCTCTTTATCGTTTCAAATGAGCTCATGCTCAGAGAACTCAGCAGTATTTCTATACAGAACTGATATGTGGCTTCCTCGTAGGGCAACAATGGCAGAAAAGGTTTTCCAAGTTACAACAAATCCCCTAGAAGGACAGTGGTCGTGTTGACATGATGAAGGTTACACACCTTTACAACCTTTTCCAAACACATTAAAGTTTTTCACAGTATTGATAATGAAACTGAAACATTTTTACAACTTTTGTTGGGCATTGTGTTATTCGTGTCATAAAACGCTAGAGGAAGTATTTCTAGTAGGTGTGTGTGGTCTTGACTCATAGTAAAAAGCTTAAATTCATGGCAATGAAAGAACATGTTGTTCCAAGAAGTACCATGGCTTATCAGTGTTTTTTTAAGACAACATTGAAAGGCGACAGCCCAAACAAATGAACCCAACAGGGTTTAACAGGGGGAAAAAACAGAGTAAATGTCAAAGATATAGCAGATGGGCTTTAAACAAAGAGGGGAAATTACCTTTTTTCTGATGTATTTGACTTTATTTAGTGCTTCTGTCTGCCACTTCCGCACCCTGGGCACCATCGTTACTGTGTAGGTGTTGTCTTCTGCGGCCTCCTTTTTCATGGCCTCCTCCAACTTTTCTTGCTTGTCCAATTCACCATCTTTCGCCTCCTCCTCCGTGTCACTCGATGCGGTGGAACCACAGTCCGAAGAGGTAGCAGAGTGGTAATCTGATGTGTCCAGGTTCACAGAGGAGTCATCCCGGTCGCCCTTTACACTCTCCTCATTCTCCTGATACTCTTCCACTTCGAAGCAGGCTATTGTAAAGGGCCTACCGTTTTCCTTAGATCTGTAAGAGGGACCAGAGTACTGAATTCAAAAGTCACGCATTTCAAAAAGCATCACTGTGTTCACTTGCTTGTCACTGACTAGACGTCTACAGTAGTTGTAACAAGTTTCTCCGATTCACCGGTGACTCACCTTGCGGACACCTCCATTGGGTCGATCCACAGCGTTATCTCAGGAGGAAGCCCCAGACTGCTGGGCGTTAGCTCGCTCTCTTCACAGGCCTTACGGACCACTTCATCACAGGGCGCTTCATTATTTATCCTAATGCATCTGTAAAAGTTCAAATCCATTGGTGAGGCCATAACCCTTTCAGCTTTCAGTGACATCGGTGTACAGATTTCAGATTGTTGGCAGTTACCTGTACGCCTGGCCTTTGCTGGGACAGTCAGGATACCAGTGCTTATCATATTTGTCACACAAAAGCTTCTGCAACTTCTCGGCAAACAGTTCTGCTTTGGTTTGGTCGAGCTTGCCTTGTGCCTCGACGAGACGCTTCAGAAAGTTGACTCCGGCGTTCACCTCTCTTTTCATGATGCCTGAACAAAACAAAAGGGAAATAGATTATATTGCCATTTATCTTAGTATTTCTGTTGGTGAGATTGTGTAACAAATGTTCAGATGAGAAGCAACAGGAACTTTATTTTTTTTTTTAATCACTGCTGCTAAACACTTCCCGTGCAGCTGCCGGCGGGGCTGGTGAGGTCACCGCACTTTTTCCCCCCAAACCAGATATTTTACAGATGTTGACAAGGCTCAATGTCACCAAATGGCTATGGTTTTATAAACAGGCAAACACAATGCAAACTAGAACTGCCTGTGCTGATATGCAAATGCAAATCCGATGGGCTCCCTGCTCTGTTTATCTTCTGATAGTACAGCTCTTTAGGTCGAGCACCAGTGTCAAGCTGACCACAAGGGAGTGTGTGCTCAGTGCAGCTGTGTGAGCAAACATCCTGCTGTTGTCGACCCTGAAGAGAGAGCTGTGCCTTGAACTTTGAGGTGCAGACAGTTTTTTGTTATTGTGACTTTCCACACATCACCTCAATTTATGTTATGTGCTACAAGGGAAAATTATTATTTGCTCTGAGATGTGTAGCCACAGATTCCTCTGTAAGAGCAGTGGAAAGACACGAGTAAGAGTAGCAGCAACTTTCAATCCCCAACAAATGAGTTACCAATTACATAAGCCCATACAAGTGCCATTAGTCATTTAAACATCTGATGTAACACTACACGTCTGCCAGGAAAATAGCATGTTTTGTCTGGGTGTTGTTCTCACATCGCTCTGTTTTGCATTTCACTCCTCATTTGAAGATTGTGTCAGTCAAGGTGAAAACACCTTGCGGCATGCATACCTAGAGGCTGTTACTTTGACTGTTGAATACGCACCGACAGACGTTTCTCAGGTGACAACTCTACCTTGGAAGTTACAGTCCCCGTAAAATTATCCAACCCTTTAGAAGTTTTATGCCTTTACTGCTGTCACAAATCAGTCACGGCCAATTTAAATTGGTGTCTTTAACATAATTTTTTTTTCATAAAAGTCAAAATGATTTTCAAGGCTGTAAACATCCCCAGTCTTGACTAGTCTGTCAAATGGCATATGGAAGACTCCATGACCGATGGCTTCTCAGCAGCCCGTCCTAGTCGAGATTTCATACAAGTTTCCTTGAACAGCAACTTTCTTTTTGCCACTCTCCCATAAAACAGACTAGTGAAGAACCCAGGTAACAGGCGTTTTAGCTCAGTCTCCCAACTCACCTGCTGAAGCTAAAAACTCCTTCAGAAAGGTCACAAAGGGTCATGGTGGTCTCTCTTACTATTCTCCTGCTTGCAAAGTCACTCGGTTTGTGAGGATGGCCTGCTCTTGGTAAAGTTACACATGTATTCCACCATATTCCAACCATGTCTTGACAATGGATTTAACATAACTCCTGGGGATGTTTAGACCCTTGTAAATCCTTTTGTAACCATCCCCGGACTTGTACTTCTCAATAATCCCACACCCCTCAAGAGCCTAATGAGTAATTTCTCTTTTTTTTCCCCCACTTATTTTCCCAGCGCAATAAATGCCGTTGAGGTCCAGTGTTCACTGGCAAGATGCAAATCAACCAGGTTAATCATTTTAACTTATTCTACAGTGTTCCTTACGCTTTAGATCATAAAAGTGAACAGTGTCTGGGTGATAAACAAAGCAGAAGATGTTCACATCATCTCTGTTATTTGTTTCCACTGATTGCTTCATCTGAGTTACGTCACAGGACAGCTCTGATTTAATCAACACTGATGCCCTAAAAACATTCCCACCTCTAAAGAAGGTCACTGTCCTGATACAGTTTGTATTTTAAAAACTAGGACAAACTTTAACAGCTTTTAGTCTCACTTCAACATCTAAAATATTTTATTTAAAACTTTAAAATGGACTCCCTCTTTTGTGCTCTTCTATTTATTAAAACAATCAGCATCACCTGTGTAAATCTGATGACAAGGATGAGGGGTTTTCGGTTTTAATGGTCATTTTGGTTCAGGACTAAACCGCGTGGGAAAAAGCAGACGGTATCCAACGTGATACACGAATGGGTGCACGTGCTCCACAGTGGATGTCTCGAGGACATCACTTCAACCAAAGTTATGTATATATAAGCTCTAGTCTCGATTTCTGTATACTGCGGCTGAGGAAACCTTATAGGAGGGGGAAACAATTGGTTTTCTGACATGATTGCGGAAACCCCCCAAGTGAGTTAGTGGAAACCCAGAAAGTTAGCAGAAACCAGCCTACGAGTGTAGATTCGCTACACGGTGTGAAACTTTAAAAAAATCAATTTATTGTAATCTGGAATTTTTTATATATGTTTAATTTTAAAGTGGTCTGCATTATACGTATAAACACAGAATAACAAGAGCAGACGCCCCAAAATGTTAGCGTAAAAATCCAACTCTCTGCCTTCTTTCCGGAGAAAAATATCAAAAACTAAAACAGAGTACAGTACTCACGGTTAATATTAAAGTGTCCTGTGTATGAATACGACCAGGGTCGGACAGTTTTCCCTTTCCTTGTCGCGCCGGCTCGCTTGTTGTCTTGTCTGATGTGTTGTTAGAGTTATTGTGGTCGGCAGGCACATGTTGCTTCCTTGTTCTCGGCGCTGCTTACTGCAACAGAGACGTAAGATTACCGTCAGTGTGACTCACTTCCGTTACTCAGAGCCGTGAACTAGCGCTGACTGGTTGAGCTCACAGACCGACATCCCGCCCTGCCCAAATATGGGTATGGCAGTTAAACCGATGAGTGCGGGAGTTTCACTGTCTCTGCCAACCACAGAAGTGTGATGAAACACGAAGTAATCCACGTCTTTAATGTTGACTTTCCAATAAAAAATGTCTGCTTCTGTAGACTATGCGTGTCTGACGTGGTGTCCATTGTTGATGATAATGATTACCATTCTGTTCTACTTCTTTCAAGGCGACGTTTATCGGCTTGGTATTCTCTTATCATCCTTAGCCTATTATTTATCAACAATATTCGATAGCTCAAAATGTAGTGATGACAACAAAAACAAATTAAACTGAAACAGTTATATAACACTATACAAAACCTATGGAAAATTTTGATCAAAAATAGTACTGAAATATTGTTATAAAATTGTATTATGAGAGCCAGGAGAGGACATGCTAAGGAATTTTACTTTAATGACATTATTTTAAGATAATAACTTGTATTTTTTCATTTTTGGAATAGAATAGAATAGAATAGAATAGAATAGAATATTCATTTATTAGTAAAAACAAATCTTCAATAAGAAATAGATAAATAAGCGCATTGCTTTGTGATTTCTTCCTATTGGCTCCCTAGCTTGATTGGCAGCAGTTTCCTCCAATCGGTTGTTTTCTTTTGCGTAGCCTGTCAAACAAGGCTAAAGCATGGTTCGGTAATGAGCGTCTTTAGGAGCAAACATGAAGCAGAAGACAATCAAATGGGCAGCAAGAGTAAGTAAACTCACAACCACCTAACGATGTATAATATAAGAAACTCATTAAAATGTACAAAAAGAAATTGCGAAACTAAGTAAAAATTTACCTTAGGCTGATAGCTTAGCAAGCTGTTTCCTAATAAACACAATAAAACTCAAAAGTTTTTAAACCAGTGGATAGATAAATGTGCTATTCTAATTTTAAAGATATGTTTCAATAGCATAATTTTACAAGTTTATGACTTTAAAAAAACCTGAAAAATAATGGGAAATTAAAAGAATGAGTCATCCAAAAACAAATTTCCCCTTTTTATGTCCCATGGTGGCCCTGGTTGTTGCCTGTTAGTGTTACAATGACTGAATTTTAAAGCTTGTGGAAAGTCAAAGCTGAATATTGCTTGTTTAATCATTTTCCTTCTTCTGGATCAATGAATGTGTTTTATTTCATAAGTTTAAGAAAGTGTTTTTCTCTTATTTAAATTTAACTGTGGTAATTTTTCGGGGGTGGGGGGAAACAATGAACTGGAACCTGTAGCTGTGTCAGATATATACATAACAAGATGTCTACTTCAGATCAAGACAGCAACCATAAATACCAGCAGTTCTCATCACAGACACTGACTGCGGCTTTGATGGCATCATATATGAAATAGGAAGGTAGAGTGTTTGTTCTCTGCATAGTCCATTTTATGCATGGCTGGTATGAAATTCTGATTGTATAACCATAGCAAAATACTATGGTTACTCAGATTTAGAAGATTTGGTGTCAACAAAGAACAATAAAAATACAGCAAAGAAATAATCAATCAAGCAGCCTGGGGTTCTATGTTTGTAATAGTTTTAAGCACAAACATAAATATGCAGACCTATAAAACACAAGAGAAGACGATGACAAGTCAGTTTACCTAAAATCAGTGTCTTCTTCAGTCAAGAAACTGTTTCATGTTTGGCTGACAGAGGAAGCTGACAGAAACATAGAAGATCTCTAAGTCAGTGTACACGCACTTATTAGGTTTTGAGAGTTTCACTAAACTCTGCCCACTGGTTCAAGAGACAAGGCAATATCAGACACTAATTGGCTGGTTAAATTTATGCATGAATTGTTTTATAATAACATTATAAATCAATAGATTTTCAAGATGGCAGCTGAAAAAGGTCAGTAATTTGTGCTCACAGTTTTGTAAACAGATACTGTTAAATGCAAATATTGTAAACAAGAACCTCAAGACTGAATAGCATCACAATTAAGCAAATGCGTTCTTTCCTTACGGTGGGTTACATTTAGTTACAGCATATTGTGGCCACTAGAGGGCAGTCTTGTGTCTTTTCTAGGTTTTGTTAAACGTCGCAGACTGGGCAGTGTCATTTTTCCAAAAACACAAAGTCTGCTAAAATTAGAAACTGCACATGTGTTTCTCAATCATCCCTTCCACAAAACCCCTTCACCTGCTTTCAGGCATGTGCTTTTTAGTTATTAAATACTCGACCGTGCGTACATTGTTCTCACTTTGTGTGCTGCACATCTGTTCTCTGTGTTTCCATTTAACTCCACCCATTGAACTCAAGCACCTTTAAGACTCTGCTGAGGACAGTGTGCCAGATCAGAGCCGAGGGGTTTTCTTCTCCTCTGGCTCCACTAGATCAAACTCTCTGGCCCAGATGCCAACTGAAGAGAAAATGATTGCTGAGAGTGTGTCTGAGACGTATAGAAACAGAGTGGCAGGGATGAGGGTAGAAGAACGGTGTATATCGTATTGATTAGTGTTGTTTTGGCAACTGCTGGAAATTAAATTGCCTCCTCTGGTTTTCTGTCTGTCTGTCTGTCTCACTCTTTGCTCTCATTGACCTTCTCCCCACTCCATTTTCATGAGCTGAACTAGGCAATCCAACTTATTACCTCCAAGATTGATTGTTTGCTGTGTCTTTAAACATTTACCTTTCTCAAAAAGTCACTTCTTTACCGCCCGCTGCTGAAGGCAACGGTGGAGTGATAATGTTTTTCCCTGTGTCTGTGTCTGTGTCTGTTCGTTTGTTTTTGCATCATTAAAGAAATTTCTTATGAATCCCTGAAATAAACTTAATGAAACTATCAGTAAAAAATCACGAAAAGTACATTTACAACTGAGTATTTTTGCAGCCAATTTAATCCAAGATGGCTGCCACAGCAAAGCAATCCTTACTGAGTCAATTTTACAGATACTGAGAAATAAATTTGGTGTACTAAACTTATGAACTGTGTGCAAACTGTTTGGGTGGAATCTGTGTTTAAAACTTTGCCATTAACTATTGAAAGTAATTCTGTCTGTTAGCAAAATATCTCATGAAACGCCTGATGAATTTGAAAAAAACTCTCAGGAAGTAATCATTGGCTGTACCTCTACAGCTGATTAACATTTGGAGTTAGCTTAATTCAAGGTGGCTACTACAGCCGACTGACATTAACAACACAAAAATGTCATCAACTCAGCAAATTTTAGAGATTGAACTCAATTTTGATGCTGTCGTAGCTGTGGGTCATTCCTAACGTGTATTCTCAGCTCCCCTTTTTATGAAAGCTCTTTACTGCACCTATTTAAATAAATCTCTACTGGATAAACATCTACAACTGTTTAATTTTAGAGTCACCTCATCTTAAAATGGTCGCCACAACTAAACAACTTTAGCCAACACAAGAAGGCCTCTGACTTAGTCAAACAGATATGGATATTAAATTTAATGTAATCATTCTCTACACATACTTTAAAAACATCTCACAATATGTGGTTGTGGTGGCCATCTTGAATTAAATCTGTTTTGAAAGGTGGTGAGTGACATGTTTTCTTTTAAAACATGTTGGGCTTTTAATTTTCTGTTTTCTAATTTCTTGCTAAACCTGCTGCAACCCCACAGACCTCACCTGCAGCTGGGCGACTTCCTCCATCTGAAAACGATTGATTTTCCCTTTCATTGTTTCATCTGTGCTCCTCAGACAGACGCTGACCAATATTCTGCTGTGATCATTCGAAGCCAAACTGGGACACTGCACACGCACGCGCACGCACGCACATGCTTATTTCCTTTACACATATTTTCTCACACATGGCACAATTTTGCAGGTAAGTATTGGAAAATGAAATCGCTTGACCTCGAAATGTGATAATGCTGTTTTCTTTGTTGTTCCAGGAGCAGAGTCTTTCTGAACGCGTATCAATGAAGCCCACACACGCATGCACCACATGCAGCCCGCTTCCCCTTTAAAAAACATATTGATTTCTTTCTTTCACAGGGAGCTTAATGCCATCGATCGCAGGGGGCCTTTTCAAGATCAGCGCCAGTATAAGCATCTCTTCCCCTAACGCGCACGCGGCCTCCTTCCCTCAGGTAATGATTGTCCTTGGGCTGGAGCGGGGAGGGTGGGGGGGAATAGTTTGTCTGCATTTAGAAGGAGAAGTGTTTCTCTTGGCATCCAATCCATCTCCCTCCTGTCTGCTCAGCAGCACTGCGGTAAAAATCAGGAACATATTTGCTTCTCTAACAAAAATAGTTGCAAATGCAGAGCACAGCTCCGTTGACCTTTATGAACCCCACCACCTCCCGTCTCCACCTGTTAGTGGGTCAATACCTCGGTGCATTTGCATTATGCCCAAGCCTTTGTTCTAAATTAAAAATGTTGACTTTTCTATAATAGATTATGCTGACCTAAAAGGCACATTTTACTTCTTTTTTTCCACTCTTAAAGCAGCAGTTAGCCACAAAAAAAAGGTCAGTAACTCAGTTTTATAGATATTGACCTAAAATATGATGTGGCATGAGCTGAAACTAGTTGTTGTTTAAAATTTCTCTTTGGCTGTTAAAAAAAATCTCATGAACAACTAGACACATTTTATTGAAACATCTAGGCAACAATCATTAGATATTGTACCTCCATTGCAGTGGTGGGCAAGCCTGGTCCTCGAGGGGCTGTTAACGTGCCTGTTTTAAATGAATGTGTGACTACCAGCCTTCTGCAGAACTTAAAGAGGTAATTCAGTCCCTGAATCAGGTGTGTTGGAGTAGGGAAACTGGTAAAACATGCAGGATAGCAGCCCTCAAAGACCAGGATTTCCCTCTTCTGCTCTATAGGCTCTTTCATTAAACAGTTCTGTGAAATAGCCCCACAGACCGGTTCATCTTTAAGCTCCCTCTGGCTGTGCATAAATCACAGATGGAGCTGGTTTTGACCTGCTCAGACATGAGCTTTCAGAAATGAAGAGGGCAGAACCAAAGGAGGCGTGGAACAGGACTCTTCTGTGCTTAAGTGGAGTGCGACGCAAAACAAGTGTAGCGGACGTTTCAACCTTGTGTCTGTCACAAAACATACTGAATTATCTCAGTTTAGTGATCCTCTTTGTGGTTAACCTTTTAAACTACAAAGTTGCTGTGAGACGTCATCATATTCCCTCTGTAATGAGTTTGCTGGTTATTGTTAAATAGTAGAAATAGTAGGTAGGAGGTAGAGTAGCAGTAAGCCATAATACCACAGCTTACTTTTTCAAATATGAGTCCCGCCTCCAATACTACTTTGCTCTTTCGCATCAGGAGCGAGCTGACTTCGACCCCTCTCTCTCACCACCTCGGTCCATTTAGAAGTCCCAGACCGAGGTGTCTTGTGAAAGAGACATAACTGATTGCCTTTTGGATCCAACCCAATTTAAGAGGTCCACCACAGCCGACTCAGCAAAGCATATTTTCCTTCAATTCCTTGCCAAGTACTGTAACACTCATAATCTTCCACTTTTTCAAATACAGTCACCTCTAGCTCCAAGTGCAGATATTAAGTCATCGAGATGGCACATCTTCCTTGAAACTTGACAATAAAATGACACTTCCTAATTATAGTCTCTATGCTGCTCTGCCTCCTTGTAAGTATGTCACCAACTAGTAG
>JAVKLF010000042.1:12191887-12208894 GCA_034783495.1 Millerichthys robustus
TTCTTTCTTTCTTTCTTTCTTTCTTTCTTTCTTTCTTTCTTTCTTTCTTTCTTTCTTTCTTTCTTTCTTTCTTTCCAGGACGTGAACACCTTCAAAATGTTGATCCAAAGAATCTTGACAGAGTTAGATTTGGTGCTGCGGCTTTGCCTTCGCCTTCGACTCGTGTCTTGTTGCAGTCAAACGCTGAAACGATTCAGCCCAACAGAGGTAATATCAGCGCTCCTCTGTCGCTGATCGAGTTCAGATGATGTTTGCAAAAATCCAAACAGAACACTCGGGAAGCCAAAAGAACTGAGCATTCAGTGAACCTTTAAAAACAGTGGAAATTATAACATCAGCTGTGGAAATGGCTTGTAGCACTATTGTGTCACAATGTCATCTTTATATAACAAAAACAGTTTTTTATTCTCTTGGCATTATTAATTTAATTATTTTAGTTAACATTTGTATTGTTGCCCCCGTTTTATTCACTTGGATTCATCATTATTTTACATAACGAAATGAGGAGTTTAAAACATGTCTGTATGTTTTGCACAAAGAGCAGAAAGCGTCTAATTATAATCCACATTAGATAATACCTCAGCGGCAGTGTGGTACGATATGAATGTAACAGATGAAACTGCAGTCTTTCTTCACAGCTTAATGTTTCACATCTGAGCAGCTCAGCAACAAGTTAATCCACTTCCACCTCTCCCGTGTTGAGTTTACAGTCTGTTGTTTATTTCTTCTAACCTTGATGCACATTTGTTTGTGTTTTCTGTTATTTTTTTTTCAGCCAACTTCTCAGCTTCACGTCTGACTGACGCCTGTCCTGTGTGGTCTCAAGGTAAAAATGTTCACACAGTTGTTTCAAAACAGTGGATTCCAACATTTCTTGTTTAAGTTTTAAGCAAAACTATTGTGCAACAAGTAGCATTTGGAGTATGTGTAGTGAATGACTCGCTGCTATATCAAATTTTAGCTCAAAACTGTCAAATTGACAGATTTATAACTGTTTCAGGGTATTTTAAGGTCAGTTAGCTGCAGTGGCCGTCTTGAATCAGGTTGTTTTTAAATGAGGTGCAGATACACATCCAGTAATTATTTTCAGAGTTTCATTAAAATCCATCTTGTCCTTCATGAAGTATTTTGCTAACAAACACAAATTCACGAACAATGGCATAATCACTCACCGTTCGTGGCAGCGGGCAATAAATATGATCTGAGAGAATTAACCTTCAGCTTTTGTTGCAGATCAGAAACTAAAATATCTAGTGTGTCTTGAAAATGTTGGTGCAGTGTGCTGCAGAACTTGAAAAGGAAAAGCAAACAGACTACTGTTCAGATCAGAATCGATAACAAACCTCTTTTATTGTAAAAACAAAACAAAATGCTGTGACTTTGTTACTATAGTGAAATGTTCAAACATTCATGTGAACAGAAAAACCTCATGACATCTTTTTTGAGACACCTTTAATTGGCTTTGCTACAGCATCTTTGTAAAATTCATTCAATATTGTAGCATCTCAAGTGACTTTTTTTTGTTTTACGAAGCTGTACACACAAAGATTCAAACCGTATAGCAGATTGGTTCTTAATTTCAGCCCACATGTAGAACAGATTAGCTCTGAGGACCAAAAATCAAATATATATTTTTGTCCTTGAATTAATTGGCCAGAAACCGTGTCATGTAATTGTGTTTTTCCAACAATTCAGTGCCGGCTGCAAACACAGATATAAATTAATCATCGTCAGACCCACTGTGATGCAGCTTACAAGATGCTGGAGCAGAGATGATGAAAATAATTTATAAGATGTCTAAAAGTCTTTCACACAAAAAAAATACATATTCCAACGTAGGATGCCCTTGCTTTGAAAGTACCTTTGAGCCAAGCAGGTTTTTTTTTCTAATTAAACACCCCTCCAGCACGGTGCCTGGTGTCAAATCAGATGCATTCTTCCAGCTCGTGTTTGATTGGAATCTTTGGAAGGGCGGTGTTTCCAAAGGCCACTCACACACACCAATCCCTGCATGCGTAAATTGACAGCTGTGCCATAGCAACAGTTTGGCTAGTTGCCAGGCTGTTGGAGTTACCAGGCAAAAAGGTTCCCATGGCAACCTTCATTTTGCCATCTTGGTAGACAAGGTTGGCGTCAACCAAGGCGGATTAGTGTTGGACAGAGAGCTGCTTTCACCTGGGGAGAATAAAGGCTTTCACATTTCAGTAGATGGAGTCACCGCAACATCCTTGCAATGCTCAGTCGGAGATGCTGGATGTGATATTTGAACGCAGAGCAGAAGAACAGGTGTCTTTTTGAGATTTGAATCTGAAAACTGATGCAGAAAAATCAAGTTTGAGTGAAAAAGCAATTTTTTTAAAATTCACTTTCCCATGGTGCATCACTTTTATTTTGTCCACTACAAAAGCAGAGGCTAAATGAAAACCTCCAGCTGAGTCTGACATACAGGCCTTTTAAAAGTGACACAATTATCTGTCTCTGTGGACAGTTGGTGGAAAATAATCAAGCATGTGAGGAATTTTGAACTCAAAGTAACTCAACTCCTTTTTTTTAAAGAAGGGCAGTAGATATTTTTCATAACGAACTGGATGTTCACGATCCAGGCAGGGCCGCTTTAGGGTGAAATGAGTGGAAGAGTGAAGGATAGCTGACACTGGCACAATTACACTGTATTTCTGTGTGAATTCACTGTGGAAATAATGCAGACATGAAGGGTTAATCTTGTAGGGGATGGAAGAAAAAAAAAGCCCGTCCATCCGGCTCAGCGAGACAGAGGGTGGTTAAAAGGGTGAGAGGCTAAAAACGGGGCCCAATCAAGGCTAAATCAGAGAAAAGATTGAGTGTGTGAGCAGAAGAAGGAGACCAGGAGGACGGAAAGGGTTCAGCAGATTAAAAGGGAACAGCAGGGGGAGAAAAAAAAGGAAAACGAATACAAATACAGCCTTTCAAACACAAACCAAAAAGAGAAGTTTCAAATCGACTGTGGATTTTATTTGTTGAAAGCTGGACTCCTTTCTTTCCAACACGCTGAGCAACAATTTCAAGCTCCCATTTACTCCTCTCCTTTTTCAGCACAGCAAATTATTCTATAATATTTACAAGTCCAAAATTGACTTTGATTGCATCTGTTATTGCATTTCTGTTCTGATAAGGGTCCGCTGAAATTCTTTCAATGGCATCTCGACAGCATATCATCTTGCCCCAGTTATGTCTGAATCAGTGCTTGGAGTAACCCAACACTCCTGGCTCGTAGCTGTTGGAATGCGCCACTCTGCCAGCCGTTATGCTCTGCACAACAATTATCTTTTAAAAGCCATAGTTTTTTTAAAATTTCATTTTACATTTTCTGACTTGAAGAAAAACTCCGTCTCGGCCAAGGAGCAGAAGCAGCCGTGATTAAGACATCTCATATCCTGACATGACAGGAGAACTGATGTTGATGACAGATGGTGGATGCTGTTCAACTCCCATGAAAACCTGACAGCTGTTTAGCAGGATCTCAGTGAGATGAAATGCTGCAGCAGTTAATAAAGTCAGGATTATTGCTCTTTTATTTTTGTTTTAGAAACACAAAAACATTAATTTGTTGCTTTTTCTTAATCAAAACATATATTTGTGTTGCATCTGTTAGAGTTGTTCTCTTCTTAGTGAAAGAATTGGAGATTAGTGGAATGAAGAAGTGAGCTGTAGTTTGTCCAGTCGCCACTAGAGGGCAACAACGCCTAAGAAACTGGATGAAATGCTGCCAATAAATCAAGGTTGTAAAGCTTTTGTAGTAGCTACTCACACCTGCGTGAAGAGCTTAGATAAAACGAAAAAAATCAGCCATGCTTTGTTACAGTATATTTGACCATGAAAGTTGTCCTTCACCAGCATCCATCCGCATATAGACAGAGAAAGATGGATTTTTTTGGCTCTTTTTTATATACTTCTTGGCTGCGGATCTGCCTGTCTTGTAAAGTGCACACACACGCACACACACACACACACACACACTACTGCAGCCGCCGGACATTTGCCTTCCTGCTGCGTCACTGCAGCACTCGGTGGAGGTTTATTTCCATGAAAACGCGATCAAGACCGCAGATCGAAACATGATTTAATTAGTGAGCAGTGTTAAAATGGATTCTTCTCATTTTGTTCATCACATTTCTACCAACTCTGGTGCTTAATTTAAATCGAAAAGTGTTGAAACTGACCCAAGGTAGCTCACACAGACTCTCTAGCCTAAATAAAAAAACAAACAAACAATCAAACAAGAAAATCTTCTTAACACTTGTACAGGTTAGCCACAAAACTTCTCTACAGTCCTATAGAAGGAGTAAAATCGGACATGAGGTAATTGGGCGTCTGGAGGACAGCAGGCAGACAGGTGCAGAGTGTGTGTTTACGCACACCTACGTCCTGCTGTTGAAGATCTTGTCTGGAGAGCAGCTGAACAATCTGTGCTCTGCAGTGTGAGGTAGTTGGTTGTATGGTTTCGCATAATAAACAGCCCGGAGATAACTGTACAACCTTCTAGCTTTCCCTGCGGAGTCACTTCATGCCACAAGCAGCCGACCACCAGCAGAGAGGTAAGTATGTTCTGTTACTCTGCCACAACATCTCCTGGTGTTTCACAACAGGACTTTTCCAGCTAAAGCACATTTTCCTCCCTCTGTTCCCCCCCACTCGAGGTCTAATAACGTATAGTCCTGTTCAGCCCTTCTGTTGAGTTTGTCAGAGAAGATGTGGGCAAAATTATGAGGCAGCTGGATGTGTTTACTGTGAGCTATACTGGAATCAGTGGCTCCACTGCAGCAAAAATGTCAAGTTTAAATATGTTTTCTATGGTTTTTATTCATTAAAAGCTATTCAGGACAAGTCAGAAAGTTTTACTCAAAGGCAACTGTGATTTCTTTTTGTAATAATACTTTTTTTCTTTTCAGTATTTAAAGACAGTGTGATAGCAAATTAGGTCAATATAATAAAAGAGAACAAACATCTATTTATTAAAACATAACAAAAGTTAACTAGAAAAATGCTAAGGTTTGCAAGACAGAATTTAAAAAACAATTTATGAATGAACATTTAACACAATGCAACAAAAACAATGTTTTTAAAAAATCCCCCAACATCTGATGAAACCATACAAAATAAAAATCTATCACAACTACAAAAAAAAACATTTTCCCAAAAAAAGGACAACAAAACTTTTAGCTCAACCACATTTTAAATGACTATTTATCACAAAACTACATTTTTGACATGAAATTGTGTTGAAGTTTTAGTTTTCAAACCATTGTTTCACAAAACACAAAAAAATACATTTCAGTAAAAACATATCAATCAAAACATTTACCAGAACACATTAACCAGAAAACACAACATATTTCTGCAAAACAAAAGCAAAAAGCTTTTTTTTTTTTTTAGAATAGGTAACATTTAACAAAACAGAAACCCTAAGAATTTACATGAACATATTTTTTTAACCTTGTTCATTTGTTTTCCAAAATGTTTTACATGTTTTGGGTTTAGCTGTTTGGTCAGTGTTAAACATCGTGGCCTCTAAAGAAAATTAACAAAAAACAATTACATTATAAAAATATTTTGAAGAGAAGACAGCGTATTTAGATAAACCTTATCAAGCTAATATTATTTTAAAAATATATAACATTGTACAGTTAAATATTATTCCACAAAAAGAATTAATTTATTTAACTTTGATCCATTTAAACATACTTTTATATTAAATTCTTATCAAATCGAATTAATTTAAAATTCCTGTAAATAATAAAATAATAAAGCATTTATTGATAAAAATGTAAACTGCGTCACACCATTTTTTTGCTAAAGTTTTAAACAAAGATCTTGGGTGATCTGTTTTGTGCCATAAGTTTGTGTTTGGGATGACTCTCAGCTACTACCACTCCAAACTGTAGCTGAGTACAAAACTGACTGACAGCCATTTTTGATATTTGCTAAAGGGCACCTGTCCGTGGCGGCTATCTGGAATGGGACTGACCCTAAATATCAGTTGTAAATACTCATCAATTCCATTTAAAGTCACCCAGTGTTTGCGGTGAGATGTTTTGCTAACAGACAGACAAAGGAACTCACAAACAAAGGTGATTATATGCTTGCCTGCCTTTTGTGATGGAAGGCGATGATCATGGATGGAAAATGTTTGCAAGCCTTTAGAAAAAAACAAACAACAAATCCATCCGTTTCCCACTCTGAATCTGCTCCTGGTTTCCATGCAAATAACACAACATATGTGGAAATATATTTATGACCTGCTGTCATGATCCATATTCATCCTAAAATCAGAGGTCATGAACTTTTTGTCTGTGCTTTGCGGGATTTTTATGATGTGTTAATGTTTACTGCAACAACCACAGAAGCCTGGATGTATTATTTTACACATATGTTCCTACTGCTTTAATGTCATCGCTTCCACACTGTTGTAATATTTTTTGTTTCCTTTTATTACCACCCCCCGCCCACATACACACACATCTCCTTGCCCCCACCCCAGCATGTCAGACTGGTGGTGGTTCGAAACAGCAACCATCTGCAGTGCGTTACAGCCAGCTCTCCTCCTCCTCCTTTTCAATCTCCTCGCCTGGAAGGGTGAAAAAAGAGGGCATGTATCAGAAATGTGCTGAGTCGGCACAGATTTATTACCCGCTGCAGAACGCCACTCTTCTGCCCGAACAGACAGCTGAACGTCAGCCGAGGAGTTTGGGCCGAGAATAATTTACAGTAGAAGCGAGAGAGCTCCATTGTCGTATTTCTCTGTGCGTAACCGTGTTTTATGTGGCAAAAGATAGTTGTTGTTGGGGTATTTTTTTATTTTATTATTTTTTTACAGGCTGCTGGGTCTGCTTGGCTTGGTTTCCAGACAGATGCTGCATGTGTTTGTGTGTATGAGCAGATGTCACGCAACAATGCCCCCCAACTACCACCAAACGCACACACGTGCCACAAGCTTTCTTCGCACAAAGCATTGCACGTTCCCCGAAGCACCTGCTCGAGGAAGAACTCGCCGACACAAATTCCTACTATTAAACTCAGCAAAAAGCGGGTGCGGCGAGCGGCGCCGCTGCTATTAGAAGTGCTGTGAACAACCTCTTGGGACGCAACAGCGAACTGGAGCATCCCGATCCTGAGACAGACGAGGCAGACACCATCCCAGACTGATGATGTCATCCCTGTGGAGTGCTCATGGTGCTTTGTCTCTCAGTGGCACTGCAGACTACAGCCGCAGGCTCGCATACAAACACACACACACACACACACCTGTATGTGAGATTGTCACTCAGTTTCGGACGCTGCTTTAGTCTTTGCAGCAAAATGGCGCCCAGACAGCTCGCATCTTGAAAAGCGATGCTCTAATAAAGCCTATTGGGGGGGGAAGGCGGATGAGCACTAACCAACACCTGCACCAGTCGAGCTCCACTGTATACGCTGCGAATATACTGGAGCTGATTTTGTTTTTGAGACAATAATGTAGGATCAAACAGAGTTTATGTGCTGCACGGGAACGTGCCGCTTACGGAAAGTGCAGAAAGCTCAACACATAGATCACAGCAGATATCGTAAACACGTCCCGAATGTTGTTTTTATGCAAATTAGAGCAGCATGAGAGCAGCCATGAAGAAGGTTGGTGAAAAGTGCTTCAGTGCATCAAAGTTGTGAATTTAATGGAGGTTAAAAGCAGAGAATACGTTCCCTTTTCTAACTGTAGTGATGCTGAAGTAGCAAAGACTAACAAAGAGGCAGGGGTATTTACATCCTAATTATTCAGGAGGTGAGATGTGGTTTTATTCTAGACTCTAAAAGGTTCTTCTCGTACATGCTTATGAAAAATAGAATCGCTGTCATAAAACGATGGAAGATGTGTTTCGACTGGATTTATTCCCAAACATCATGTCAAGCTGTTCTCTATTTTCGACGAGTTTGTTTTTACAGCTTTCACTAAATGTTGCATGAAATCAGCACGCTTACTCTTGCTCAGTACATTTTTATATTTTTTTATCATACCATTTCTAAATCTTAAATTACCTAGTATTAAAAAGTTGTTTTGAACATTTTGAATTGGGGTTCTGGGCAAATGTTGTGAACAATTAGTGTCTAACCTAGATAGCTTTTTGAACTGCCTCATTTTGGAGAAATAGAGTTTAACTCTGATCAGACTGCTGAGCTGTTTGGATCAACCAATCTAAACTTTTATAGCAGTTCATGCTGATTTTTTACACTACTGTCAGTTTTCCACTACATATTTGTTTTCAAAGTATTTTGTTAGTGCAAATAGAAGTCAGTTTCAGTAGGAATGTAATATTTCTGCCAAAATAACCACATAACATTACACTGATGAATGCTTTTAAATGAACATTTTGCATGAGCTGCTATGAGGCACAATAGTCCAGTTGCAGGATCAAAATTGCTATAAAATCTAAGAGATTTTTACTCTGACCAGTGCTTCATGAGATTTTTTGCTAACAGGTAGAGTTGACTCCAACAGTTAAAGTTTCAAAGCCTGATCTCACACAGTTGGTTAGAGCAGATGACTCTCAGCTGTTAATACATCCAATTTTAACCCCAACTTTTAGCTCAAAATCCTTTAAATTGCCTGAGTTTGAGCTATTTTTCTATTCATTAAGGTTGCTAATTCATGAGATAATTTGGTAATGCTACAGAAAAACAAGCATGCACACAAGCACAACCAGAGATTTGCTTTCAGGCAATATATATAAATACATTCTGTTTAAGTAACAGACAGTGGTTTAGACAGTTTTTAAAAATACTGTTTGCAGAAACCACAATGAAACTGAGTGGACTGAGTTTTTTAATTTTTGTTTGCTTTTTTAGCTGTTGGCTCAATAATCTGGTCAAACTGAAGCTTTGGTTCTCCAAACTGAGGACAAGGGTTTGAAGCGCTATCTATAACAAGTAACATATTAACTGTTTTTAGCTTTTAGACAGAAGTCCACTATTATGGCCGACATCTGGCTTTAGCTGTTTTTTTTTCTTCATTGCATTGCTCATGGTCAGTTCGTTCTGAAACAAAAGCTGTTCTCAGTTTACCCTAATCTGCTGTAAAACGTGCAAGACATCTGCGCTGCACTTTGTTGTACAACATGGTCAGAACACTTCAGGGCCATTAATGACGCTTCCACATCAACTGTAGTGTTTATGCTTCATCTCACTGAAGAGACAGCCAATCAGTGGCTCCAAATTAGATTTACTTTCATTTCTGAATTTCCCTGAGGGCCGTGAGATTCTGTTATCCGACGCACAACTTCTCCGTCCGCGGCAGAGGGAGAAGCACAGATATTAGAATCAAACTGCCTTCAGACATGTTAGCAGATTAGAGCACACTGAACGAGTGGGAAAGTGTTGTAAAGTTTCGGTGCAACACAAAGGATGCGCTCATATCAGTTTGGGAAACGTCATGGGCGTTTATGGCATCTTCTCGGACTGATTTGGCTGCTAACTGCGCAGCGAACAACTCTGATGACAAGCAGCATAATCAAGACACGTTTTCTAATTGGCAGAGCTTCTCACGATAGGTTTATTTAATGTGTTTGATGTCACTCCAGCTGCAATTTACCGTGGCGTTAGAGCCACACCATAAATCCTGTAATCAATTTGATGACGGTATGATTGGTGTGCACACAGGAGGAGGCAGTAATGTTGGGGCTCTTAGGTTCATGAGACTCCCAGGCTTCATATTTTCTCTCAATTCACATCCTATTAGAGATTCTGACCCTCCCCCTCCATCCTCATTCTCTGCTGCTGTAGCCTCTCCACTCATCCCCACATCCCTCCTCCCTCTCCCCCCTCACACACACACACACATACTGCTCCCCTCTTTCACACAAACACACACACGCATGCACTCGTTGCACTCTCTTCCCGTCTTTACTAACATAGCTCACAGACTGTAGAGTGAGAGTGAGTGAGTGTGTGTGTGTGCATGTGTGTGTGAGACATCAGGTTTTTGGAAAGACGTGCAACGAGAAGGAAGGATACATGTGTTCCTGCTTGTGCACACGCATGCTTTTTTTATGCTTTTACTCTACGTCTCCTCTTTATTTTTTTTCTCTTCTTTGCAGCCCGGCGGTGTTTCGGTGACAGCAGCCCTGCAGAGACAAAAGGTGAAGCGGCGCTGCATAGATGTTGTCAGGTAGGTAGCACAGCAGAATAATGGAATCAATACTATTGTCTGTAACCTACCTGCTGCTGGACTCCCCGTCTGGCCCCGGCAGAGAGCATCAGAGAGAGATGGTGAATCAGAATCACCTCTGCCTGGAAGAAGAGAAGAAAAGAAGAGGCTGGCTGTAAGGTGAATCCCTCCTTTCTTTTAAACTCGCCAGGTAAAACTAGGTTTTGTTGCTGTTGCAATTCGATGTAATTCTGTCTGGAACTTCGTCGCCACTCTAAATTCACGGACAATAGTAAAACAAGTCCTGCAAGAATGTAGATGCATGATTGGATCCATCTTTTATGAGCCTTGATTATTATTAATCATGCAGACTGCGTGTTGCTGAGCTCATGTCTGTGTTTTACGCTCAATGAGCACCTAGTTTCTGTAGAATTATCACACCTTTTTTTTGTAAAATTGGCAGCTGTCAAGTCATTCAAAGGGCATGATTGATCATTTTGCGGCGTGCGTGTACGCAGTCCACTTCCACCTGCTGGATTCTGACCTATGAGCGCTTTGTTTTATTGATGATTGACAATATTTAGACAAAACCTCAAATCCATCTGCAGACAAACCCATAACTCATTCCAGTTATGACACGTCTGTCAGTCTCAGTGGTCTGCTCCAGCTGTTACGTACAATTAAAACAAAGGGATTAAGAAAAGCATACGTCAAACCTCTGATTTCCACAATTTTGAGGCCTGTAGTTTATGAGGTGAAACAGCAGGTGACAAATGATATACATGACCACAGGTCAGTTTGCTGATACGTTACGCCTAATTTATGCGTTTAGTGTTAAAAAAACAAACAACTAATATAAAAACACTTTTGCTTGTTGAGCGCCATTTAAAAAACTGATTTCTCTTTATTTCCACAAATGTACGCACATGCAGTCTCCTCCGATCTGTCCGTGTCATTCTGTCTGTCTACCAGCGGGTGGCATTGCCTTGTAGTATTTTTTTTTACACAATTAATTTATTAATTTGACTTTCATTCATCACTAAAAATACACAAAACCATCATGCAGATACTTTTTTCGTTTGATCCTTCTTGTTTTTACCCCATTTTCAACTGGACTTTCTGTCTGACAAAACAGAACAAAACAGTGATTAAAAACGCTACAGAATAATATGTTAAAACCTATAAGATTATTATAATTTATAGCTTCTCTTACTTAAAACATGAAGACGATAAATCTTTATGTTTTAGTTTAGATGTGTGCGGAGTGTAAACCTTAAATTTTCTTTGCAGAAAGCTGTTGAAAATACATCAATCACTACACATGCAAGTCTATAAAATAAATTATTTGTTTTTTTAAAGATTTAGCAAATGTGTGTGCCTTCCTGACTTGTTCTGACTTCCTGACTCATTCCACCTTTTCTAATTCAAGATAATCCTTTTTTTTTTTTGGTGTATAAATTGTCCTAATCTGATATTTTCTCAAAGCTTTGCAGCTATCTCAGTTCAGTAAAGGCGCTAAACAGTTGAATCAGGCAATTCAAACTCAATTAATCACGTTCGAAAGGCCTGTGATATTTACCAACAGGTTCGAGCTAATCGTCTCCCTTTAATTAATTCCTCCACAATTAATTCACATGAAGCATTGCTGAGATTCTTTGTGCTCTCTGCTGTATCTGATTGCTGTGATGAAAAGCAGAAGATTGGCCTGGAATAAATAATGTGATGTTTATTGCAGCAGTTTACGCCTTAATTAAACCGCCTGGGCTCGTTTCTGATCCGCAGCGAAGCCAGGAGCCCGGTTGGTGCCGCAGAATCCAAATGTCAGATGAGGTCATGTCTTTGTCTCGGCGCTGCGGCTCTGCGGTCCTTTCTATTAATCTGTTTTTTTTGTTGTTGTTGTTTTCTAAAATCTTACCACTGGGTTTTTTCTGTGGAATAAATGGCTTCGTTTTTACACCCTCCCCGTGTATTTTCATTTTACAGTATGCCCCTCTGTCCCTGAGACCCTTAACCTGTGAGGTCAAAGCAGGTCACAGGTGAGGTCCTCGGGAACAGGGCTGCATTCAGTTTCAACGTTTGACTAGACAAATTTTTTGTAGAAATAATAGGATTTTCTTTCCCCTCAGAAATTTGTCTCCTTTGTATAACGAATGTTTCTCCTAAAAGTGCTTTAAATGCAAGAGAAGCAGAAGATATTAAGGCTTCTCAGGCTGGAGAGAGAAGGAAACGACCATGACTCCCGTACTGCAGCACAGACGCTGTCAGGGGGCTGACCCTATTGGCTGCCTTTGTGTTATAGCCTCCGCTGGGGCCCAATAAGAAGGTATCCAAGGGTTGTGACCCCGTCATATGTGTCGCCTTCCAAACACAAGCTGAAGTTTATGCTTTGTGCTGCAAACGTTGCTTTGTTGCTTTTATTTTTTTATACCTCAGTTGGTTAATAAAAGAGTGCTTTGTGTGTGTGTTTTTGATGTTTTTTTGTTTTTTATTTTATGACATGACTTTACGTCCCCATCAGTTTTACGTCGCAGTCTACATTAATTTCAGCAAAATCATTATTTTACACTGCACCAGAGGTTCTACAGCTAGCTGCTGCTGCCATTATTGAGTATAAATCACCACAGTATTTCATGCAAGTAACTAATGCAAAATTGATTATGAAAATGTTTATAAAATAGAATAAACCATAAAAAAATAGTATTTACACACTATTTGAACTGCTCTAAGAGTTGGAGTTGACAGCAGCTTGGACAAATCAGGTAAAAAAAAACTATTTCTACAAACTTTTTTTTTCTTCAAAGAACTATCTACAACATGGGAAATAATTATTGTTCCTTTCCAAAGAACCCAACTTTAATTTATTGGAACGATCAAATCAAGTTTTGTCCAAGAACTGTAAAACTTTCATCTCTTGAACTGAATAAAAACCTGTGACGTTCTTTACTTTGTAATTAAAAACATTTCATCTTATAAAGCTCTGAGAGAGCTGTGTACGCATGTGGGGATTGTTTTTTTTATCAAAATGTTCTTGTAACAGAATACATTTTGTATCCACCCAGATACACAAACACGCAGATACACAAACACAAACCCAAATTTAGGGGGATTTTCCACGGCCAGCCATCTGACTAGCTCTCAGACTTTGGCAGTCCTGGAGCACATTCTTGCCTGATATTGATTGGCCTGTCTGTGTGGAGACAGATGAATGCATTAGTACCCAGCTCACCCTGCCACTGGAAATATATTAAGTTCGTGTATTAGGCACCCTGTCTGGTTGCCATGGAGATGCACCAGGAGCGAGGGACCGAGGAGAAGGAGGCGAGGGGTGGGGAGGGGGAGCTGGTTGGAGGGATGAGGAGGATGGGAGATGTGTGTGTGTGTGTGTGTGTGCATGTGTGTGTGTGTGTGGGGATACAGGATGTGATGAGGCAGTCGACTTGATTTGTAGTCCCGCTCCCTGCTCGTCTCCCTCTCCGTCTGTCACTCCGTGTCCTCCCCACCCCTCCTCATTTGTCCTGTCTTTACTTCAAGATTCCCCGAACTTCATCAGCAAGAATGTGTCGTTTCTCTGCCTTGCTAAAATGAATTTTGTTGTCCCTTTGTTCCCTTTTTCATTATGATTTGGCCCTGGGCGTCTGTGTTGCAGTCCTCACAGCTCTGGCATTTATTTACTAGAGTCAATTTCTCTTGGGTTCTTGTGCCGATACCATTTATCCCTACACATACATAAGCATTTAACTCGCTTTTCATCTGCCCCTCTACCCCCGCCGCCGCCACCGCCACCACCTCCCTCCTTGGCTCACGCCATCTCTGAGCTATGCAGTAAAACTGGTGCATTGAGGCAGCAGGAAATGGGGACCAGAGACAATAGAAAGGAGGGAAAGGTGTTCTCCCCTCTCAGACCAGAGCCCTTTTTTACAACAAGACACTTGTTTAATTTGCATGTAAAATTCATGCTCAGTAGATCCTGCTGCAGGAACCTTTGGAATTTTCTGCACTTGTGGTCACTATGAGAACAGGGTTTGAATAAAAACACGTTTTCTGAGTTTGAAGCTTTTGGCAAATGAAAATGTGCACAACTATTTTGTGGCTTGCATGTGTTAGCTTGCTGTTCTGCAGCTCTCTGGGCTGCTATCAGTGCTTTGTTGATGTGGAAGACAGTCTGCGGCTGTGCTGGGGCCACGTTCTGACCGAGTACAACATTAGGAACGTTGATGAGTGCTTCAGGAAACTGGACCGCATCTTCAACACAAATGAAACAGTGATTGAGGCTGGCAGAGTTGGTATGGGAAAATAAGTCTTTTTATACTTTAGTTTTAACCGCTGTCATCTGCAAGTTATGTAATTGCTTCCGTGTGTGCGCGCCTGTTCATTTCTGGTCTGTTAGCAGAAGATCTCATGAACACATTCATTCAACCTTAATAATCACAAATATAGCTAACTTGGACAATTTTACAGATATCGGGCTACTGAGTGTGTCAGTTGCTGAGGGTCATCTCCAATCCTTTCTTTACGCTCTAACAAAAGATTTTAGTTTGAAACTTTGGCTTCATATGTTGGAGTCAAACCATCTTGGGTTGGTTGCCACATCTAATCAACTTTAGTCAACTCAAAAATGGCTACACCAGTTTTATGGATATTAAGCTAAAATTTTATGCAGCACTAGCTGAGAGTCATCATTCAAACAGACCAAGCACTAGTTAGGTAGTGTGGGAATTTGTGTTTAAAACTTTTGCACCTGAGGATGCGAGCAATATGAATTTTCCTCAGTAAATGCTGGGCTTTTTATTTGTGGTAACTTCTCCTTTCCCAGGTGAAGGCTATGACAAAAACCTAAAGGAGATCCTGGATGCAGAGATCCTGCCCCTGGTTGCAGAGTTTGACCAAAAGCTGAACAGCGGTAACGAAACAGTTCATTTTTCTGAAGCTTCATCAGTAAATGAGTCTGAATTGTTAAGCAAGGTCAGAGACTGAGAGTTGTAAAACGAAAAAAAGAATATGATGCCCTAAAGCTTGCAATTCACAAAGATGCACTGAGCCAAATATTTCGGTCTTCCTCCCCTCCTCCTCCTCCTCCTCCTCCTCCTCCTCTCCATCCATCAGAGAGCGTGTATGAGACAAGGTTGCAGACAGCAGCAGACAATTTCATCGCAGCTGCCTCCAAACTGCCTAGAGGTGAGACACGGTCTCTACCTCTTTTCCTTCATCATTTCATCTAAAGTGAGGCACATATTGGGTCATTACAGCTCCCTCTGAACTCTTTAATCTTGCTGTAATGATCAAGTTATTACCAGGTTCTGTGAAGACTAAAGGAAGCAGTCAGATTCACCCGACTCTTCCTTATAGACGCTGCAGCAAACCAGATAAAGAGAGTAAAATGTGTGTTTCTTTTCACAGTTTCTGGGTGTTTCCCGCCATGCGGTTAGTGCCTTTCTGTATTTTGTTGTTATTGTTTCCTCTTCTTCATGCTTTAACAAAAACTAACCCAGCTTTCTCTGTGCTAACATCATGCTTTCCATCAGGTTTTCAGATCTTAGGTGCTGTTTACAACTGTATAACCTGCCAGTACGACTCCTGTGAATTCCCCCTCGACTGTCCAGGTGAGACTTGGTACATCACAATTTTATATGAAATATAAAATATATGAATATATGAAAAAGAGGTTGTGCTAATCCAGACTTGACACATTCTTAAATATCTATATTTTCACTCTCTCTAAGTCCTGATCCTTGCAAGGCTCTGCTTTTGATTCTTCAAAAAGCTCTTAGGAGGAGAAAAAAAAAGTCAGGATTTGAAACAGAGACGGTGGAAAGGTTTTATTTAAACACATTATATCTTTTACACAGAGCCCTCGAGGTATTCTTTAAGTCACTGGCTTCTTTATGTAAGGTGACGGCTGACTCCCACACACACGATGGTATTCCTATCACCCCTGTACAGCTCAGCCGATGTTTTAGCATATCATCACTTTTACTGCACTCCTCAGAGACTGGGCTTAAGTATTATCATTAAGAAAGGCTCAGAATGCAAGTGCTGCCCTCTGAATGTTATCTGTATATGTGTGTGTGTGTCTATGGTTGTGTATGTGTGGGTGGGTGGTTGGTTGGGTGGCCTTGTGCATATTTCAGTTGAAGACATTGAAGTTATGGAAAACAGCAGGAGCCGAATGTGGTGTGAGGTGCCTTTTGACCTGCCGGGTGACATTGAGGTGATCTGGAGGTTTGCAGAAGAGGTAAGCTCAGCATCTGATGATTCATGCAGGGGCAGCACTTATTCGATAGGATTATACCTCAGCGTTGTGTTAACACAAAGCAGCTCTGTTTCCAAGAGTTAGAGCCACTGATTTTGTTCTGAATATGTATTTTAACTCTTGTGAGAAAGAGAGACAGAAAGAGAGAGAGATCTTAACCAAGCAAAAAAAGGATGCACAGAATGGGCCTAAATGAAGGGATGTATGACTACAAGACAAAATGTGCAAAGAGATGAAAATGAAAACACAAAACACGTCTAATGAGATAGAAAAAAGTGGCCACAAGGCGATGAAGTTGCCAAAAATTGACATAAGATCATCAATAGATGCAAAATAATTCTAATAAATCCCTGAAATTAAATATGAGGAGACATAAAATAACCACAATGCCCAAAAACAAGTAGTGAGAAAAAAAACAAAATAAGGGCACAGAAAAGCTATAAAGAGGCGTAGCTGGATCGAAATGAGACACAATGAACAGAAAAGATTTGAAAGCAACCAGGAAGCCATAAAAAATAAAACAAAGCAATTTTCTAATATTGTAACACAGTGAGACAAACTGGGAAAATCAATAGCGATTACGTGTGTTTATATATATATGTATATA
>JAVKLF010000042.1:12229294-12242084 GCA_034783495.1 Millerichthys robustus
GAGCGATGGAGACCACAGTTTCACTAAGAGTGGAAGGCAGCGCCGGGCGGGTTACGCCACAATTTGCAAATGATTGTAGATGCTTGGGCTAACGTGTCTGCTGGCACTGTTGTTAGAGCTTTCGCAAAAGCCGGCATCATTTCCGAGGAGCCGCACGGCACGAAAGTGACTCTGACAGTGAAGAAAGTGAACCTGGCATGTTTGATGGAGATTTAGCGAAGCTGTTCAATTCAGAAACAGAGGATGCGGACTTCGATGTGTTTTATTGATGATGATTACCGGTAAAAACAAATGTGAATACCAAACTCAGTATTGCTCCAGCTCTTTTTTTTTATTTGTTTTATCCATGTGTTTTACAATGCCCACGCCTATTGATGATTAAAAAAATGTTAGTACTTTGTAATCAATACTTAAATAAACCACAACCAAACTCAGTTTTGCACCCGCTCTATTTTTAAATACGCACACTTGTATGCTTGTCTGTGTTGTTGTAAAGCAGACATAGTAGATGACACCATAAGAACATTAAAAAGGGGGAAGTGGGGGCGTATATTGTATATAAAACCCGCGCCCTACAATCAGGTGCGCCTTATGTGTGTGTTAAATACAATAATGGCACACAAAACTGAGACTGCGCTTTTTAGTACTTTGCGCCTTATGGTCATGAAAATACGGTAGTTGGAAATTATAAGCTGCTTGGCGTTTTCTGTCTGCCTGGTCACACATTACAGTTTGCTGAATAATCAACCACATCAATCTGCTCTAACCTCCATGAGGCACTCGAAAACATTTTGTAGCATTCCAACAGAATCAGAACATGAACACGTTTTTGCAACAAACATAGCGTTTGTGTGGAGCTGAAAGCGAGTGCCTGACGGTGACTCATTCTCTGAGCCACACCCATGAAACCAAATTCACTTAAATCATTTTGAGGGTTTTCTGCAGTCGTTTTTTACCAGATGAACACCTGACATTTCTGGGCTGCAGCTGCTCAGCTTTGTTTTGCGGGATATTAATAAAAAGCATTCTGGGATCTCATTTAGTCGCCTCAGAAGAACCAGCTTCACTGTCAAGCTGCTCCCACACTGAGCTTGTTGCTGCAAAAGTTGTAACCGCATCAGAGGAAGCTCCATTGGTTGCACACTATATTACACTCATAAACATTTGCATGTAGATTTACAGCCAGGTCTGTGGCTATAAATTATGCACATGAGGCTTTTCAGGCCCTTATACTTAAAGTACACTTGTCTTAGAGTCTTGCTTAGCAGGGGGATGTGAGTAGCAGCACATTTATACATTGTTGCTTTTTAAAGTACCAACAAAAGCACACAAATATAGCTTCTCACTGCTGTTTGTGTAGGCTAATTTTAAACGTTATTTTGGTAGTCTTAAAGCTAATTAGATCATCAAGATGCCTGTTTCTGTTTTTGTATCTGTTGGTGACAAAAGATGTTTATATTTTAGTTGTTATTTCTTGGTTTCAGCATCAAATATCCCCTCAACATTAAAAGGTGAACAGAACTATTGCTATATGTAACTAGTTTGATTGTGTTGTTTCTGATAGAGTTACACACAAAAATAAGTATTTTTATTGTGGTTTGGGTTTTCTGTATTCTGTCAATTTTTTGTAAGTTTCTGTGTTTTTCCTCTTTGTTTAGATTTTTTGTTTTTTATTGAGTTTTGAGTTTATGTTATGTCCTTGAAATCTAAGGGATAACCTCCTGGTGTCCTCAGTTGTCCCTGGTTCCAGTTCTTTACATCCCGACTGTCTTTTGGCAGTAACCAGCACACTTGTTGTCAATCACTCTAACAATCTATTTATACTAACAAATTTTTCTGTGTCAGATTAGCATATAACCTACATTTCCTCGTGGATTTCTTTCTGTTTACTGCTTGATTTTGATTATTGAATAAATTCTCCCAAATCTTGAATCTTCCATGTCTGCGTTTGCGTGCCAAAATAAACCAGCACGTTTCAAATTCATGCCAGTCTCAGTCTGTCTTTAAATCATGCTGAAATGCCTTTTTTAATGTTAAAAAAGGAGAACTAGGAAAGAAATGGCCAAATGGAAACAAATTGCACTTCTAGCGTTTTAGAATAAAAGTGCAGTCCAGCACATTTGATGTAATGAAGCTTTTAAGCTGCAACTTTCCAAATGATGTTTGTATAGTTTTGCAAAAAAAAAAGTTTAACTATCGTAAAAGGTCAGGATTGTGATGGGCATCAAAAATGATTATGATGATGATGCCTATTTAAAATCTTCTTTCAGAGCTGTGCTCTGACAGTGTGTGAATATATATGACTCTAAACATCCATATGTATAAACTCCTAATATCAAATAAATGCAGCAAAATTCACACTGGCTGTGCATGTTGTCTTATCCAAACATGGACATCATCAGGGGGGTGCTGCAGCACCCTCCACACTCCCACATTCCACAGTTTTGGCTACATTATAATAAGATTAAGCTGAGCGTCCTGTTGAAATTTTTGTTTTACATTTATTCAACATCTCCAAACAATTGTTTTCACAACAGCTGTCTGTCAGAAAAGGCCTGTGAGAGGAAACATCAAATTAAAACATCTTGGGTTTGATAGGAACCAAATTAACAGGAAGTACCACGCTGTAAACAGTGAGCTTAAACTGTTGACTTTACTGATTTCTTTCAGCTCACGTTAACTCTCCACCATATTTCCCGCTCAGCCAGACGCCATTGTCGTTTTGATCCAGGAAACGTAATTGCACACTTTTGTGTACACCCCAGGCTTGTTTTTCTGAGCACAACCATGTCCCCAGGACACAACTCCCTGGAGCTCCCCGTCACACATCATAGGACCCCCAGAGTCGCCCTGAGGTCAAAAGACATGAGAGGTTCTTGGGTTATTTACAGGTGGCACATACTGCTTCAGCGCAAAAACATTTTTTCCATTCTATGATCACAATATTACCTGGCAGGAATCCTTCCCTCCCTCAAGATATCCGGCACAAATCATGTTTTCAGTGATTTGAAAAGGATATGAGTTAAAGCAGGTGTCGTCACTCAGGAGAGGAGCGTCCAGGCACTGCAGCTTAGATGGGTATCTCGCTTTGAAAACCCAAATCAGTCAGGTTTTTTTTACAACTGTTTGATTAAATCTTATACAGTTGGAATTTTATGAAGCAAACAAACTCACAGCCCTCATCACTGGGGCGGAGATTCCCCCATCCAGATATCAGACACATGGTCCCAGTGCTGGCACACGCTGATGGGAGCCCAGCAGGATGCACGTAGCTGTTCAGAGCAGCAGGTCGACTCAGTTTGATCAGCATGATGTCGCCGTCCATCGTACGGGGGTTGTAGTCAGGGTGGCGGATGTACTTGGCAGACATGATGTGCTGCTCGGTATTCTCTGGTTCCCAGATGTCGTGCTCCCCAAGTCGAACTTCGACATCTGACCTGAACAAAGTCAAAGACCATTTGGGAACAGCTTTTTTTTTCCTTTTTTTTTATGTCCCCGTCGGATAACTAGAAAACTTATGTTGAGCTCCATAAAAACCCATCAGTGTCAACCAGCTGCAAGTTTACGAGTTTTAAAAGCGAACAATTTCAGTCCATTGTGCTTCTTACTGAGGTTTGCAGTGTGCAGCTGAGAGCACCCACTCATCTGACAGAAGGGTCCCTCCGCAGTAGTTGTACCCTGTGAAGAGCGACACCTGGTAGGGCACAGAGTTTTTGGGGCACTCATACCCTCCAACGATCTTGTCATTATTTTTCAGGGCAGCTGTGAATTAAAAAGAACTATATGATCAGAAAAAAGAGTGTACTGTCAATAATCAGTTTCTGATGCCACTTCATACCTGCTCCGCCTAAAAAGATCATGAAAAGAAAGATCTTCATGCTGCAGTTGTTCTTGCCAGTAGTGTGCCCTCACTCTTAGTTTCCGGTGTTTCAGTCCTCTTTCTTATCTCCTATTTTTACAGTTTTTTTATCACCTCAAACATGTGTTGCATTTCCCAAGAGATTCTGAGCTTTAAGAACAAAATATGGGCTATAGGAAAGAAAAGAACACACTGAACTTTCTGTATGTGGATAAAACTGCTGAGGAAAGAGGTCAAATAGAAAAAATGTATGCTGCCCTTATTTATTCGTACACATTCAGTCAGAACATTTGAGTTTGAGTCCTTTATATCAGGAGCTGTTGATTTAGGCTAGTTTCAGCTCATTTCTTATTTTAGTTCTTATTGTGATCCTGCTGAGAATATCTTCATTAGAATATTTAGCATGAAAACACTGTAGTGCTTTTAAAAAGGCAACACTTGTGACTGAAACATAAGCATCTCAGACTACTTTGATGTTGTCTTTCTTTATCCAGGTTGAAAATAAGATTTGTTTAAAATCGAATAAAATATTTTATAGTTTCAGTACTGGACTTGTGAGATGAGATTTCAATTTACTGATATGTTTTGTTGACTGACAACAGAAATAAAAACGACGTGTTATTTCAGCTGTATTAATATTAGAAGACATGAACACAAAGTAGAAAAGAAACAGCAGAAAGCAGAAGACAAATGCAAAGGGATGATGAAATAAATAAAAATAGCATCTCTACCCCTCACACAGTTGGAAGAAATGCAACTCTTGAAAAACACTTTATTTTTAGACTATGAACATAAATAAACCATTTTATATATTTAGTAGCAAGCTTGCACAAAAACAAACCAAAATAATATACTTCAACAATATTGGTCAGAGTCAGTGGTGTCTTTCTTTTAGCAAAATATGTCACAAACAACTTGTTGGTTTTTAATGCTCAGAAAGAACTCATTGGATGCACACTGACAGGTGATGAAAGTTTGGAGTCGACTCAATCATGAGTCAATTTAAAGATTAAAGACCACAACTAACCAATATTGGTTGACAAAAAAAGGTTTTAACTAAGTCCAGCTTGCAGATATTGATCCAAAATTTGATGAGATAGGAGCTGAGAGCCATTCATAGCTTCTGAAGCCTGAACATTTAACAGATGATATTTTCGGTGTTGGGACCAAATTATCTCCAACTTCTTCATTTTTCTACATGGTGGGTAATATGCATTCCTTTAAGGACTGCTAGTTGTTTATTACTATATGAAAGCCTGAAAGTGTCATGATCAGTGTTTCCCAGTTATTTAATTAGTTCTTTGAGTTTATCTTTTAGATTGATTCCTCTCACGCTTTATGTTCTGGGTTCATGTGTTTTGAGTTCTGTCTCAGTAGTGTTCCTGAGTCTGTGCCCTCTCTGTGCTTTGTGTTTCCCCCAAGCCAGTTGTGTTTTGGCTCTCCACCTGATGTCAAATGGTTCATGTTTGTAACGTAATTCAAATAAAATGACAACTGCCTGAGTGTTTTAGTATGAAAACAAACCAACAGGTAGTCATGAACGAAGGTGATTATCAACACCAGACAGGGAAACGTTTAAATGGGAGGAGAACATTTATCCAAACCCTGTGATTAAACACTTAAGGTTAAAATACAACGCATTCCCATCGAGCACAGGCAGGCAGCCTCCCCTGTCATTACTGTGACTCACTCAGATCCTCTGCCACACTGCATTTTTAGCTGATTAGCTGTATGACAGGGAAAAAATGCTGTAATGCTGAAAACTAATATCATATTGTTGCAAATCTTTTAAAGAACAATTTGATGACAACCAGTGGAAACATTTGCTTTCACATTTGTTTACAGGATTTAGGATGGTGAACAGTCCAAGACCTGCTGTGTTGTGATTGAAATATGATTATGGTTTTAAATGTTCTGAAGTTAATGGTGTGCATGTGGATTTGTTTTTATAAAACCATCTTATTATTATTTAAATCTGGTATGTTTCCCACTGCTAAGTCTTTGTTTTTTTTATACAATTTTTGTTCTTGTAAAAAGTTGTCCATCAACTTTCATCTTAAAAAAATCAAACTTTTATTTTATGTGTTTGCTGAACTGTATTTGTTTACTCGCTTAGAGTTCTACCTACTTGTAAAGTTTCACCACAGCCTCCTCAAAGGGCAGAATACTGCTGAACATTCCTCCAAGTTTCATCACAGTCTTATTAGTGGGAGTTAAACAGACAATCTCATTTAAAGTGTGCAACAAACGGAAACACTGATTAAGCCAGCAGTGCAGATGTAAATAACTTTGAGTCTCACATATGGCTCCCGAATGCGTCTTAAGGTTCACATCTGAAAAAAAAAAGAAAAGAAAAAGAAGCTGTTTAGTTTGTTGTAATTTGTTGTTTGCTGTAATTTTTTGAGCACAACCCACACACTCAGCTCTACTGCTCATCCCTCAAATGCCTGTTTCTGCCAATGGTGCCACAAATTTAAAAGGGAAATTGACAGGATTTCCAACAGTGTAAGATTATTGCCAAATAGCATTGTTGCAAGAAAGAAATTATCTACCAAAAACACTTTTTATCATATTTTGTGCTATATAATTACTTTGTATTTCTCTGGTGTTATTTAGTTTGTTATATTTGTATGTGGTTTGTTGAACACAACTTCCTATTTAAGGCAATATTTGTCATTTTTGGTTTTGTTTTGTTTGATTTGAAGGTCTGGTGACCAAAAAGCTGCAACAATACATTTTTGCCAGTTTGTTGCCATTTCTGTAAAAGCCACTAACTTGTAGTCATTTCTGTGTTTTCTAGTGTTCTTTTAACTGTGACAGCTATTTTGAATCCTGCCAACTTGCCACGGCTTCGGAGCTTAGAACCCAGGAATGCAGGATGGCACAAGGAGCTTAAGTAGAGTTTAAAAAAAATACTAATCAAAAACAAAGGCTTGGCATGGTAGCAAACTACTCACAACAAAAAACGGAGGAGAAGCAGACATGGTGTAAGTTCACACAGTAAGTGCATTAGAATAAAGGGACTGGGGTTGACAAAGAGACACCTGAGTTTTATGAAACAGGATGCAGGTGTCAGTGGGCATGGCAGAACTGAGGTATAAGGAATTGAAAACTGACTGATGATGGCACATAAACACAGGGAGTGCAAGCTGAGCAAAAAACCCTGAAACCAATCATTAATAGACATAAACAGGAAAAACAAACCTTGAAACAGAAAAGCAAATATTGGAAAAAAAACAGATTATGACAAGACTGCAGGGGTTAACAGAAAAAAATATAACCATTAATGTTTGTCTTCTAGCTTCAGGTGGTAAAGATAAAAACGTTGCTTTTTTTCATTTGATGCCTCCTGTATGGTGAGTCAAGTCCTCCTAATGTTGTAACTCTGGGCCTCAAACTCTTCTCAGTCGTGTAGCGAGGCCATCGTCTCACAAATCCATGTGGTTACATGTTACCAGGCTTGTTTTCTGTCAGACAGAGCTCCTGCTGATTATTCTCATGCCCCTTATATCTGCTGCTGAGCTGGGAGCAGACGCCGCGGTCAACAGCAGAGACGTATGTAAGGAAGTGGTTTCGGTTATTGATGTTCGACTTTTTTTCCCCTAGTGTGTGGTGAATTCGTGGCACAAAAAAAAAAAAAACAGATTAGTAAGCCTTGTGTATGAAAGCTGCTGGCATTGGTTTTGACTAAGACAAACAAAAATCCTGAGCTCTCAGCAGTCATGACTTGAGGGTTTAATTTCCCAACCGTGCCACGAGCAGGATCAACAAAATCTTTCTGTGGGTTTAAAGGTTTCACCGAAGGTTGTGTTGGGAAGACAACATTAGAAGTTTGATTTCCAGCCTGCAGGTATGGATTCCTCACCATCTGTTTATGAAATGAGAAAACCTGCAAGGTCATGATGTTTGCACCAAACAAACAGCGATGAAAAATACAGAGTGTTTGAGAGTGATGTCAGGGGTGGCAAGCGTGTCATTACCGTTTCAGTTTCACACACACAAACGCACATAAATCCTCACACATTTGGTTACATTCCTTTCTAAGGTCACTGACAGCCGCTCCACTCGATAATAAACTCCCAAAACTTCAACCGTGCAT
Organism: Millerichthys robustus; assembly: GCA_034783495.1. Classification (NCBI taxonomy): domain Eukaryota; kingdom Metazoa; phylum Chordata; class Actinopteri; order Cyprinodontiformes; family Rivulidae; genus Millerichthys; species Millerichthys robustus. The sequence continues at coordinate 12,237,253 of JAVKLF010000042.1, forward strand.
ATCGCACTCTGCTGAAACTAAATTCCCCATAAACCTCTGCTGGTTGTTCAACACACCCAAATTGGTATTTGTGTGGTGTGCACATAATTGCACGTTTGCTGGGTAAATCAAGAACTCTGGCAAGCCCCGAGCTCTGAAGGCTTGCCTCAAACTACAGCCTTGAGCTGACTATTAATATCCCCTACAGAGACAGGAACACTTCTTTTTTTACGTTCTACTGCAGAACTGTACAGCGAGATCAGAAATCTTTTAGGTGAGAAATGAAAACTGGTAGATATCATGCTCCAAAAAGAATTGTGATGAAGAGACCACAACATCTAGACTACAGCAAAAAACAGGACTGCGATTTCGTGACACAAATTAGTCAGAAACAATTCTGTGTATTTTTAGGAATGAAACAAATTTCATTTGGTCAGCAGAATAGTTTCCTGCACTTTTAATAAATAGCTTTTGGTCCAAATGCAAAATATCCCACTGTTTTTTGTTTTTTTTCAAGTTGCCAAATGTGTATGACAACAGAAACTTGATCCCTCCTACACAAAAAGGGTGTTGGCCCGAACACATGCAGGGATTGAGGCCAACAGAACCAGCATGCAGCTTTTGTCTCCTTTTACTCCCTCTCTCTCTCCTTTCCTTCTCCCACATTTCATCCTCCCCCTCACATCTGGACTGCTGGCAGGACCCAGTTCCTGTGTGGTGTTGTATGTATATTAGCAGGGGACCCAGATTTTTAGGATTGGGCCTGTTTTAGCAGCTCACACAGTCGGGATCTGATCAGTTTTTGACTTAGCAGCTTAGTGGTTCTGAAACATGAGCAAGTTGGACAGTTGAAGTTACAACGGTTACTGAGAATCCTGAAACATTGCCTTAAATGCTTCAGTTTCACCTCATTTTCCTTCTCTTTTCTTGGAAAAATACACATGATGGGAAGCTTCCAATCTGAGACACTGCCATAAAGTTTAAAACACAGTGAATTCCTAAAGATTCATCTTTTTAAAGATGGTGGAGTCTGTTTTTAAAATGAAAACCCAATGACCAAAAGGTGGACCACATGGATTAAATTGATGTTTTTATCCGTGTGAAAGGTGATGAGTCGCAGATGGCTGGAATCCATAAACGACGATATTTCCTGCATGCAGAATCAACACATAACTGTATAAAACCTGTGTGGGTGGTGGAGACGTAACCGTAAAGAAGGACCACGTAGGAGGGGTTCTGAGATGGAGCATTTCTTCCCCCCACTCAAAGGTAGGGCTTCACTCTGGGGACATACTTGATATGTTCAGCCTCCACATTCATCCTGCTCTCAGTGTCCACCAACATCGCCCTCCTCCGTTATGACGTTTTTCACCACAGTAAACAGATTTAAACAACCAAAACTATCTGCATGGACAGACTAAAGAGACTGAATGCAGTGCACAAAACTAGGAATGTGTCAGTTGGGCATAAAATATGAAATTAAGCTAATTATATAATGTTTTAAAATTATAATGCTGTAGCTTTGATTTACTTTGGGGGTTATGTACCTCTTCATTTCATGTCATGTTCTGTACATTTTTCTACAATATTTTTAGTTACCATGCTACACTTTAGGCTTGTTTTGCAGTTTGAGTTATTTTTTATTGTGCTCAGTTGTTTTTCCTTCCTTCCTTCTTTTTATGCAGCAATTCCTTGTGCTCAGCATGTTGGTTTTTTTTGCTAGATCGTAGGGAAAATCATAGCCTGGAATGCAGATCAGCGCAAGGAGTTCAAGAAACTAAAGATTAAATAGTCACAAAATAAACAAACAAAGGCAATAAAGTCAACTAAACAAGAAACCCAAGGGAACCAGACAAGGCATGAAGCATGATGCCAGACCAAAGAGGAGTGAGGACTGATGAGATGAGTAGAGTAAATCACTTTAGACATTAACTCATCGATCTGCTCAAAGTTAAACTTCTCCAAACTGAGAAGACTTATTTACAACAGAAAATACAGTAATTGTTCATAATCTTTCCACAAAACCCTATTTCAGAAAATCTTAACTAATGCTTGAAAGGTGCATTAAATAAAATTCTCATGAATTAAAAACATAAAATAATGCAAGGTTTCAAAAGAAAGTTTCACAAATTAAAAGTATTGTGTGGTGTTTTCAAACTAACAAAAGCATGCTGGGAAATAAAGTGTTGGATGTCAAAATCTTACTTTAAGTCTGCTTTGGATGAATGTTTCCCTTAAAACTCCTGGTAGGTTCAGAGTTACCCACAGGTGATGCTGGGCTTCTTGGATGACGTGCAGGATGAAGAGAGAGGAAATCAAAAGTGCGCGTGCTCAGGTGTGGAGTCAACACGCAGCTATTACTCTAAACCTCAAGTAAACATGAGCTCAACCCACGGAGAGGAAAAACATGACGCACAACAGGTCTCAGGTTATCTTCACAAAAACTTGCAGTTTCTGTGGGTTTATTTTATTTTATTTTATTTTTCATTTGCAGGTAAAAAACGAACTGACATTCCTGAAGGTATCAGAGTAAAAACGCGTCTTGTATTTTCATGGATGGAGCAACTCGGTGATTATGAGCGTCTAAAACGCGCTTAGAAATGAATTTATCCTGCTAAACAGAAGCATGAAAAGTGCCGACAGAGCAAGAATGTCACTCATCAGCTGAAGGTCCCTCCCCCACGTGACGTCTTAGCATCAGGGAGTCAGAAGCTCCACAGTCTCCTCAGACTCCAGTCGGAGCTGGAGTGGGGAACAGGCTCACAGATCCGAGGACAGGAGAGAAGGTAACGCATCTTTCCAAACTTTCAAGGCTCTAAGTTTATTTAAAGAGACATCGGAAAAACGTAGATCTGATCAGTTTATAGATTCTTGGTGCGAGAAACAGCTGGAACATCTGAATGCCTGCTGACATCTCCTCGGAGGTAAACTGTTTCTGAAGCTCTCCACACTAAACGCGCGGCGGGTTTAAAACTCTTAATGAGGTCTACGCTGCGTGGGAACAGCTTTCATAAGTGTAGAACTTGGGTTTTAATGTGGTTAGTCGGAGAACAAGAAACCGCTTGAACATCAAACTCTGTTCCCACTTTAGCTTCGACTTTGATGTTTCTCATAGAGCTGCTGATGCGCGGTTGGCATGCGCGTGACCGAGACTTAATTGCGAAGGGAAGTTGGAAGCCTACAGTCTGCGTTTTTATTGCAGAAATTTTACAATCTTTTTATATATGGTATCAAAAGATTTGAATTGCATATCTGATTTAGTTTATGTTAAATTGTCAGTGATGGACTCACTGCTTTATTTTAACACTCACTGAAAGGAACAATTTACCAAAAGAACCCCAAAGGTCCACTTTCGATGGAATTTGGTCCAGGCAGAGACCAACAATGGGTGTAAATGATTTGATTTGCAAGGATTTGGCATGTTTAAAACAAAACCTAGAGAGGATAATGTAAGTGATACCATAAGTGTTGCAATGGTGTTATCAGGCAATTGCCTGAGCATGCGACAGTTAGTGAAAACAGTAAGTAAATCTCAGCAGAAACAAAAGGTTCTTCTAAATACAGACACCATAGACTTGATGGAGTTTGATGGGTCACATTGAGGGTATGCATGACGCTGGGTATCCGGTACTTGCCCAGCATGTGCGGCGTGTAGAGATGTCACATACACACACACAGAGGGAAGGTTCTGGTGGTCCAAGACAAATCACACCAAGGGAGGATCATCTTTTTGTGCTCCAAGCTTTACAGAACCACATGATCTAACAGGAAACCCCATCAATAGTTTAAATGCAATAAAATCACACCAAAAACAACAATACTTGCAATAAAATAACCTAAAAATGAACAAAAACAAACATCACACCATAAAAAATGTACTGGAACTCAAATTTAGCTCAAATTTAAAGTCCAAATAAAAAAGTGAGTAAACCTGCCTGAAAACTCACTCATTTTCAGACAGGTTTAAAAAGATTGTATGGACTCTGCAGTGGTATTATCATGGAGCAGGTTGTCTAAATTAACCCACCAGAGCAAAAACACAAGACCAGAAGTCGGACATTAAGTCTATCATTTGATTGGAGATTATAATTTTTACGGCACAGTCACATGACTTTTCAACACTTACATTTTATTTTTATTTGCAGAACTCTATTTAAGTACTTCAATTTATTAATATTTCTAGATTGCTTGTGTGAGTTTAATTCTAACCTGTTTTGTGTTATACTTTCTGGAGAAAATAATAAAATTCTTTCTTTGTCTTGCAGATTTTACGACAATGATGGAGCTAATGACCACTTCTGCTTCCTACAACTCTAATTCAACTGATGTATATGAGATTAATGACTCTTTGTATGAAGAGTATGATTACAGAGAAGATAATTTCTCCAAAAGTGATCACACTGAGCTGAGGCAGTCACTCAAAATCATGTCTCTGATTGTTTACTCCCTGGCCTTCGTCCTCGGTGTGCTGGGGAATGGAGTGGTTATCTGGGTGACCGGCTTCAAGATGAAGAAAACTGTGAACACAGTTTGGTTCCTCAACCTTGCTGTGGCTGACTTCCTCTTCACAGCGTTCCTGCCTCTCAGTGTCACATACACAGCTTTGGATTTCCACTGGCCATTTGGGAAATTCATGTGCAAGCTGAACACCACTATTAGCTTTCTGAACATGTTTGCCAGCGTCTACATCCTGGTGGTGATCAGTGTGGACAGATGTGTGTCTGTGGTGTGGCCCGTCTGGGCCCAGAATCACAGAAATGTTCAGAAGGCTTCCTGTGTGAGTCTGTGTGTTTGGGCTCTGGCTTTAATCCTCAGCGCTCCGTACTTTGTCTTCAGGGACACTGCTCCGTCGT
>JAVKLF010000042.1:12242184-12256562 GCA_034783495.1 Millerichthys robustus
TCCTCTGCTGGGCTCCCTTTCACATCATGGGTTTAATCGAGTTGGTGAATCACCAGACAAATTATGCAAATGAAACACTTGACCACATTGTTATGATTGGAGTTCCAATCACCACAAGTCTGGCCTTCCTGAACAGCTGCTTGAACCCACTGCTGTACGTGTTCATGGGACAGGATTTTAAGACTGAAATCTGGAAATCCATTTTGAAAGTGTTAGAGGCCGCCTTCCAGGAAGAAGAACCTTGCGCCTCCACAAACCCAGCAGTCACTATTCAAAGCAACAAGTCCTAAGGTGTGAGATATTGACTAAGTTTATTCTATAAATATATTAATTAATGTGTGTTGAATCTAAATGATAAATGTTGTTGAAAATTTAACTTTTAAACATAACATTTTGCAAAAATCTAAAGAACGTAAGCCTAATTTCCCGCTGTCATTTTACACTCAGAAAGTGATCTGAATGATGAAAATGTGTTTATGACAGGCTACCTTTACAACTGATGCCCCATTAAAAACTAGGCTATCCAAAATCATTTGCAATTGGGTGAGGTTTGACAGGAAGAGAAATGAAAAATAAATCATTCATTGCTATTTTTTGTCTAAAATACATAGATGTGCTTGATCTTTTTTTCCTTTGAAAGGCATTTTTTAACTGCTTCATTCTGCGCAATTCGTTCTGTCATGAACAGAAAATGAGTTGTGCATTTACTGATCAATTTCACAATTTTGCTAGTAGGCTAGTTATGAAGTCAAAAGTAATTTATATCAATTTCGAGAAAGGTATGGTGCTTCAAACTGAAATGAAAAAAAGAGTAGCAAGTCTAGCAAGCATTTCCAACCACAAGAAGGCGGTAATGCCCAGAATACCACTGAATATGCCATGGTAAACAGCGGGTGGCGGTAATGCGCTCTAAAGTCGGTTTGTACTCTGCTTGAGACTAAAAACAAACGAAGAAGACAAGCAAAAGGGAGACACCCCGGCCTGTAGCACTTAGCATCTTGCCGCTTCAAATGTTTTGCAGCCATTTGACTCTTCACCCTGAGTTGCACATGTTTTAATGGTAAGTTGTTACTAAGCCAATTGGTGGCATGATCTGTCGGTAATCTTACTTTTTGGTTGTAACAGAAAATGACTGCGTTTTCCCACCTTTCCGAAAAAGGCTAACTAAACTAGCGGATGCTAACGTTAGTTAATCCTTTTAGCAACCTTTACCATAACAGCTCACAAAAACACGGCTAAACCGACAGGCTAATCCACTTCTGATTTACGCTTATTTATGTCTGATGTTGACGTGATCACAACCTCTCTTAGTTTCATTTAAATGTCAGTTTAAAAGTAGCTAATCATTTTGTTGTGCCACAGATTTCGGTGTTCTTTCGACCACTGCAGGGTATTGTTTTGCTTTTTAACACATGTATATCGCACAGTTTTGAGAAAAGAGAGGTGTTTATGTTGACAGCTGTAAACACGTTGCATTATGCCGGCAATGTTTAGTTAACTTTCAAAATGCAAATACATTTTTACTTTTACAGAATTTCTTTTAAAAAAAGTTGTTTGTTTTTGTTATACATGTAATTGTAGATTAAATATAATTCAATATATAAAAATATATAAAAATATATCACCAACGTGGTGTATTGTTTTCACTGCTGATGTGATTTGTGATATGCACTAAGTAATGTCAGTTTCAAAGTTTTTAAGGTGTTTGGTTATTTTTTGTTTGTTTTTTAACAATGTGCAAACACAAGATTCCTTCTTGCAACCATGTAGAATTAAACATTGTATTTATATATCTATAAAGCAGAAAATTCTGTACCAGCAGCCACATTAGCTCTCTTGCTCTTAGTGAAGTGAAAACACTTCCAGTGTTCCCCAAAACAAGCAGCAAAAAAAGTTAATTGATGGGGAACTATTTTAGGGTGCTGTTTGTTTTAGGAATGTTCTGTCATGTAGACGACATAAAGAGGCGGTTGTGAGAGTATAACTGTGTTTTAATCTCCCTGCCAATCCTACAGAAAGTTGGTAAAATTGAGTAACACGTGACATCTGAGCATGTTAGAATAACCTGTCAGTGCTAGTCACCTTTGAAAGCAGGTAACATGGTTTATTTTATTTTGATTTGATTGGCCGGATTGAGGCAGGGACATTTCTGGGTAGAGTTTGCATGTTTTCTCTATGCATGCATGGGTTTTCTCCAGGTACTCTAGTTTCCTCCCACAGATGGACTTGCGACCTGTCCAGGGTGCCCTGCCCCTCGCACTGTGACTGCTGGATATGGGCACCTGTGATTATGAAAGGAAGAAGCGAGTTAAGATGATAGATGGATGGATTACTTGCTTATTAAATCTATATCTGCCTATAAATAGTTTTTTGCGTTTAGCAGCATTAGTCTTCTTCTGTATAGCTTTACTTTCAACCATAAACAACTTGAAGTGGACAAAAAATACACACAACTATGATTAGACTGTTACAAATTATTTAATAATACATAATAAGCTGACTTTAAAAAAGATGCAACAGCCAAATCCTTCAAATGCGTCCTTGTTTGTGGAGGTTCCTTTAAACAAGTACTTGGAGATTATAAACAGTGGAAATGTATTTTTGCTGAGCCACAGCTGCTGTAGATGACACCATTGTTATCTGATGTTTACCACATCACACTGTACCGTACCATACCAGTTTTATTTATTAAGCACTGTAAGCAACCATAGGACCAACGTGCTGTACAGTTACAGTCAATAAAACACACACAACAGCAGTCACAACGTAAGTAAATAAACTTTATTTATATAGCACTTTTCACAGACACATCACAAAGTGCTTCACAGAGAGCAAAAATAATCAAGAACAACGAAACAAACAGAAAACAAACTTAATTAAAGACTGTCTTCAAATGTTTCTTAAGTTTGAGGAGTCAATGTAGCAAAGGGACAGTGGGAGAGTGCATTGAAGTGTATTATAAAATCCTAAAAAGGCAACAGTCTTATACAGTGAACCCTAGCTATAATGCACTTCACCTTTCGTGGCCTCTTTGTTTCGCAGATGTTTTTGGGCAGTTTTTTTATGTTTTTTTTTTTTTTTACAGTGTATGAACGGACATTGTGTTCTGCATCCTGAACTGAAAACACATTACGCATTATAATACTGTTCTCTAGCTAATATAATTGAAAGTGGTATGTCTGTTTATATGAATATTCTTGCCCAGGAGAAAAAAGAATGCCAACAACTACCCATAACTATGTTCCCTTCTCTGAAAAACACCTGTACCATGGCCTTCAGTAGAAAAAGGCCCTACAGCAGAACGGAGTCAGCACGAAGACGCACAGTCAGAGGAACTGTGAAATACGCGTAAGTCACAATGTGTCCAACCGCATAGGTTGATTATTAAAATTATTATTTTACAGTATTTCTAAAAACTGTCATAGTTATTTGTAAGAAAACATTTCTATTTTATTTCTTAAACAAATGCTTGGGACTGAAAACAGGTTTTGATCTTTGGTTTTGTTCTATAGTGCTGTAAAAAAAAACTGTAAAAAATACAGCAAACTACTTCGCGGGTTTTGCCTATCGCAGGTTCTTTTTGGAACGTAACCCCTGCGATTAACGAGGGTTCACTGTACTGTAATTAAAACAAAAACGCATAAAATCAATTAAAATAAACTTAAACGAAATTAAGACATCATCTGCCAAAAGCCAAAGAGAATAGAATAGGGTTTTAGGAAATGACTTATCAGAAAAAAGTCTTATCTGTGTTTCAATTACTTCTTCACTCTACTCATCACTTTACTGGCAAACATCTGTTTTAGTGTTTGCAGTTTGTTATAAAGAAGACCCAACTGTTAAAATTACAAGGTAAATTAGGAGACCTCATTCATTTGATTATTTGATTTACTATGTCAAGTATGTGGAAGGCACTTTTTGTTTTCCCACACAATGTTAGCACTTTGGCCCATGATTTGGATATATTATGCAATCTATTAACATTTCAATTTAGGTTTTACTACCCAAAACAGTGAAACGTGTTGTAGAGCTTTCCACCTCCTTTCCGTGTACAGATCCATCCATCCCATCTATTATCTTAACCCGCTTCTTCCTTTCAGGGTCACTGGTGCACTAGTATCCAGGAGTCATCCATATCACAGTGCAGGCAGAGTATACCCTGGACAGATCACAAATCCATTACAGAGACACATAGAGACAAACGAGACAAACAACCATTCACTTCCTCACTCACACCTAGGGACATTTTAGAGTCACCAACTAGCCTAACAGTCATGTTTTTGGTCTGTGGGAGGAAACGGGTACCCGGAGAAAACCCACGCATGCACAGAGAGGACAGGCAAACCCTACCCAGAAATCCCCGGCTGGGATTCGATCCGGCAATTCTGGAGGCAACAGCTCTACCAACTGAGCCACCGTGCCCATTGTACAAATGCATCCAGTGGAAATTGAGCTCTCCCATCCTAATTACAGCAAATCGCTCAATATATAGGCATTCTTCAGTTCTTTTAGCAAAATAACCTTATTAAATTATTATAGTTTAAGTGCATTTACAGCTGGTTTCCAAAGATGCATCATTATACTATTTTTTTATTGCTGCACTATCTCCCACATGCGCTTTCAATGGTGCTGCAAGGAAAAAGTTTCATATGAAACAGTTTACTGGCAGGCACGATTTTCTGAATGTGGTGAGACTATTTAAACTGGCATGCTGGAAAAAAGTACATTCATATTACAACAAAAATAATTTTCTGTACCACCTGGTATACTGTTCTGCTGTACAAACACGCCCACAAAGTTATGACCATTTACGCAATGCTTGGCGCATAGTGCTGTGAGAACGGATTCTAACTAGCAAGTGTTAAGCGTAGTAAACTAAGGTGTTTTTGTCATGCACACATGTAAGCAAGACATAAGAATGGCCCTTCTCATTAAATATAAATCAGAATTTATATGATTCTGTTTCGTTAAATCCTTCTTTTATAAAGGCATTTTTACTTTAAGGCAGGATTTACACTAACCGGCCACTTTATTATGTACACCTTGCTAGTACTGGGTTGGACCCCCCTTTTTCCTTCAGAATTGCCTTAGTCTTTCATTTCATAGATTCAAGAAGCTACTGAAAACATTCCTCAGCTAGTTTGGTCCATACTGACATAGCATCACGCTGATCCTGAAAATTTGTTGGCTGCACATCCATGATGCGAATCTCCTGTTATACCACATCCCAAATGGTGCTCTGTTGGATTGAGATCTGGTCACTGTGATGGTCATTTGAGTACAGTGAACTCATTGTCATGTTCAAGAAACCAGTCTGAGACGATTTGTGCTTTATGACATGGCACGTTATCCTGCTGGAAGTAACCATTAGAAGATGGGTACACTGTGGTCATAAATGGTTAGACATGGTCAGCAACAATTCTCAGGTAGGCGGTGGCATTGACACAATGCCCAAAGTGTGCCAACACTGGAGTAATACTGCAAGTAGTCATTTGCCACTGGATATTTTCTCTTTTTCAGTCCAATCTCTATAAACCCTAGAGATGGTTGTGCATGAAAGTCCCACTAGGTCAGCAGTTTCTGAAATACTCAGACCAGCCCGTCTGGCAGCAACAACCATGCCATGTTCAAAGTCACTTAAATCACATTTCTTCCCCATTCTGATGCTCGGCTTGAACTGTAGCAGATTGTCTTGACCATGTTTACATGCCTAAATGCGTTGAGTTGCTGCCATGTGATTGGCTGTTCAGAAATATGCATTAACACGCAGTTCATCCTTCCATCCATAATCTCCTGCGTAATCAGAGTCAGGTCGCGGACGCAGCAGCTTGAGCAGGTAGGCCCAGATCTCTTTCCCCAGCCACCTCTTCCAGCTCTTCTGGGAGAATTTCAAGGCCTTCCCAGGCCAGCTGAGAGACATGGTCTCTCCAGCGTGTCCTGGGTCTTCCCCAGGTCTCCTCCCAGTCGGACATGCCTGGATCACCTCCGTGGGAGGCGTCCATGAGGCCTTCTTAAAAAAATGCCTGAACCACCTCAACTGGCTCCTATCGATTTCGATCTCCTGAATAACTGAACTTCTCACCCTATCTCTAAGGGCGTGTCCAGCCACCCTGTGAAGAAAATTCTTTTTGATCGCCTGTGTCTGCGATCTCGTTCTTTTGGTCACTACCCAGAGTTCGTTGCCATATGTGAGGGTAGGAATGTAGAACGACCAATAAACAGAAAGCTGCCTTACAGCCCTCTTCCCTGTTCACCACAACAGACCGGTACGGAGTCTGCAAAACTGCAGAAGCTGCAGTGATGCATCTGTCAATCTGACGTTCCATTTTTTCCCCCACTCATGAACATGACCCCTATGATACTTAAACTCCTCCACTTGAGGCAGAACCTCATCCCTAACTCGGAGAGCGCAATCCTCCCTTTTCCGACAGAGGACAATGAACTTGGATTTAGAAGTGCTGATCCTAATCCCAGCCGCTTCAAACTTGGCTGCAAACTTCTCCAGTGAGAGCTGAAGATCATGGCAGAATGATGCCAGCAAGACTACATCATCTGCAAATAGCAGACAGATTCCTGAGGCCACCAAAACCGCACTCCCTCCGCCCCCCTGGCTGCACCGAGAAATTCCGTCCATAAAAGTTATAAATAGAATCTGTGATAACGGGCAGCCCTGGCGGAGTTCAACTCCCACCCTGAGGGGGTTTGACTTACTGCCAGCAATGCCAACCAAACACCTGTACTATTAGTATAAGGACTGATTGCCCCATAACATCAGATCGACAATCCTGTACTTGCGGAGCAACCCCCCACCGTGTACCGTGAGGAAGTTGGACAGGTGTACCTAATAAAATGGTCAGTGAATGTAGAAGCCTTCTGACTACCTTTGTGTGATTTTTGAACAGACTGAGGTAGTCAGAGGGGTCAACGCCAACACACCTCATGTTCTTTTGTGTCGCAAAGCAAGGTAGTAACTGAGGTGAAACTTGTTCAAAGGTGAGGCGGCTTAAAGATGTGATATAGTATTATCATATGGCCTGTGTGACCACCTGGGCCAGGGCTGACAGCCTTTTATTTGCAAAAACACCATAAAACCAAGCAACAGAACCTGCTGTTCCAACACAGACCTAATTTACCCCTCGAGCTCAGGCCTCTGCTCTATCTCTTACACGCCTTCTCCGTCTTAAAAAGATTGGTGAGCCCTATCCTACAACAATTCCCACAATACCTGCATTTGGTTTTGTTGATAGTAACAGACATTTTATGTTGGTGCTACAACGTTTTGTTTTGTGCTGCAAAACCAGCAACTTCTGATTTAATTAGAAAATGTAAAAAAATGAGAGCATTGCTAAACGAAATGCATTTGATATGTTTTGAAAATGATATGTCTTCAACAGGACCACTATCCTACACGTTTTACTCGGTTCTCTGTTCCAAACACACCTGATTCAGTGATTAATTTACTTGTTTCAGTTCTGCAGAAGCCTGCTAATCACCCTTTCATTCAAACCAAGTGTGTTGGAGAAGAGAAAAGTAAAACATGCAGCATAACAGCCCTCGAGAACCAGGATTGCCCGTCCCTGCTTTAGACTTAGAGGACAATGTTTACAACTTGTTTATTCCTGTTAGCTTTGCTCCATTTCCTTAAACTTTCAATGGTTAGATTAGGTTGAAAACTAACCTACATCAAAATATTATTCATATTAAATAATTTGCTTTAATAATGTTTCATGTTTAGTGTACATTTTATTTTACTGTTCTGCCAGAATGCTTTTTTCAACGAGTGTACAATAAGGCTATAATGTTGGCCAGCCTGCTGTGGCAGAGTTTTGCACAGTCAGTCTTTGAAAATCACAGCCTATTTTTGTGTGCATGGCTTGCAAAATTGTATTGTAGGTCATGCACATTATTTATAACAGAAAAAGACACGCGCATAGCCTACTAGAAATTCACAATTTTTGCAGACAGACTTGTCAAAGAAGAAAAATCTTTGCAAAAGAGCAACACTAAGGGTTTAGCTACTTCTATATGAAATGCCTTTATTCATAGTGTGTTTGGTCAGATAGTAGGCAAACTTGTCAAGGTGGCAAATGACTACTCGCAGTATTACTTCAGCTTTAAAAACTTTTGAATTATTCATTTTGAAATGTGCAGTGTTTTGGTAGTGAATATGTGGTTCAGTTGAAGTTATCTTTTTTCCTAAAATTATTATGATAAAAGCAGTGTTGCTTTTAGACTCTTTACTCTCTACGGTGCCGAATTTTACGATCGCCTTTCAAAATTATAGCGCCGTCAGTTTGGCAGGAAGTGTGCTTTTATTTTGAAAGGCGATCGTAAAATCCGGCACCGTAAGGCATTTATTGCGCACACCAACATGGCGTGAGCGCTGACTCTACCGTGGTTTAGGAAGCGGAGGCTAAAGGATGCTATCTATCTGCTGTCTTTCACGCTCTTCATAACTAAACTGAAGAGACAGCTGCAGGCAGGCACCACCGATTTGCACCTGATTCTTCCTGTTTGTTGACCAATTGTAGAGGAGCTGAAGCGAGAAGGCACTCCTCCTCATTTGCATATATTTACATATTTACATTACTTGATGCAAACGCATGTCCGAGGAAATAGAAATACGGACGTATTTACATTACTTGATGCAAACGCATGTCTGAGGAAATAGAAATACGGACGTATTTACATTACTTGATGCAAACGCATGTCTGAGGAAATAGAAATACGGACATACAGTATATATATTTCTGCTTTTATTTCTGATTATGACAGAATCGGTCCTTCATAGAAAAGAACCATGGCAGTTGGTAAAAAACTTGGTGCTACCTTGTGGTGTGGTTAGTGGTGAATTACTACTAGGTGCCAGTGGGGCAAAAAAACATTGCTTATGAAAAACATGTTTGCCCATTTTAGTTATCTATGTATTTGTTTATTGGATTTGTGTACTTTAATATCTTCAGAAGGTTAAAGAAAGCCCTTTCTTGGTTTGCAAAACAGTCAATTTAGTACTTACACAATCTGCTGTAGCAGAGGTTTACATAATGCTTGCAGAATGTCGTTTTGTTGTTTTGGAAAAAAGATGTCGTGTTGAGGGGTAACGTAGGGTTTCCCCCAGATAACTTGTTAAGGTTGGCAGTATAGCATCTAATGTCACAGTAATGTAGTGCTTCGTTGCTAATGTTATGTCCTAATCACTTATCCCATTGTCACAATCTCCACTGGCACTAACTCAAAATACATTTTTTAAAATAACACATTGCTTGGCAGGGGTCCAAGTAAGGTCCGGTGGCCCGCTAGGACTATAATACAATAGGGAAAACCCTGGTAATGTGTGTTGTCCATAATTCTCAGTGCCACTTTTTTCAATATTGTTGTCATTACAGAAGTCTGAGAATTCTTTTCTACAATGTCGCTGTTACTACATTGCTTGGTGCCACAGAGGCACAAAGCAGTAGGCTGTCTTCAACCCACTATTCCACCTTGACAGGCCTTTAGCTAGGATTTTGAAAGGACTTGACCCTGGAAGCTGGGGGTCCTACTATTTACACAAACACACAGCACCGCCACCACAAGTTCAGTAACTTTCAGACGGTGAGCAGAGTTTGTAGGAAAAACCCACAACAGCAGCTACTGAAACTAAAAAAAACACTTCCAACCTCCTCTATCCAAGCTTGTCGGAATTAATTTTTTATGTCTTTATTAATTAATTGTCTTCACCTGGTTTCATAAACTTGCGGTCCATGCTGAATGTGAATCAAAGTTTTTCTAAGTCCCAAGGCCTGCCCTAATTTAAATTCTGATTGGCTAGTAGGTTTATCTAGTCTTGTTGAGAATGAAAGCTGCACCCAATGGCTTCCCCTATATTAGATCCTGAGAAACGTCTCTGAGTTTCCATTTTGTTTTGTTTTCTGCAGATCTGACATGGCACCCTAAGGGCGACATTACACCGAAATGGGGCATTGCAAAACTGAAGAGTGCGTTGAGACAAAACCCTGACACGCCTTTTACTAAAAGCTTGCACCTGGGTCTATTCAGAAATTGCCCTGAGATGACCAGAGGCATCTTAGTCTTGGCTTGAAGTGTATTGTAATGATACATGTTGCTAAGTTTAAAGGAAGTTATGAAGTATTCCAGGATGTGTTATCCATGTAAGTATTGGGTAAAAAATAGGAAACAGAAAAAAACAAAAACAGTTGTTTTCTATTTTAGGTCACAGACCTTGAAAAAAAAACATTACTGCCCAGCAAAAATATTTCTCAATTACAGAAGCAATTTAAACTGGCAACGCTTCAGGAATCAGCACACTACTCTGTTGCCTAATGAAACTAACATCTAATTTTAATGCTATTGTAAGCCAAGAGAAGCAATACAAACCTGTCAAAGTATAAACACCAATTGAGTAGACATTACATCCTTGGCCAAATGACAAAGTGGCCCAAGTAATTTTCCTAATCTGCTCGGTTTTCCTATTATTAATATAACAGTTACTCTGGTAATATTGTGTTGAGTCATTTGTTTGCTTTACCCATATGTAGCTTTTGTCTCTTCCTCACTTCCATTCATTGCCTTGCTGTACTCTGCAGTTTTTCCCCTGGTGTATTTTAATAAAAAAACCTTTTGATTTAAAATGTTTTGTTTTTTGTATATTTCCAAGTCTGTAGTTTTAATATATATGTTTTATTCTTTACAGGTGCTAATACAAAGTGGAATATCTCAGGAGTAACCATGCATCTCGTGAGGACATGTTTTGAGCCCAAGTGCTAAGTGGATGTACTGTTTGCTATGTGAGGACCATTTTTATCTGTCTCTGGGTAGTACTTTGTTCTACGATCAGGTTCAAAGTGATGCCATCGGCTCACAGACAAAATAATTTAATCATGGAAAGACAGACATCAATAAATAATGTTGCTTCAGCACAATTAAGTGGAGAATCAAGTACTTTCATCTGTGCTGAGTGTGGTGATGGATTCAGTCAGTACTCCAATGTGTTGACCCATATGATTGTTCATGGACCTTTAGAGTCGTTTTCTTTTGATGGCTCATCCTATGGATTTGAAATCCCTCGGGAATATGTGCTTCAGGAAAATGGTACACTGACAGCTATAAATGGTTTGCCACTGTCCCATTCCTCAAATTCCACTGTGAAACCAGTATCTCCTGGAGTATTGCCATCATGTTTACCCTTGCCTAGTAAATCATTGTCTCCAACTTTGAGGTCTCAAGCCTCTTCACACAAAGATGCATTCAAGGCTAGGCCATCAGACACGAACCCAGACAAGACTCAGCAAGGCCACTATCGTTGTGAAATATGTAACAGATCTTTTAACAGCCAGCAGAGTTTACATTGCCACCAGCAGTATCGAAACACAGAGAGAGGCTACAGGTGCACTTTGTGCTGCAAGATCTTCGAAGATCGTCATAACCTCAAGAAACATCTTCAGAGCCACATCAGTGAACGATTTAAGTACTGTGGTCATTGTGGTAAGAGATTCCTTAAAATGGATGCGCTGAATGCTCATGAAAAAGAAAATCACTCCTTGTCCAAAGCTTTGGGAGAAAATAAAGAGGTAAAAAGGTTGGAGAAAGCATATACTTGTAAGAAGTGCAAGCTGAGTTTCTTTTGGATGTCAGATTTCCAGATACACTCTATGTATTACTGCAAGGGACAAGAGCCTGATCTTTATTTATCTGATATAGAAATGGAAGTGGATTCTAAGGATGCTGAAGACATTTTTCTTGAAAACTGCCACAACATTGAAACATTTGATGGTGTAAAGAATGCAGATAGTAAAATCTCAAAGGAAACCAGCAGTGAGAGTGACTTGAAACCTACCTTCACGCCATACAGATGCGGCTTATGTGGGGATCGTTTTGAGAAGTTGTCCAATCTGAAAGAACATCATCTCACACATCAAACACAGGAAGAAATTGATAAGCTTAATCAGGAATCCCTGAATATTTTCAAGCGAAGAATCCTATCTAAAGGCAGAAAAAGAAGAGATCCAAATGGAAAACTACATCCGTGCAAGCACTGTCATCGTGTCTTTAATCATTCTAGTAGTTTATCTCGGCACATGAGATACCATAAAGGTACCATGCACAATTGTACATTTTGTGGGAGGCTTTTTCCTCAGCGCTGTGACTTGAGAAGACACCTCGCTATGTACCACAAAGCTGAATTAGACAAGAAACCAGCATTGAAACACTTCTATACTAATCCACAAAATGGGCCTTCGTCCAATTCTGTTGATGTTGACAAAAGCACAGACACTCCTGGCGGTCTCAAGGTCTCTTTTAACAATGAACAGACATCAACAGAAAGAAGTCCAAAAGATAAGCCGTCAGGTAAAACAGTTCGAGGTAAATACAGGTGTCACGAGTGTGGAAAAAAATTTGGGCTTTTATGTGTTTACCAACGACACTTGCGTTACCACAAGAAAGAACCCAATAAGTGTCCCCAGTGTCCAGCTCAGTTTAAGAACACATCCTCCCTTGAGCTTCATCTTCAAAATCACACCAAAATTGACAAAGCAGATAATGATGTTAGACGAACTTCTCATGACGCTGGAACAAATGCTGGCAAGGCCCTTGAAAATAATGCAGAGGATATGGAGGATGACTATGTGGACCAAAAACAAACTAATAAAGGAAGTTCCTCAGAAGCTGTTTACGAGTGCACAGAGTGCACAGAGACATTTGTATGCTTGGACACATTTCTTCAGCACCAAACATCTCATGGCTCAGAAACCACGGATAAAGACTGAAAGCCAAAAAAGAAAGTATAGGTGCAAAGTTCTTTTTTTTATAATGCAAAATGTAAGACATAGTCAAAATTACAACATATGTCTGTTGTGGAAAACAAAACCATCAACTTAAAATCCACCACCAGCTTTGATTGCTTTTAGGTTGGGAGTCTTATCAGCGGTAAACATTTTTGATTTTCACTGTTTTAGTGACTGAAAATTTTCTTGTGTAGCTTATTGTTTTTTATTTTTATTAAAAATGCAACTAAGTAATTTATGTACTTTTTTAAGTGTTTGCAAACATTTTTAAAAGCTTAACATTGTCATTTAGAATGAGTAAATAAAAATAGTTTGGGGAATATTGAAATGTTTTCTGTTTTGCTTTGATTCATATGTTCTGGTTTGCCTTAAGACTTTAGTGTATATTTTGTTCTACACAAAGTTGACTTATTAACAAGTAAAGTAAAGCTCAATAGCTTTTACTGCTGGAATAAAACATTAAGAGTATAAGAAGTCTATTACCTCATATTTATGCTGTCATCTTTTATAGTAAAATTAAAGACTCTTTCATCAGACAGTTAAAATGGCCTCATAGACCAGTCTATCTTTATGCTGCCATTGACTGTTGAAAAATCATTGATGAAGACCAACCACATCCTGAACAGATGTGAGCTGTCAGAAATGAGGTGAAATGCAATGCATTAAATGTGTGATGGGCGTCTCCCTTGTATCATTTTCATATAGCATGAATGACCCAGTTTAGCAGTTCTCTTGGTGATTATGTATTTTAAAACTACATGTGAAGTTGCAGTGTGTCATTGCTCTTCCTTCTGTAATATTATTTTCCATGACTAGGTGGTTGCACAGACCATACATACAACGTGGCAACATGTGAACATATTATTGAGCTGTAAAGCTGGCTTACAGTTTCACATGTCAGCCGTTTCATCTCTGTTACTACCTCATTTTGTGGCACAAAGGGGTGGGGTGGCTTCGACCCACCTTACCTCCTTGGTTCATTCAGAAATCACACTGAGTTGGCCAGAAGACATCTTAAGTCCCAGCTTTGTGAAGCGTTAAAGATGAGCCTTGTTGGAGATAGAGAATGGTATTTCTGAAATTTTTTGGGAAAATGTGTCATCTTGTGTTTTTCAAGAAAGTGTCAAATTGACAGAGCGTTGTTTTGTACATACATCAAAGATACTGGTGTGCATCAAGAAAACAACTGAAATAGCCAGTAGTTTTTTGCTCAATGCAGGGCCCTACTCTGGATCACAACACTTAAAAATATTTAAGCCCTGTGAGGATGTGAAAATGGAGTCTTTGAACATTCAAATATTGCTTGTGTTTGTCCCCACTTCCAACCCTCTACTCCGATCAGCTCTGTGACTACCTCCTTGGTAGTTCAGAGTTGTAACTATCTTGATTGTTTACGGAAGCGCATTGCTATCACGCAGGAAAAAATTTTTTTTGATCGCTATCTCGTTAAAACGACATATGTATCTCGTTTTAACGACATACGTATGTCGTTTTAACGAGTTACGTATCTTGTTAAAACGACATACGTAACTCGTTTTAATGAGATAATTTTAGGTCCAGGAAGTGGCGGTATTATGCTAGGCTAGTACAGTG
>JAVKLF010000042.1:12276764-12306783 GCA_034783495.1 Millerichthys robustus
AACAAAATAAGCACTTAATATTCACATATATTGCACAGGATGTAAAGTGTCACAGGTAAGGTATAGTAGATACCTTAAAGCTCACTTATACAACACAGCTCAGTTGCAGCTAATGAAGGGCCATTTAATTTTAGTGGATTGTTTTAAGCTTGTAGGATTTATAATTACGGGTCAAGTGGTAGTTGTAGGGATAAGTCTAGAAAATTGGGGTTTTTCTAGGCCTCTGTTAGCAGGTATGTGATAAATACATCAAGTTGTGATAAATTTTTAAAATGAGCGGCAGTTATTTTAATGTATTCCTACATTCCAAAACCAAAGGATAAAGGGGTTGAAAGAGCACACAGCTCTAACCAACCATACTGTTGACACTGCTGAATCGCCATTTTTTGCTTTATATACTGTATTCAAGAACTCTGACATGCTGTATTTTTCTGCCTTTGAGCATCTTTAAATTTAATAAAAAGAAACAGAGTTAGGTTTGTGTTGCTGTGTTTTTTTTCTTCTTTAGTACAAAAAGTAACTGTTGTATAAAAATGCTCTGGCCTCCTTTCTGAAAAGGGGTTTTGAACTCTGATTCTGCTTTCACCAGATGTGGGAGAAGGCGTGTACAATCTAATGTCTAGGTTGCTGAGCTCTCTTGGCATGCAGCTAAGAGTGCACTTGTAGAATGGATTGTGAGGAACAGGGATTCATTGCATGGAGCTTTCCATCCAGTTTCAGGCATTGGTCTGCTATGTCTGAGGGGGGAGAGGCAGCCACGATAAGCCACAAAAAACCTATGCAAGCAGCAAACAAAGGCTCCAAGGAACAAGATAAGACACTTTGAGGCTGAAGCCAAGGGTCCCACAGCTGTGCTTCTATCTTGCACTATCTCAGATGTAATATAGACCAACTGCCCCACCCGTCACTTGTTGGGAAATGAAGCCAGTTGGAACATTTTTACATAACCTGCCATGTATTTTGGAACCAGTGTTTGTTTTCCTGCATACAACCATGGTGTTACATGGGCTTTATTTTAGGCATGAAATAATGAATCACAGTTGGAAGTGTCTTAAAGCCTTACCTTACAATAAAAAGGTAAGAATTATGTGGATCAAGAGTCAACGCCTGAAATACATTATCTGGAACCTTTAAGCACTGTACTTCCCTTTGGCATTGTATGGTCCACATCATACCAAAAGATTTTCAACTTACCCTGGAGTCATTTAGTGGAAACTGTTATGTCCATATTTTTTTCCTGGAATGTGATCTTTGATTCTCAGATAGCAAGGTCACGCTAACTGGTACTGGAATATAAAGTCTTCTGCACCAAACAGTTTTGCGAAATGGCTTCAAAGACGAATTAGTTTGTTCTGCATCTGGCCATTCATAAATCAATGTTGTAGCCAGCCATGTCTTGCACACTCGCAAGCTTTCAAAAATTACGTGAACATTACGGAACCAAAAGAGGCATGGAGCAAAACTTGACTGTGTTGATGTGAAGTAAAAGACATTAAACGTGGGAGTCCTCTCTCGTATAAGTTTCCAAACATGATAAACTAGGTCGGTGTCTTTGTGAAATAGGGTGGAGGGGTGCAAGCAACTACCCACTTTAACTGGTGGTGCAGTTGTCATTTGTGGATTCGTCTGAGCTGGCTCCATTGTGTAATCAAATGCTGTAATGTAACATGACCAGCTTGATTGGTGCATATTTGAGAAACCCATGGTACCCTAAAGCGAGGCTTATATTTGTGGTTGCATTATGGAATTATTTTTCGTAGAACCTTTTTTGACAACTAGCTGTGGGGTTTTAAAAATATTTTTACCAAAAAGTTGTGTATTACGAAATGATCCAGGAACAAAACAGCTGTAAGCACAGGACAAGGTGAGACATTCTGAAAATCTGTGAAACTCTGGAAAGCGGATTAAGAATTTTTTAAATTTGCACTGCAGATCCATATCAAACCTTCAACCTATGTGCATGACACCATTTTTTATGACTTAGGAATGGACAATGGAGTTGACCAACTTTTCCGCATAAAATCTCCAACAAATTTTTGACCAATCACACAACACTTGGCACAGACCCCTGTCAGAAGAAAGTTCTGCCAGAACTTGTCCTCTAAAGTGGTGCATGAACAAAAACACACAATTTTTGTAATGCATCTGAAACAATTAAAACAAATTTTTTACACATTTTGCAAAGTATAAATCCGCCTTAAGCTTGCATAATGGAGCATCTCATGTAATTTAAAACTTGGAACTTCACACTCCAGTTTTGAACTGAAGGCTCCCTGGATGGAAAGCCCATCATCATTAGCTAAAGAATAGAAACTTGTTGAGTGTGTTTGTTTTTGGTTTTGATTTTGGATTTTAAGAATTTGATATAGTGACATGACCAGATCAAGTTGATGTTGGTTTCATTTTTTTCCAATTGGCTAATGAATATGCATTATCTTCATGGTAGACTTCGACATTAATACTTTTGTACTGTTGAAAACAATAGACTGTTCTGTGTTATGCTGACGTAAAACAATCTGTCTTTCCTTGTACAGATGACCAGAGTTGATGTTTTCAAGATTTTTGATGGCAGAAGACATTTTACCATCAGGTAAGGTCTTTTTTTCTTTTGTGGGTGGGGGTAAACCTCTACTTAATTTACAAGGAAGAGAAGTAGAAGTGCTTTTTGGTTTATCAATTTTTACTCCCACAATATATAGCTTGCATTTTGTCTTTTAGAACACCACGGAAGGCTGTGCTTGTGAAACACTTGTTTGATGGTCAATGTCATGCCATGTCATGTCCCTTTTTTATACATTTGACATTCAACAACAATGGAACTGTCCATAGTTGGAGCAGTCTGATGTGGTTATTTTTGTTTTTTTAATTTTTAAAGCAAAGTTTTAAAGAGCATTGCAAACATTTAAAAGAAGAACATCCATAGTTGTTGTAGTCATGTCATTTGATCTGTGGCTGAATATTTTGGAGACTCTGGTGAAGAGAGGAGCTGAGCTGTCAAATGATCACCGTCTGGTAAGTTGGATCCAATGGTGTGGGAAGATGCTTGACATATCTGTTAAATCCAAATGTGCAGTGAAGTGGGGCTGGAATGGGCGGGGCGGTATGACCTAAAATTCATATAACAGTACAAATCGAATTCCTTCACAGTAACTGTATATCGCGATATAAATTTAAGGTTGAAAAATAACTTAAAAAGCAAAGATAATGTAATGCTTAGAGAATTTATTTTGCAGAAAACGGCAATCATAATCAAGCACAGAATTTTATGCCGTAAAATAGTGCAAATGAAAAGAAATTTAAAAAAAACAGAAATGCAAAAGAATTTTTTATATATATTGCAAAACAGGCTAATGACTCTTGTAATGTAATTCTATTGCTTGCTCTTTCAGTCATAAGTCATACTGTTTGAAAAAGATTATGCAATTAAGGGCTGCTGTTTGGTAGAGAGGGAACCTTTTCTTTTCCTCCTGTGTTGCCTGACTGAGCAGGTGTTCGAGCCAAGCGCATGTTTCGTGACTGGGAAAACAAATAGATGTATTACACTTTTTTTGTCATCACTCGACATATCTTGCAAAGTACTGTTTTCTGTTCAATGTCCGACCAAGTCCAAATCACTGATGTAGCACCATTTTTTTTAACTCCTCCTGCTCAGTTGTCTCTGTGCTTCAGTAGAGCACAAAATTTCTACCTTAGGCCAAATTTATATTATTTCTATTGTATACTGCATATACCGAGTAGCACTAAATGAAGGTTTGCTAGAATTGCCTAACAGACGATCTTGTCAGAAGGATCTTTTAATTCCTGCCTCCAAAAGAGCTTCAACTACATACCAGCAAAGGCAGGGAACACTGAATCTGTGTTGGCTGTGTTCTGCTATTGCTGGGGCAAATGCTGGAATATGTGGGAGAAGTTTGGTGAGGACCTGGATAGAGACTCTCGATTATCTCCGGAAAGATTTTGACAAACCATCAGGTGGCTGAGGCAGGTAAAGCAGCGTTTTACTAAGTCTGTGTATCGTGAAGGTGGGGTGCTTTTGACCTCAACTAGTGATGCCATCAGGCTGTAAGAAATTATTCACAGATCTTCTCAATCCCACCAGCACATCTTTATGGATGAAGCGGAGTCGGGGGACTTGGGGGTTTGGTTTGTCCATAATCAGAGCTGAGGTTGCTGAGATGGTCTGTCACTTCAAAAAAATGAAATGTTATTTTTGTGGTTCACTTATTTATTTTTTTTAGTTTTAAGATGGGCACTTCTGAAGTCAACCGGGGACCTAGTGGAGCATTAAAGATGATACAATTTTAATATGTAAAGGAGGTAAATGTAGTAACAAGGTTTTTGGCACTGTCTCTGGTTGCCATCCTCTGTCCTGGTATCTATCAATCCCCTGGGGTCCCCAGTGCAAGGCACAACCTCTCTTTACTTGGCTAACATGCCAACAGATTACCTTCTTTTTGTTTGAATCGCACTCCACTCTGGGCCTGGCTACCCACTGATTGTGCCTTCACTCTTTAGTGCTGTGCTGGTGAAGGTTCTCAGTCATCCAGGTCATGATCAGTCAGAACAAAACAACATTAAAATACGAAACAAGTGGACATCTATTCTGACTGTGAACTTCCCGACAAGCTTCCTGGACAAGTACATTTTCAGTGTCCGAATAGAAGTCCACTTCTTGTTCTTTTTTAAAAACCGTTTTTGGGTTGTTATTAAGTGCTTTGTCCTGATGTCCAGCTCTAAGTGCTGGACAAGGTTTGATGAATAGCTGCACATGGAGGTTTTGTGACATGCTCAATGTGCCAGAAGATCAGTCCTGAAAGCGATATTTATATGACGAAATGCTATGCTAAATGCTGTACATAGTGTACAGAAAATTGACATTCATTATGATAAAATGCACAGCCTCAAAGATGTTGTTGCACAGGCGTGGTAAGCATGGTAAGCTGATTTGTTTGCAAGGCCAGATCTTGTTAAACTAGTCAGTTTTGTCATTGGTCTTTAGCCTAATGAAATGGTGTGCTTTCCTGGACCTCAAGAACCACTGTCTTGCATATTTTAAATATTTCTCTGAAATAAATAAACCTGTTTTGAACAAATTGATGAATAACCGGCTTCTGCAACAAAGAAATAGAAGAGGCATTTACCCTTTGAATTAACTGTTGGAGCAGAGAGAAAACATTTCAAACAGGCATGCGTGTGGCACTCAATACCATAACTGAGAATTCTAGTTCAGATCAGGTGGGTCATCTCTCCTAGTGCCCCCTTTTGTTAAAGTTTTGTAGCTCTGGGGCCATGGAACATGCAAAAATAGTTTTCCTCTTGGGCATCCTAGATGTGCTAAATAGTACAAAAACACAAAAATGTCTACACTTCCTCTCCTTCAAAGCTGGGTTCAAAAAATGTTCTCTGGAGAAACTGTACTGTATAATGGTACACTCAAAAGCTTGAAAGTTTGGTAGGTAGGAACTAGGTTCAGTTAACAGGGCATTGTGCCCGCCTTGAATAATGGTAGGGGAGACTTTGCTGTTGTATTTTCATGTTCTGGTATACATTGACTGCTATCAAACAAGCAATGTTAGTATTTTCCGTAATTAGAATATCATCTAGAACAAATTAAAAAAGGTTTAAATGTTAGCAGAATTTGTCATGCAATTTTATTAAAAGCTGTAGCTTAAATTATAATAATTTATTTGTATATGTATACAGGTTTCCTGTGAGATGTAACATGGATTATTCTGGCTAGGGCTTGCATGTCCAATAACACGTGAGTATTTCCTTCTCTTTTGGGCTCGTTTGGTTGCTGTCTCATCGTTCTAATGCTGTCGTTTTGTGTGTTAGGATTGGATCCAGTCCTGGTAGAGAATGGCTCATGGGTGGAATTCGTTCTTCCAGAACCTTCCACCAATGTCATCAGATACTGGGACTCTGAGAACATCGGAGTCAGATAGAACTCTGTCCCAAAATACAGAGAACTTTATTGGACATCATGATTTCTCAGGTACAGCAGCTTCTCAAGAAGTTCCTGTATCTCACCCAAACTTCAACACAAACTACTACACAAATCCTCGTACTGAAGATTCAAGATCAGACTGTGTTTATGAAACATACTGCCAAACGCAATGGCGACCTGATGGAGAACAATTGGAAAAAGATTACATGCAAAGATGTGAAAATAACAGTTTCCCTAATTTTGCCACAGATGGGTTATCAACATCAGACTCTCTTCATTCATCTTTTACACCGGATTTACAAGGACTTAAGCAAAACTGTGAAATGTCATCCACATCATGTCTCGAAGACTACTCCTCTGTAAGCAGCTGCTCAGATACAGACAATGGTGAAGAAAGACTTTCTTGTAAATTTATTGGAAGTGACACATTTCCAAAGCAAAAAGATGAGATTGATTCAAAAGACAGCTCAGCAGAATTCTTCTTCAATGACACTGAAAATTGTAATTTTCAGTCTGGTAACCTGTGTCCTAATGTGTCCGAAACAAATGTATTTTCAATGAAAACCTACGCAGAACACAATCAGTCTTCGACCTCTTGTATGATGACCGCTACAGGGAGTGAGACTGTACTTAATGGGAATGATTGTGGTAGTTTTCAAGATCAAGAACAAAAAGAGGAAGTAGAAAGAAATCTCCAAGACGAATCATATCCGGACTTCTTAATGACTGGAAACTTTACTGAAGTTGGAATTGATCAGTACCCTTTGGATAAGAAGGAGGATGATCAGATCAAATCACCTGCTTCAGCTCTATTTGACAATAAGCAAAATCACACTGATGCAAAACTCTTAAAGCAACTAGAGAATGAAAGTGAGGGGATTACAAATCCCGACTTGACAACTGATCAACACTCAGTTGTGAGTGAAAATTTGCAAAGCAAAATTTATGTCGGAGAAAGTCCAAGAGAAGCATCAGGTTCATTGAACTGTGAAATGCCTGACGAGCTGAAAACACTTCATTCAAATTCCACTACATGTGGAGACAAACCTAACGAAACAAACCATCAGGAACAAGAATTTCAGACTCAAATGTCTCAATCAACAGATCTTGATCATGAACTGAGTGAATGCAGTTTAAGTAGCAGCAGTCTTGACATTGAATCCAGCTTGCAGTTGTCTGAACAGCAGTCCTGTGAAAGTCCTTCTCAGAACTGTAGTGTGAAAAACCCACCTGAGACACATGATTTTCAACTGACTAATTCTAGTGTTCCAGACCTTCCAGAAACCTGCTTGAATTCAAACAATGTTAACTTGGATTCACATATTCAAAAAGAAATTAAAAATGTTAAAGTATTTACAAGTACAGAAGGTACATCTAAAGATGTTTCTCCAGATCTCAATTGTTGTAGCCCAAAAGACACCGGTTCTTCCATTGATACAAATACCAAGGAGAAGAAAAGCGTTGACTGCTGTGAGTTGTCTGATGTAGACGCCCACAGTTCAGGCACATATCACAATTTGCGAAGAGATGGATTTTTAGGTGTAGAAAAGACCGATCTTACCCTAGATCTGGACAGCGTTAATCCCACTGACACAAATGACAGTATTTGTGAGAATACTGATAATGAATATGCTAAAGATGCTGCCATTCGTGCAGACTCCGCTTCAGAGGCATGCTGTTCAAGCACAGATTCTGGTAAAGAAATGGAAATGACTCCCACAGAAAAAATGGCTCCAAATTGTCCAGCCTTTGATGACACTAGTGAAAGCCTTTCAAATGATATTGGTGATGAGAAGAATAAAAGTGTTACAAGCAATCCTGAATCCTGCTCAAATCTAAATGCATGTGACACAAACTTGGATGCCTTTATAGAAATGGAAAGTCCACCAGAGAAAGAAACTCTGAATTTATCGGCAAATCATGTTGGTGATCCCAGTGTCACCAGTGATGGTCTATGTACAAACAATAAAGACATTGTTAGTGATGCAGAATCCTCCTCACTGTCAAACGGCTCTAATACAGACTTGCATCCCTGCCTTTCAAAAGAATGGGCAAGTCCCTCTGAAAGAAGAAGTACTATTATCCAGGCAGATCAGGAATACACTACCCAAACTCTGACAAATGACTGCTGCAAGCAAAGTGTGTTAGAAACTAAAGAACCCTGCTTACAGCCAAATGACTCAAATATGTACATAAAACCATGTACAGAAAAAGAATGGACACAGTCAGGAGATAATATAAGTTCAACCTCTTTTCCTAATCAACACAAATTACTACCTGCAAGTTTTATACCTCACAAATCAATAGGTCCTAGTGCACAAAATTCTGATAATGGAAGAGGGTCACTTGAAAAGTTGAACTTCCCAACCCAGGACCAGTCAGTGTCTGACTTGTTGTATGGTGAACCTCTGTCAGGAGAAGACTCTTTATGTAGTACTAGCAAAACTAATCTTGTCTCAAGTCAGCATAAGGAAACTGTTATGAAAAGCAACGATGACATCGTGGACCAGCTGGAGAAACCAGCACCTCAAATAACATCATCTGTGCAAATGAGAAGACTGCTGCACCCTGTTGTGACATTAACAGTCTCAGAGACAACAAGTGGAAAAAGCAGCTCCCACTGCTGTGCTGATTGCCAACACACATCTCACACTGTTGATGAGCTGATTGAGCACCACTCCTGTAGCCATCCAATGCCCAGTTTTCAATATTGCAGAAATTGTGATTTTTATCTGATGAACAAACAAAACGAGCATTTTTGTGATGTGGACAAAGACACCTTGCTTTTTTCTGAAGTCATTCCAGATAAGAAAAATCAAGATTACAACCGCTACAAGTGCAATAAGTGCAAACTCCTGTTTTCAAAAATGCGTCTTTTTGTCAAGCATATGCGAATTCACACTGGCAAAACACCATATAGGTGTAGTGAATGTGGCTTGTATTTTGCACAAACTTGTTCCCTGCGGCTACACAAACGGGTGCCTGGCAGATGCAAGAGGGGCAAACTGCCTGATAAAAAACCTGATGCTATAATTGGGAAAGCTGAAACAACACCTCTACAAGATGTGGCACAGAACAATTCATATGAAAGAATGAAAAAGTGTTATGTCAGGCTTGTCGATATCTCCAACACAAATCAATGTCATTTGTGTGGTGCGACGTTTGCTACTGTAAAGAAAACCAAAAAGCACTACTTTTACGTTCACAAGAGAAATAGGCAAGTTGTTTCATCAAACCAGTTGACCACAAAAGTCAGCAAAAAGACCCCTCAAAAAGTGGAGAGTGAAATGGATGAAAAATACAAATGTCCTCTTTGCCCACGGCTTTTCAAGTACTTCTACAACAGGTCTAGGCATTTGCGTGACTGTATCAGAAATGAAATAAGTTGTGGGAAGAAGAAAGTTGGTGACAAATATGTGTGTCCATTGTGTAAAACTACCTTCACATCAACATGTGCCAGATATAGACACATTAAAACAATATGCATGCGAGAATGTTTTAATCAACTCGCAAAAGAAAGGAAGCTGAAGCTAGAAAAAGAGCTGATACCACAGTCAAAAGAGAACATGCAAAAAATACAACTGGGAGAAAGTAAGCCTGAAATTCAAACACTCCCAGTTTTAACAAACTCCAAGACGATCCTATTCTACAAATGCAATCATTGCCCGGCAGTTTTTCGTTACCCCTCTGGCAAGTATAGACATATGAAAAAACATGAGTTATGTAAACTAACTGGGAAAAAACTTAAGTATAGACATTCTGTCTTCTCTATGTCTCAACCAGAGTCTCTGAATAATATGAAGATAGAAGAGCGCGCCAGTCAATTAGATACTGTTGAGAATAATGTGAGTCATGTTCTGAGCTGTCGCTTTTGTGAAAAAGGTTTCAGCCTTTTGGTGGCATTAAAAAGACACGAGAAAAATCATAGAGGTGAAAGACCATACTGCTGTCTAGAATGTAGGAAGAGATTCAAGAGACATTCCCATTTGATTTCTCATAAAATGATTCACCAGAGAAGGTACAAGTGCACAGTCTGCAAGAAAAAATTCCTAACTTTTGGAGAATTGCTTCAGCACAGGACCTCACACCTTAAAAAGGGAAAGCTTCAGTGTCCGGAGTGTCCATCGCAGTATGATTATCCTGCTCATCTGCTAAGACATCTAAAGACCCACAAAGATAAAGAGCTAAAACCACATCAACCTGAAGAGGAAATGCCACAACAGCCCTTGGAAACTGTCAAAGAAAAGAATACACCAAAACAGCTGCAATGTTCCTTATGCAAAGAAGTGTTTGATGATTCCAACATACTAAGAAAACACAGTCTTACACACATTTCAAAATCCTCTTCAAACCAGTGTCCATTTTGCAAGAAACAGTATCCTGATCGCCGCAATTTGCTGCGCCATATGATCAGACACACTGGAGACAAACCACTTTCCTGCACCAACTGTGGAAAGCAGTTTTATAGAGCCATATACCTTAAAATTCACTCTCGAAAATGTTTGCCTCCTCAAAGTGGTCACCATGACAAAACAATTTCATATAAACATTTTCCGTGTTCTACATGTACCCGGATTTTTAATAGAAAAGACCGGCTTCAAAAACATCTTGATAGCCACAAGGCAAACCGTCTGTTTCCATGTGAAATATGTGGTGAGTTCTATGGAAGACCTAGAATAAGTCTTCATCGATCAATGTGTGGGGAAACCACAAAGCTCTCAACTGAAGATGGGTTGACTGGTGGGAAATCTGAACAAAGTTTAACAAAAATACTCCAGAACATTCCAAACACACCTTCAGAAAGGAACCAGAACATTCATAAAACGCCACCACGTTCTACTGCATCCAAGTTACTCCCATTTAAATGCCCGTACTGTACACAGAGGTTCAGGTATGTGTCATATTTCTTGAGACATCTTGTTTCACATACTGGTGTGCAACCATATGCATGCACATACTGTGGCAAACGATTCAAAAGTCAGATACTGCGTTCAAAACATGAAGAATCTTGTGAAGGTGTTAAGGTTGAGAATCAGTCAAATCCCCAAAGTGATGGTGCAACAAAAATGGACACACTTGTAAAGGAAATCATGAAGTCCCCAACAGAGAATGAACCGGAATACAAGTGTAAATTCTGCACCAAGGTTTTTATGAAACCACAAAGCCTGAGGCATCACATTTTGAAGCACAATGAGGTGAAGCCGTATCGCTGTAAAGCCTGTGACAGCTGTTTTTCAAGGTACGATCATCTGAAAGTTCACCAATCCCACTGCAAAGGTAAAAAGACAAGACTGGAAGTCAGAATCCCAAAAATAAGTCTAGAAGATATTGGCAGAGGCTGGCAAACAAAGTTTAACCTCAATCCGATTGAGAAGCAGGAGACATTTGCTTGTGAAGTCTGCTTGAAAAGCTTCTTAACACAGTCTAAACTTTCCAGACACATTACCATGTTCCATTCTGTAAAACCATTCAACTGCACACGCTGTGGCTCCGCTTTCTCTCATGAAAAGACTTTAAAATCACACTGGAAGTTAAAAAAGTGCAGAAAGCCAACCTGTAAAACAATTGCCTCGCTGACAGAAAGCAGTAGTCGACCAGCTGAAACCATGTCAAAACCACCCAATGAGACCAGAAATCGTATCCTACTGAGAATCCAGCCTTTTATGAATAAGAAATTCAAGTATGTATGTTTTTATTGCCCTCGCTCTTTTAAACACAGTGGTCAATTAAATGTGCATGTTCGTTTACACACGGGGGAGAAGCCATATTCCTGTGAGTACTGCGAAGAGAAATTTATAAGGAAGGATTATGTAGACCGTCATTATCTGAAGTGCAAGAAGAAACATTTGCAAAGCAAACTACTTTGTGACAAATGTGGAGGATTTGTCAACGAGATTGAAGAGCATAAACACGGTTGTCCTGTTAGACATCTCTGTGAATACTGTGGAGAGAAGTTTGTAAAGAAGGATTTTTTGGTGTGCCATTTGTTAAAATGCAAGAAGAGACCTCAGACTGGCAGTGTTCTTTGTGACAAGTGTGGAGGATTTTTTCCAGAGGACAAGCTTGAAGATCACAAAAATGGTTGCACTTCGAAACCAGGCTCATCTTCAGTCCTCAAAGGCCAGCAGCCAGACGCTCATAGCCCACCAAAAGGCTTTTCTTGTGCTTATTGTAACTCACGATTTCTGCTGTTTTCACAGCTCCAAGAGCACTTTTTAAGTACACACAAGGTTGAAACAATGAATCCACCAGAGTGCACTGCTCCCTTGCAACAACTTCTGTCCGATATACCAAACATCAAAGAAGAACCTGTGGATGAGTGTTTTGGAGAAAGACTTGGTGATGGTGCTAATGTAATCTGTAAACCAGATACAGCTTCTAAGAGTGGCATCTGTCCACAGTTTGTCTGTTCACAGTGTAATATGTGCTTTACCAATAAAGCTGGACTAACTGGTCATCAGCGTGCACATGCCACAGAAACTCCACATACTTGTAAAATATGCAACAAGCGTTTCTGGAATAAAACTCAACTTCGAAATCACAAAAGGAAATGTAAATCAAATACAACCGAACAGCTGGAGGGTCCTTTGAAAGCAAAAATTAATTTTGCACTTCATGATTCGGAGCTTATTTTCAAAGACTCTGAAACAACAACCGACACTAAGGTTTTGCAAACAGACATTCCTTGCAATGATGAATCAGAAAATGAGTCATCAAAAAGTTCTGTTGATATTCAGGTGCAGAGCAGCTCAAGCACAGAAAAGAAAACCGTGCAGTACCAATGTTCAGAATGTGATCAAACATTTACTGATGGCCTGATGCTTATAAGCCACCTGGAAGACCATGGAAGGGAAGAACAAGAGAAGAAGCAAAATATATGTTCAATATGTGGGAAGATGTGCTCTAGTCAAGAAAATTTAAACAAACACATGAGAATTCATGTAATTAACCAAAGATATTCTTGTCCCCACTGCTCCAAAGTGTTTCTTAGCATGTCTGATCTTGAAAAACACAAAACCAGTCATGATCCCAACAAGCCGTTTATTTGCAAACTGTGTCAACAACGATTTTGGACAAGACCAGCAATGTGTGATCATTACAGAACAGAACATGCAGATGATGTGTTTTATTGTCAGCTCTGCAGCAAAGTCTATCCCATCAAGAGATCACTGGCTTCTCATTATAAAAAATGGCACCCAAAAGATTGGAAAGATCTTCCAAGTGCAAGGTTGGAAAAGGGTACTAGTGAACAGCCAACTAGCAGTCATGTAAGTACAAATGGTGAAAGCGATGAAGATGAAAATGAGGACAGTGACAGCAACTCAGACTCTGCACCATATTTCCCATGCCATGTGTGCGGAAAGACTTTTCCAACATCAGAAACTCTTGAGGATCACCAACTGTGTCACCTGGGCGAAAAGCCGCATGAGTGTGCAGAATGTGGCAAATGTTTCTTCCAGGCATCTCAGCTGCAGCAGCACCAGCGAATGCACAAGTCTGAATTTCAGTGTCAAACATGTGGCAGGGGGTTTGTTTCTCTGTTTGCACTGCGAACCCACAAGCATACTCACGGAAAGAGTCGCCAATATCGTTGTTCCAAGTGTCACCTATTTTTCACTGGACCCACACAGCTCGCAGAGCATATGTCTACCCACCGTGAAGAGAGCTTCCCTTGTGATATATGCAATAAGGTATTTCAGTCCAAGAGTAGTAGAGCTGAGCATCGGATGAGTCATTCTTTGTCAGGTGACGACCCTTCGCCTCCAGATTACAAAGGAGAGTGTGAACAGTCTGAAAGCCTCATTGGATACAGCTCAGAGTTCCGATATCGTTGCGGCATTTGTAGAGAGCGCTTCAGAGACCCAGAGGAGCTTTCAGAACATGGCTGCATGGAAGCCAAAGAGCGACCCTATTCGTGCATAAGCTGTAATCAACACTTCCTTCATGCATCTCATCTGAAAAAGCACATGAACAGCCATCAACCATCGTGGTCTGATAGAGAGTATTCATGCAATCAGTGCAACAGTAGTTTTTCTTCTCAACACTTCCTCAGACATCTCGAGAGCCATGTCAATGCCTCAATGGGACTTAAAAGCGACAGTTTCATATGTCCAGTTTGTCACCTGTGTTTTGCCAGTGCTACCCAACTGATTCACCATTTTTCAACACATTTTGACAATGCCCATGATGGAGAAAAACCTCAGCTTGACCCCCCTGAGCTTGAAAAACAGGAGCTGCTTCATCCAACATCAGCTTCCGAGTATGAATGCACAAAGTGTGGTGGGACCTTTCTGGGGTGTGATGCTTTCCGTCATCACAATTGTGCCCAACAACGGCCTACAATAATGGAGAGCAAATATCCAACAGTTGCAAGTCTAACTCATCAGGTAGCAGGGGAGGAAGAGGAGGTTGATATTACTGGAGAGGACTTGTACACTTGTAATGACTGCTCAATGCAATTCTCCTCCAAAAGTGGTCTCTTGGACCACCAGAACACGCACCACACAAACGCGAGGGAGTTCACTTGTGATCATTGTGGAAAAACATTTGCCAAGAGATCATATCTTAAAAAGCACAAGAATAGACTTCTCTTGAAAAATCTCTCCAACAACGCCGCTGAACCAGCAGAGAAGAAGTTCGAATGTGCTCAGTGTACTAAAAAATTTAGTACAGCTCAAGATTTGTCTGTACATATGAGGCTGCATGCAGAAGAACAAGCAGGAGAATATCGTTGTGATATGTGCTACAAGTCATTCAGCAAGCGGTCTTTTCTGAGGCAACATCAAGAGAGCCATGTTGGTGAGGTTGTATATGAATGCACGGAATGTGACAAAGCATTTGCTTTTCCTCACCTCCTGGAGGAACATCAACAGACTCATGCAAGATCCTCTAAGTAGTAGAACCAACACATTTACCTTGCATACTGTTTTGATAACTGAAGTGTTTTGAAATATCCATGTTTTTCACCTGTGTACCTCTACTTGTACTTATTTTTTTGCCATTGTCAAATATTGAAAAGGCGTTTGGGGGAATGTGGTTTTGACCTGAGCATTTCAACATTAGTTTTAGTTGTGTACAATTTTAGTTTTGATGTTGGAATTTGTGTACAACAGATTAGCCACATAGTTTTGAGACAGTGTTTGTAAATATATGTGTTTAAAAAAACGTTTTAAAAAGATGGGAAAGAATGTTCCATGTTATTGACACAGATCTTTGAGTTTCAACATAATTTGAAAATAACATTTGTCAGTTCAGTTGATAACAGGTAAAGTAGACTCTACCCTGGTGACTTTAAGCCTTTGAAATTTTCTATGTTTGGATTATTCCTTTACAATATATAATTTTGTAACTTTCAGTTAGTTTAGAGTAGCATCTTGTACAGACATGGGAAAAAAATGCTTGAATGAAGCTCTTATTTTCACCACCAGAGGATGTTTTTTTTTCCTGTTATTTCTTTGTCTTTCTTTTTTACAAAAGTATGTTGATGCATTTATTGAGTAAATATCAACTTCAAATCCATTTGTGGTTTGTTTTCATATTATAATTTTGATTATTAATAGTCTACTGATTTTTTAGCATGTTATATTGTCCACCAGGTAAGATATAAACCTCTAAAATGGCATTTATATGAATATAATAAACTGATATACCAAAGATAAATAGGCTAAAATTATATTCTAAATGAGAGAAAATGCTTTCTTTGCAGCTGGAACAAAAACAAATCACAAACAAAGCTGTAAATCAATATTTTGGTGTTTATTCTCTATAACTAGCTGGTACAAATCACATAAATCCAATGTTTGAGTTAAAATATTTGCATGACACACATGTAATTCCTTAAAATGTAATTTAAAATATGTAGTCAACACATGATTATAGGCAATGTTTTCATTCAATTTAGCAAGAGTAAAATACGGACAGAACACAAAGTTGTGGGTGTCCATAGACTGTTTATTTTAGTAATAAATAATTTGCTCATAGTCCTTATTTACAACCTCAAAATGACAACCTGAGTGAAGTTTGATACTTGCAGAACAAAACTAAACCAAATTTTAAAAGTTGTGAAGGGAAAAACTAAAGAGATAAAAATGATTCCCTATAAGTATGACCCAAATTTAGTCAAGCTGTAAGCAGATTGTATTAGTCCAACATTACAATCATTTATCAATTTTCTTACTGTATGAAACCTTAAAAACAAACTACTTTTTAGCATCACTGTATGAAGCAAGAAGAAGAAGCAACATGATATAGCCGCACTTGCAATCAGAACCTGCTGAATCCTCTGTGGCTTTAAACGCAAACCCCCTCGAGCTCTCAGCCAGAAGAGATCCTCTGCTGGATCCTCCGGGCACCAAGTGTGTAGTGCGCATGCGCATGCAAAGTACTCCGCGCCTTCTGCAGCTGCGGTTCTCGGCTTCGTGCTGCTGTTCCTCCTGGCAAAGCATCGCATTTGTTCTCCACCGAAGCCCAGCAGCGTCGCGTTCCCATCCTCTGAGAGTTTAGGCTTCGCATGGACAGATGGGAGCCGAGCCTATTTTTCTTCTTCCTCCTTTCAAGCTTTCTTTGTGGTTCTTCGAGTGAAAAACCTTCGCGATTTTGTGACTGGTGAGTACGCGTAGGAGCTGAAACGAGGGGTTTTGTTGTTTTTCTTGCGGTTTTCTTTTCAGAGGTCATGGTTATGGTGGTCGCTTGCCCGAATAACGTTAGTTATTTCATTATCCGGCCTGCACAAGAACGTGGTCGGCCACCTCCTTCTTCTGGTTAGCTTTCATTAGCACCCCCTCCGGGATGTGTGAGGACGACCTGTATGTTGGACGGGGCTAGATGCTAATCAAGTAGCTATACGTTAAATACTTGAGAGTAGTACTTGTAAACACGGTGTTAAGCCCTGTTATTAGAACGCGTTTTTAACGGATATCATATTGTCTTGATTGTTTCAGATTTAAGTAGTAATAGCTTGCCAACGTAGCTGCTTGTTGTATTTGTAATTACTCTGTAGTGTTTTATTTTTCTCCGCAAAATTAGACTGACCTCTTCGGACTCAATAAATGGACATTTTTGTTTTTAATCCAGTGCGTTGCTTACTGTTGAAAATTCAGTATTTCCCCCCCATAATAAAAGGTAAAAGATTACTACCACTTGATTTTTTTACTTTGAAGCTCACTTTAAATTATCTGGAGTTTTAAGTACCTAATCGATCTGATTGAAGTCTATTTGCGAACTGTTTTTTTTTTAAAGAGACACGTTCAAAGTCTGGTTTTATGACCCCCGAAGTAAAGTAAAATATAAGACATGTTAGATAGTCTTGATTTATTTTTACATTCTTTGAACTACATCACTGTTAATGGAAATTTACAAATAATAATATTGATACAGTTTTAAATGTGAGTCCCATATCTCCGAGAGACAGTGAATGCAACATTATAATTTAAAATCAAAGCAGGATGGAGAGGTTAACATACAGATCCTTTACTAAATCTGAGTCATTTTAATTTTACTTTTTGGTTTCTTGTGACGGAAGGCATTAAAACTGTGCCCTCAAGCATAATTAAACATCACCATGCCGCTTGTTGGTATTTTACTAACAGCATCATTTGTCTCTTCAGCTCTTAATTCATCCAATTTGCTTTGTTGGTTGTACATTTTTTATTTGTATTATTTATAACCAATCTGCAAAAATGAGGTGAGAGAAAAAAATCTGTTTTTAAATCACGTTTGACACAAATAGTGATACGTTTTAACACTATATGAATTGATCACTGGAAAAATGATCCATGTTCCTTTTGTGTGAACAACAGCAAACAGGCTTAAATCGGAGGCAACCGGATTTAGATCAATTCTTGTTTAGAAGACGTTTCGACACCCATCCGGGAGTCTTTGTCAGTTCTGGTAGCTCGCACTGAGCAACGAACAGTTGGTGGAGTTCTGTTTTTAAGGACATGAAGGCCCAGACCATGCGGTCCAATGCAGTGAGGACTGTGAGGACTCCTACATTGGAGAAACTAAACAAAAGCTTCATAAACGTATGGCACAGCACAGGAGGGCTAGCAGCTCGGGGCAAGACTCCGCAGTCCACCTGCACCTCAAAGATAAAGGACACACTTTTGATGACAACAACGTGCAGATTTTGGACAGGGCGAACAGATGGTTTGAAAGAGGGGTCAAGGAAGCCATTTTGGTTAAGAGAGAAAAACCATCTTTAAACCGAGCGGGTGGGTTACGCTTTCAACTCCCAAGTGTTTACAGTTCAGTCATTAAACACATTCCAAAGAGATTAAGCCAGTAGTCTCACCAGGGTTCAGGTGATCAAGTGCCCACTTACGCCAGAACAATAGTGCCTAACGACCCAGGACAGCAACAGGTTGGGTCACTAATCTGCATCTGAATTTGAATGCGCTCAGGAGGCTGGACTTCCATGTCCTTAAAAACAGAACTCCACCAACTGTTTGTTGCTCAGTGCGAGCTACCAGAACTGACCGAATGGGTGTCGAAACGTCTTCTAAACAAGAATTGATTGAAGTCCGGTTGCCTCCGATTTAAGCCTGTTTGCTGTTGCGATGACCCGGATAACTGAGAATTTGCACAGGCATTTGTGTGAACAACTTTGCATGTTGGGTATTTACAATGCTGCTTTAAAGTTAAAATAGTTTACATTTCTATCTAGTTACATGTTTATTTAATTACACTGCCTGACCAAAAGAAAAGTTGCCACCAATAAAAAGGTCACACACATTAATATTTCAATGCATCGCCTTTAGCTTTGATTACAGCATGCATTCGCTATTATTTCCACCCCGTGTTGCATTCATTTTTCACCTAGATCTTACCACTGCGCAAAAGCCTTCTCCAGCACATCCCAAAGATTCTCAATGGGTTTAAGGTCTGGATTCTGTGGTGGCCAATCCATGCGTGAAAATGATGTCCTATGCTCCTTGAACCACTCTTTCACAATGTGAGCCCGATGAATCCTGGCATTGTCATCTTGGAATATGCCTGTGTCATCAGGGAAGGGAAAAAATCCATTGCTGGAGTAACCTGGTCATTCAGTATATTCAGGTAGTCAGCTGACCTCATTCTTTGAGCACATACTGTTGCTGAACCTACACCTGACCAACTGCAGCAACGCCAGATCATATAGCACTGCCCGCCCCCACAGGCTGGTACAGTAGGCACTATGCATTATGGGTGCATCGCTTCACCTGCGTCTCTTGTGCAGGTGCAGGTCCCTGATGCACCCATCACTCTGGAACAGGGTAAACCTGGACTCGTCAGACCATATGACCTACTTCCATTGCTTCAGAGTCTAATCTTTATGCTTCTTAGACAATTTAAGCCTGTGACCCTTCTGAAACAGACTGACATCTTTTCCATGACCACTAGATGTCTTGACATTGTTGTTTAAGAAATGAGAAGCAACTCATTGCACTTGTTTGAGTAAAAAAAAAACTTATTTAAAGTCCAGTTGCCTCCGATTTAAGCCTGTTTGATGTTTTCAGGCGCTTTAGAAGTATCCACATATCCACTATCTAAAGATCAGATGTGAATTATTACTGAAGTCAAATCAGTCCAAACAAATTCCAGCCATACTCCTCTTATAAAATGTTTTCCGAAAACAATACGGGTCATAAAAGGTTGTGAAGTAAGTTACTGGACAAGTTTCTTTAAGAGTATTCATGTAGAAAACTAAGTTACTGTTCTCAAATTAAAAACCTCACTTGTTTTAGTCTTTAAATTTTTAGTGCAAGAAAGATATGTGTTTAAACCTAAATCAAAAATCTCATAATTCCATTATTTATTTTTCAATTTTACAATATAAATGTCTATATATGATTTTAGTTGGAATGTAGATTAGTATAATAGCAATGTTTGTAAAAGCTTTGCATTTATATTTGTTTTGACCTCAGTTTTATGATAATTGCATTGAGGTGAACATATTAGTGAAGAAATATTCCCACAGTTGAATTTTACACCTAAAACAGGGTTTTCTTGCTTGCTGCAGTTATACTAGTCCACAGCAAAGCCATACTTATCTAGCCAGCTGTTTGCACTTAATAACAAACCATGATTAAACCTACCATGTTGTGACATTGCACTAGAGTAGAATCACAGTATCACGTTTCCATACACAAAGTGTAAAGTGAAAATACACTTGATCATGTTTGTGGAAATGGTGCATGAATCCACAGCTGTAGATTCTGTTTCTGTAAAGAGAAAAAAATACTGATAGATCTGGTAACAGCAGACTGTGATGGCTGTCTCCTCATGTTGGAATCCATCTCATGCCTCAGGTGCTCTGTGAAGTGAGGTACTGAACAAATGGCAGACAATTGCAACTCAGATTTTAAATCACCTTCTTTATTCTTCCCTTTGGCTTTTATTGTTTTTCAAGGTACTATCCTTGAATGAAACCATTAAAAATAGTTTTACTAAAAGCTAAAATTACTGCTTTTATAGATATGATTTTTTTTTTAGCTGCACTAATTTTGTCTATGTTGTGTGTGATTTACAGGAACCTACTCAGCTGTACCAGAACACCCAGCTTGCAGTGTATGTCAGACTGCCAAAATGCTTGGATTACAGGGAACTGCTTCGGCTCCCAAAGTCTATCGGTGTGTGGCATGTTCAGACACCTTCCCTGGCTTATCCTCGTTGCTCGTACATCAAGCGAGCCATGCAAGTACGCACTCCAAGGGCTCTTCTCCCTCACCGACGCAGCCCAACACTATCCTGCAGGAAACACTGTTTGCAAGTACAGCCTCCACCAATAAGCAAACCAGTACAGCTGCTCCTTTAGCTAAGAGCCCTACATCTTCTTTTTACATTTGTGATTGTGGAGAGGAATTTCAGGACTTTAGTCTCATGCTGGAGCATAAACGCTCACATGTCTC
The DNA here is from genome assembly GCA_034783495.1 of Millerichthys robustus. Classification (NCBI taxonomy): domain Eukaryota; kingdom Metazoa; phylum Chordata; class Actinopteri; order Cyprinodontiformes; family Rivulidae; genus Millerichthys; species Millerichthys robustus. The sequence continues at coordinate 12,297,600 of JAVKLF010000042.1, forward strand.
TGAGATGCAGCAGCTGCAGCCCTCAGACTGCAATATTGCTCCTTCTAGGGGAGCAGAGTGTAATAATGATTTTCCTACCAAGCAGGAAAATCTAAGCCTGCTTGTAAACCAGGAAAGTTCAGAACTTAATCACCCCTCTACCTCCCTGTCCCCAGCTCTTGAAGTGTCCACATCAAATTCAAATACAGCAGATGTGGCTTTGGAGGACCGTGTTGCCATGGTAACCCCTCCTCAAGGCCAGTGTTCTCCTCCTCTTCAGGATTTCAGTACAGACCAAACTGAAGACATGCTTTCTACTGCAGAGAACATGCCAGAGAGCGAAGAAGATTTGGATTCACCAGACCAAACACATTCAAACCAACACACTGCAAAAGGTGAAAATTTGCCCAAAAATGACACCCTAATGAAGTTGCTGGCATCAGCATACAAAAATCGTTATCCGCCTCCTTTGTCTGAGAGTCAGAATTATAACGAAGTTGTAGCCAAGCATGAAGCCACTCCGATTGAAATAACACCCTCAGTTAAACCACAAGTCTCTTCAATTAACGATCTCTCTATTGCTCAGTTGAGACGACTGCTTGCCAAACCTGGTATAAAAACTAAGGCTCCGTCCATTAGCAAAATCCTGGAATCAAGTAGGAAGAGGATTGTCTCTCTAACAAAAACTTTGTCTCCTGTTGTGGTTCTTGAGACTCGCCAAAAGCTCATGGATTCCTCGTGTAAAGGCACTTATGGGAGATACCAGTGTGGTCGCTGTCGTAGAGTCTTTCAGAATGTAGACAGGCTAACAGAGCATCATTTTTTGCACAAAAAAGAAAGAATTAAATGTTGTCGTCGTTGCAAACAGCTCATCATTGGGCGGTTACCTTTGCCTGACAATCATGTCTGCCCTCAGATGAGAAACAAACCCGCTCAGTCAGCAAGCTCCTTCAAAAGCAAGTCACCATTTGCTCCTAAAATGGTGCCATTCCACAGTCTGAACAATACTAAAAAGGTTTTCTTTTGTCCGTTGTGCAAAAATAGTTATGCACGAAGGTGGAACCTCAAAACACACCGATGTAGTGGTCAAATGTCACTTCTGTCCAGGCAAGGCAGTTCTACAATGCGAATGCTCACCCTGCGGTCCAACAACACCAAAACCAACACAGATGAAGATAAAAATGAATGTCAGAGCATTGCTGTAGGTACTGAGCTTACAAGCCACATCAAGGTTGAAATGAATTCCCCAAATTCAGAGGAGTCTACAGTTCAACCGCTGGCCTGGACTCCGCCGGCAAAAAGCTTCTCCCCCTTCTTTGTCCCATCTCCTGTGATGGAGCCTCAGCAGGAGAAAGATCCTGCTTCACTCCAGGAAGAAGAAGGAGAAAACTGGGATGCAGAAAAACTCGACGATGAAAATGGTAAAGAAGGACAGTGGACAATGCCCCTGGATGATGAAATGCACATGTTAAATTTTTTAAATAAAGCTGCTGAGGACGAACAGGTGAAAGAGCCAGAATCAGTCCAACACTCAGAAATGACTCCCCACAGCCTGCGCTATTTTGTGAACAATGGTGTAAGGCGCTACCCCTGCAGCAGGTGCCAGAAAACCTACAGTCGTGCCTCAACTCTGCGGCGCCACCTGCGACTGTGTGGCTTTAGGCCACGTGGGTTTGGCGGCATAGCTCAGACTCACGTCCAGGGTGCCATCACGCATCATTCGACTGTTGTGAAGCCAATGTTTTCCTGCTTTGTCTGCGGAAGAACCTTCAATCGCAAGGACAACATGATGACTCACAGAAAAAGATGTCAGTTCAAGCGGACGATGTCAGACGCGCAGAGAGCAGCAGGCAATGCAGTAGCAGACAGTCAGTCCCTGGGGGATGATTCAGGAAACTGGGGCATCATGTCTCTGCCCTCTGTGCTTCCAAGAAGGGTGACATGCGAGTGCGGGCTCGGATTTACATCTCCCCGACTCCTCCTAGAGCATTTGCAGAAGCACGCACAAGAATCTTACACATGCCCCACTTGTGGAGAAACGGTCAATTCCTGGGCTGACTACGAAGTTCATCTGCAGATCCATATGCATCCACATAACCAGCTGATGAAGGGACTACAGCCATCGCCACCTCTTTTAGTTCGAATTCAGCAGCAGTCAGCTCAGCCTGTGCTGCAGTCGGCCCAGTCAGTGATACAGTCTGCCCATCCAGTGCTGCAGCCTCCACAGAAACAACCACGCCCAGAATTTCACCCACATCCACAAAAAAAGCAGCGGTTTGCATGCACCCGATGTGGAAATACTTTTGCATCTCGCTGTTCCCTTCGAAGGCACATATCCTGGAATCGCTGCAAAGGCATACGTGCTGCAAACCCACCCAAAACCTTTAACTGTTCTCACTGCAATGCGGACTTTCCAAACGGCGTCAGTCTATTGTTTCACCAGCGCAACGGAGCCTGCAAACCTACCATCAAACCTGTTCGCTGCCCCGTTTGTCTGCGCTGGTTTGGAACGATGGACAGTTTGCAGAAACACTTGCTGACTCACAAACAATCTGAATCGTACCGCTGTGACGTCTGTCAGGGTAGCTACCCGTCCCTCAAATCATTGAAGATCCACCGTAGGAGGATTCATCGCATCCTGATTGGAAACCCTCGGCCAAAAACACAAGAACCACTGATATTTAATGACACTCAGTTTTAACTGAGAAGAGTCCGACATTAAGTGGTGTGTGTGTGTGTGTGTAAATAATTTGACATACTATTGTTCTTTAACTGTTTGTTCTTGTTCTATTTTTACTTTGTAGGACTTACCTGAATAATATGCAGCCACAAATGGTTTTTAAACTACTTTTAAATATTTACGCAAGTCCTTTGTCAGACAACTTTTAAAAAAAGAAAAAATTGTAATATTGTATGGTTTAATTTTTTTTTAGTTCACTACTACTTTGTTTAGCTTTATTAGCCTGCAAATAAAATAAAGTTTGGTTATCAAACTTCTTTCATAAAGTTGATGTAGCTTGTTGTTGATGTTAATAAACTGAAAAGGTGTGGGAAATGTCATTTGTATCTTTTTTATGAGCTGATATTTGTGTTCAAAAGTTAAAACAAAAAAAACTGAAGTGTATTTTTCCTGTTAAACATTTAAGAGTAAAATCAGTAGAGTTGTCATTTATATGAACTTGTCAACACAATAAAATATGAACTGTTAAAGTGACTTCAACTGATTATGTGATAAATGTCAGGGGTCGATTAGGTATAAATTTTTCTTTAAAAATCTTTTTTCATCTAATCTGTATTCATTCCAGTTGAAATATGTTTTTGTTGGGATTTGTTTGTTTTTATGTTACAAAATATATTTAAAAACTAACTTCTGACCATTTATTTATGTAATTAGGGTTAATAAATTGGAAATATTTTTGGTATTTTATTTTTTCAAATTAAGCTAAACTATAAACAATGTAACAATATCCTTTAAAATAACATTTATGTAAAACTTTGCTGGCATCCAGGCTTATTTCCTCTTTTGATGTCTGAGCATTTTCAAAAGAAATGTTAATTTTTAGATGAGTATTTGATTTAACTTCATACTTACATGAATCCTGAATTAGGATGTTTATTCTCTAACAGGATAGTTCCGTTAGAAGGAGGCCGCACCTGTACTATCAGCCGACAGAGGGCAGTGTAAAGCGACATCCCCGGATGTTTTGGCGAAGGACGCGCTCCCTCGAAGAAAACGTTTTCCCCTCATTATTTGGGATGGTTGGAGCGCTAACTCCTACCTGCTTGTGCTAAACACCGGCGAACTTAACTAGAGGTCAACGTCTCCCCAAACGACAGTGTGAAGGCTGTTAACGTTGTTCTTGGGCAATGTCACAATTCTGATTCACTTGCACTTTTTAACGTGACGGTAAGTTGACGATAAAACGTCATAAAGCTAGCTGTGGCTAAAGTTAGCACGCTGTGCTAGCAAGACAAGCCCGCGTTTACTGAAACGTGGTTTAATGAATATAACACATATTAGCACTTTCTACAATAGTTCTATAAGAAAGTGCAATCTACACTATTGTTTTTCGTAGTTTAATGGTGAAAAGTCAATTTTTATTTTTGGGGTTAAAAGCTGTAAAAATTAATAGCTTAGCATTCACTTCATCGGTACCACAAAGTCTTCAACCAGTGATCAGTAAAACATTTTCAGTGTTTTCTATAATAAAACATTTTAGATTACGGTTTGAAATTAGAAGTTTATTGATTATGTTGAATAATACTCTTGAGAAACGGCAGCAGTAGGATGTAAATAATTTCTAAATTTATGTGTCTTTAGTCTCATTTGGAATATACATTAGTATCTAACGTTTTGCAAACAAAAAGTCCATTTACAGCTCACACACTTTGAGTTGTCTTGTTTTGCTGATTTGTCTGCCTCGGAACAGGGCCTTGTAAACTCTACTAAGAGGTAATTTGATAGACGTGTCTCCCTATATTTATGATTAAATCAAAATACTCACTGAATTTTGTTTTCTTTAAAATTATTCTTAGTAACTTGTAATATTCAAGGGACAAGTGCTGCGAATTAGCTGTTGCTATTGCACTATGATGCTAAACATGGGACTGCTGTTTTGTTCAGTTTGTCTATGTCGATGTGTGTCTGTCCCTATCAAATAAAATTTGATCATAAAAATCAGATGATATGACAGAGTCCTAATAAACTAGTCTTTAAAGATTTTTAATATCTACATATGCAGCTCCAGGTTGATTCATACTTTTGTCTCTGTATTTCTGCAGTTTTTGTCACTGCAACCAAATTTCTTCCTTAAAGGGCCTCTTCAACCTATTTTTTACCCATCTTATCTGCCACTCCATTGTTAAAAATTTAATAGTATTATTTATAATGTAACTTGTGATTTGAGTGTAGACTGATGTTTGCCATGTTTCTGACCTGACATCCAACCTGTACATCCACCTCTGATTCTTGGTTCCATTTCTATCTTTAAAGTGCCTGTGACATGCATCTCCTACAAAGACAAAAAATGAAAGTAACCATCTTAGCATTTTTTTTAAAATGGTGTAATACATGTGATTTTACTCATTTTGTAACATAATTCATTATTTTATTTTATTTTTTTAGGTCGGTACAGCTAAAGTGAAACAGGAAGCAATGACAAAGGGGAATTTTTGTCATTAGTTATGCAAACTGACTCTTCATTGTCTCTCTGATGACTTAAAATAATCTTAAACAAGATCTGTCTCTGCTACTGTGCTAGCCATTGTAGCAATCCAGTGTTTACATGCAGTAATTAATCCTTTTTGCCATTTCTTCTTATTGTATATCTCAACAACTTTTTATGTCAGCGGTATGAATTATTTTCTCTCTTTCTCACTTTTATTGCAATATGATCTTAATGTTATCTTTCTATGCATTTTTATTTATTCCAAAATTTTGAAATAACTGGCACTTTAAAGGTGGTATCTCACTGGGCTGCTAGTAGCTGCTTAATGACATACACGGGGGAGTCTCCAGAATGTCTTGAGCATTTTGGGGGATTTTAACTTTTTTGCATAAATTGCACAAGTCTGCAGCCCTGTCGCTTTAGTTTTAAAACATACAAAAATAGGAACAAGACTCTTCAACTTGTCTTAAGAACACTAAAGCTATAAGTTGTTTTGTTAGCTGGTAAATGTCTACTTAGAGATTAGTTTTTGTTCTGTTTTTTCCCCAGTGGAAACAGACTGTTAGTTTTTATTTTTACTTCTATCTATCAGGTTGAGTCAGGAGTATGATCTTTAGAAACTTTTTTTTATGTACCATAGTACCTTTATTGGAAACATGCCTGTTAATGGTAAATGAATCACCTGGGTAACAAAAATTGCCTTAAGAAGAGAGTTTAAACAGGAAAACCTCTGCGTATAAACTCTTATACACTGGCTTAAACAACCATGGCAAAAGACCATCCTGTGGTCGTAGAAAGGATGTCAGTCTGTTTCAGAAGGGTCAAATTATTGGTATGCATCAAGCGTGCTTAGTGGTGCCTTTTTTGTCACTACATGTTTGTAACATTGTTCAAGCCTTTTAATGATTCTACTCTTGATTTTGTTTGTTTTAGCAGTGAAGGTGCTCTAGAGGGTTCAACATCAGCAGTGATCTCACACATGCCCAGCCTGATCATGAAGAGCGGAAGTCAAATGCTGCAGAGCTTCCTGGAGATTGGCGTTCCCGCAAACCTGAAGGAGAGTGGACACTTCTGCTTCAGCTGTGAGCAGATATTTGCAAATCGGAAATGCCTGGAGGACCACCTGTGTCCCTCTGCGAGCTTTATTTGCTCTTGTGGAACTGAGTTTACAGAGTACAAAGGCATGCTGGAGCACAGCACCACACATGAACCAGGGCAACAGGTTCTCAATCATAACACGATAAAAAAGCGCAGAATTGAGAAATACATAGAACAGGAGGAAAAGCTGAAAAGGTTGCAGAAAGGCGAAGTCATCTGGAGTCCACTTAATGCAGGTGTCAAACCATCAGTTTCAGGACCCAAACCTTCAGCTCCCCTCCCATCACTTCCCATGGGGACTGTGCCGATTCCACATGTGCCTGGGTCTAACCCCTCTTTGTCTCAAGCATCTCTTCTCTCAAATCCTCTCCCCGCAGCTAAAGGCATGCAGAACATTTTTTCAGATGTTGGTGCACCAACTGTGGATCTTTGGACACTTTATCAGCCAGTGGTACTGGTGCCAACAATTCGCAAGCTTCAAAAGCCATACATTTGTGGAAAATGCGGGCAGGGTTTTGTGTCAAAAGCCCTTCTTGTCTCCCACCACAACTTACATGTCGCAGATAAAGTTTCTGGCTGTATTGGTTGCGGTTTGCTGCTCTCTGGCAGAAAGCAAGTGCCTCGCTTCCATTCTTGTAACTCCCCAGTCACTCACAAGTTCAAACTTATCACTGCGAAACCACCAAACTACAAACCACGGAGTAAAGACAATGTAAGAAAGAATCCGTTTCCCCAGCCACTTCAGGCCACTTCTGCTCTACAGCTGGAAAAACTGATTCCAAGTGCGGCCGGTAAACCAACTCCTATGACTGTTGTACAGAAAAACTTCAAAATCAGAACATACAATAACAATATTCAAGTGGGTTCGGTTTTTCAGCCTAAGACTCTGAATCCCATTGCACCTAAAGCTTCCATTGGTGTCTCTTTGTCTTCAAAGAGTCCAAATCTCAGCGTATTTAGTCAGATTTCTGTCACTCCCCCTGTGCAGCTAAAGATGCCCACCTCAGAATCACTGAGCAGCGACGGCGAGTTCATTTGTCGAGTCTGTCACCTTCCTTTCAGAACCGCTCAGATTCTTCAGAGGCACAAGTGCGTCAAAGCTCAGGAGTTCATGGCAAAGCACGTGATCGGTGGCAAACTGCACCCCAAACTCCCATTGTCGACAGGGAGTCCAATTTCTGCTCAGGTAAACGGTGAGAGAAAAACGGGGTTTTCAGCCTCTGTTGGCACAAAGAACCACCAGCTGGCTGTCGGTCTGGATGAAGGCAAGGCGGTGGCTCCTGTTAAAAAGACAGCAGAGGACGATGATGACAACGATGACTGCTTCATTGTTGAGGATGGATCAGACAAACCTGCTGAGATGATTTACCAAGTAACCTCATCTGTTCCTATCAAGATTTGAAAAGTTGTCTGTCTGCCTTTCGCATTAAATAAGAAGGCAGCAGTGTTGTTGATAGACATTGACATAATGCCACACAAGTAAATTGCTTCCCAGCTTTCTTTAATTTCTCTAAAATGTTGATAATAGTTATAATGCATTGTTTTAAAGCTGATTATGTTTTGTATAGTAAACATTATATTGGTCCCTCAAGATTTCTACACTGCTCCCCTTCTACACTGTTTAGGGTGAAATTTAAAATGTGTGCATGCTTTTTCCATGTTCTATGGAATAACCACGCACTGTTAAATACTTTTTGGAGGGTGTTTTATTATGTTTTAGTAAGATGAGAATGTGGTGTAAAGTTGTGGGACTTAGCCCCCATTCTTTGTGTTCATAGCTTTGTTGGAGTTTATGAATACAGTCTATGATGTAATAAAGTATATTTTCAAAGCGGATACTTCTGTTTTACCTTTAGAATCAAGACTGTTAGCATTTTTTCTCAAAAATAAAATCCAAAATAATTGTGTTTTCCTCTAGACCGAAGGTGTAATGCAATAACAGTTAGAATACACATAAGTAATGTTACTATAAAGTGCAGAAGAAAAATGAGGCTTACAAACAAGTTTAAAATATTTTTATTACTTCACGAGTGAATGAGAATAGGCATGAGGACTACTGAATCAAATAAAAGCCAAAAAACTCACTTTAAAATTTTTTGGGGAAAAATGTTTAAAACAGTTGCACGGTGCCAGTTTTAGTCCCCATGTTTAATGCTTTAATTTTCAACTTCTACAAATGACCCCACTGCCGTGTGAGACTCCAGCAGAGGGTGTTGTTTTAGAGCTAAGCCAAAGGATGGCATCGGACTGCGTCCTTTAGTGATGACGTACATCTCCCTGACGCGGCATCCACATGCGCTCACGATGCGTTCACGTGCTATTGGACTTTAATAAAGTAAAAGACAACAAATATATATATTTATATTTCGTTGGTTGTCTTTACATCTGACTAACTTTACATAAATCTAGAGACACCGCTCTTGATTTTCGTCCTATATCACAAACAGATCATAACAAGACCACTCACGCAGGAAAATGGTAAAAATATTCCATAAATTTAAAGATGACTAAAATATCAATATAATCTAACAAAAGAGATAGCCTACAGAAGAGAGTAAAAAGGCAAAAATGATTGTATGATGTACAGTGGCCCAAAAAAAGTTGAAATCAAAACAATCACTTTTATATAGCACAGTTTCTTAATTTTAATGCTTACATTTATTTGTTTTGTTTATTTATTTAGTATCAAGCAGGGTTCGTAAACAATGCCCATTTAAAATGTCATGTTTTCAAGGGCAGGATTATACGGAAGAAGATTAGGCGCCACCGAAAAAATAAATCAAAAATTCTGACTTTAATCTCAGAATTCTGACTTTATTCTCAGAAGGATGTAACCGCTGTTGATTGTTGGAATTGTCTCATAAGGGTTTTGTGCGTTTATTTTATTGTTCTTCTGTTTGAGTGTTTTACAATGAGGTTAGCTGTATATGTCAGCCACA